>WAAB01024030.1:17393-34185 GCA_013389865.1 Piaya cayana | reverse complement strand
GTCTCTTCCAACCTGGTTATTCTATGATTCTATGATTCATTCCTGTTTGATTATTTTGGCTAAAGGACAGCCAATGTTTTTTCCTAGTGCATCTAGGACATCTGCCTGCAAACACAACACAATGAGTTTAAAATTGGCTTTTGAGGTCGCAAGGTGTATGTTTTAATGAATGTTTCTTATCTCTGCATCTGCATTAAGTGTTGCTACTTTCTGAACATGAAAAGTGTGAGCTCAGTGTTTAAAATCAATAAACCAGCCACCAGCAAGGTAAATTGGGACAGAAAGTTTGTCACCCAGTTCTCCTACATCAATATTGCTTTATTGAATGTGGGATCCCCATGTGGGATTCCCTCTCTTAAACTTTGTTCTTTCTAAGGCGAGTCATTGTGGTTAGGTGAAATTGTGCTAATACTGAATGAATAAATCCTGCAGATTCCTTGAGAGATTCCAGAAACAAATAATTGAGAAATAAAAATAACCATTGTCTCTCATGGATAAATTCAATATTTATTGATGTATGAGCTTGTAACATTCTCTGCTTAACAAATGTCCTCTAGCAAGTTGACGAGGACTGGACTAGCATATGGAAACCATAAATGTACTGTTAAAAATATATTAATTTTGGTGAGCAGAAGGGCTCAGGAAAGGAACGGTGCTGTAGGAAGGCATCAACTCCTATTTTCAAAGATTCTTGGCTAGAAATGTGCCAGGAGGGAATTTTGTATCTAACCCCAGTGGGCCTAGGACTTGTGAAGACCATGCTCTCTCTTTTTTTGGTCCTTGAATATCTTTGCAGACCCGGGTCCATTGTCCAACCCAGAGAGCAGATAGCACGAGATGTCCTCAATGCACACGTGTAACCCTCTTGCCAGCAACAAGATGCGGGGTCAAGCTGCCTTCATGTCTCCTCATCTTTAATGCTATGATGTTTCCTCAAAGCAAAGCACAGTTTTTGTTTTGTGTGTCTTTTCTTCCTGCTCGCTGAATGAGGGCAGCTGTAAGGATGCGGTCTTAGCTAGTAAGGAACCCATCATTGCCAGGCACAGTGTGTGTGCCAGGGAAGGAATATTAATTTGACAGAGAAAGGGAGATGCTTGTAATCCTGCTAACATGCTTGATGCCTCTAATTACACTTGAAATGCTTTCACTGGTCAGGCCTAACATGGAAGCATTCAAGGGCAATTATGAAGCTGCCTACTTATCACGCGGCTGAGACAGCATCACTGTAGTAGGAGAGAGACTTCTGTAAAGGTGATTTGCGATGACTGTAAAGCAACCTGTAAACATCACACTTTATAGCCTCCTTCCTACTAGCTTGAAAAGGAAACAGACAGATATAAAAGACTGTGCTCATGTCATTCACAGGGATGGAGAGAAAAACAAGATTGTTGATGCTAGGAGGTCTCTGCTACAGTCCTGTGCCTTTGGCTTATTTATAGAAATCCCTTCAGAGGAGCAGAGCAAGAAGTATCTGTTTACGGTGGAGGGATTAGACACAGCAATCTCAATTGCTTCCTTGATTATGACTTTTTCCATTTGCATGCAGAGCAGGAACCAGGGTCTGCTGTTGGAAGCAGCTCTGTCCTTGATGGCGATGAGCTGTGTGCTGCACGAGGCACTTTGTATATGCTATAAAACTCATGTTCTCTTACTCACTTGTTTCCCTATAGCGCTTAGAAAAAGAAATGGGGTTTGCAATCTGTCAGCCTGGATAGATGCCAGACTGGGTGCATTAAATAGGTGTTTAGGCATGCAATCTCTTCTTCAGGTTTCAGGTAGAAGCAGCAAATTTCAAGCTAAATACAAGGCAATGACTGGTCAGAGTTTAGCTCAATCTGTATCAATTAGACGACCATAAAATAAAATGGGATCTAGGGTGTGTCATGTTTACTAATGAGATGAAGATATTTACCTCAACTGATAATGTTGAGCATTGCAATACTTGGTAGTAAATTTCCTTGCTATTACAAGTAAGAATAAAACCAATAGCTACACAGCTTACACCTATAGCACCACTTATTTCCCTCTCATATGAGGGGGATGTATTTATTCCAGGGAGGGATGCTTCTTCTACCACAGGCAGGCCTCTGTCGTACCTCTAGGGAGAAAAATGTGTTCACTTGAGTAACAATTTCAGCCATGGAAAAACTGCTGTATTTTCTGAAAACTGGAATAAAATGGATTTAAATATTTCCAACTAACACCAGCCAAAAGCTTAAGGTAAATTGAAATTCCAGTCAGTCAATTAAAAACTCTCTAAATTTAATTAATGGGAAGAGCATGAGGTAATATTAAATTAGATTTGTCTGACTGACAAATTAATGTTCACATAATAAAAAATTCGAGCTGGTTATTGTTTAAGTGGGTCGCTGGTATCTAGTCTGATTTTCTTTTTCTGCAGGATACACGGTAGGTCCCTACCAAAAATGTTTCTGTGGAAATAATGGTGGATTTTCTGCCCTTACCTACCAGGCTGGGAAGTGGTGTAGTTAAAATATACTCAAAGCAACTGTGGTGTATTTAAGTGCCAACAATGGTGTTCTCTAAGCAAGGCTGTATTTTGCCTCCATAGTTCTCAGGTCTGCCCTCTCATGGGTGTGAATTTGGTCCCTTACACATTATGAACCAGCTGTACCTCCCAAAGACAAACCCTACCAAGTATATGGATGATCTAGAAAATTTCATGCTGAGAATGTTTCTCATATAAAGGCTGATTTTAGTCTGCTGCCATTTCAATTTATTTTTTAATGTTATAAACTTCCAAGTAATGTAAAAAAATTAATCTTACAGCTGGCAATAATCACAGTTTTGTAAAACTGTTCAAACGGAAGCTGTCCAACATCGGTTAAATTCTGCTGCCTCAGTTGGATTCTACTCTATCAGCGACTAATGATAGTGTTCCTTAATTAATTTTGAGGACCTTGACCTTTCTAAATTCTCTTCTGTAAAGCAATATGCCTAATTATGTACTGCACAGTTAAACAAACTAATTATATAGACTAATGAACAAGAAAAAATCTGCATGACCCTATTTTCAGTATTCGTGTTTCTGCTATAATCACTTCAAGGATTTACATTTCTGCTTTGTTCTAATGTGGCTCATTCTTTCCTGGATGATGGGATGAAAAATATGTGGTATGATTTTTGAATGTCATTTTGGAAGAGTTCTGAAAATTTAACTTTTGAAAGAAATACTGCATATCACAGAAATGTTTGAAAACAAGGGATTATTATGTGCTAGTGCTCTTGAACAGAGTCGTGGAAAGTCGAGACCGTTGTGGCATTTGGTATCTCTGCCTTCAGATTTCACCTGTGCAAGAGGAGCTGGCTAACTGAGTTAGCAATGCAGGTTTATGATGTCATTTATATATCTAAATGCAATAAAAATAAATTTTAATTAAAAGAAGTACTCTAGGGTCCTCTTTAATAAGCATCTTCGGTAGCTGTTTTGCTGTGCACTTGCAAACCTCTTAATCTTTTGTATTAGACCTGAATTTCTCATGCCACCAAATTAGTAGTGTGGTGAGAAGGGAGATGTTATTTTCTGTGCAGGTCTGTCAGCCTAGCAGTAGTGTTGGGCACCCACTACCCATGGGAGGTTCTGCCATCCCCAGCCACACAACAGAAGGATGCGCTTTGGTGTTTAAGGCTGTCCAAGCCAGAACAACCTTCCTCACACTAGGAGGTGTCACTATTTTTTTAATTGAACCATCTTCTCCTCCAAGGTTGTTGTGTCTGGACAAAACCAGCCAGTGTTTGTTGAGGGTATAATTTCAATTTCTTTTGAAACATAATTTTGCAACCCAAGATATTTTCAGTGCAAGAGGAAGAGGCATTCCCTGACCAAAGTGCCTTTCTTGAGCCTTCTTCCTCAAATACAGCTGCTAGAATCTTAGGGGTTTCTGGAGCAATATTTCCATCTATACTATCATGTTGAAAAGCCACCACTGAACCAATTACCCATGAATTTGCCTAAAACAATGATCAGAGGAAAAATAGGGCTTGAATCTTCCTTTCAACTCTTTTTCTCTCTTCCAGGACTTGGCCTTGCTCTTAACCTCCAGCCGTCAGTGATAATCATAGGGAAATATTTTTTGAAGAGAAGACCCATCGCAAACGGTCTTGCTATGGCTGGGAGCCCTGTGATGCTTTGCACCCTGGCTCCTCTCAACCAGTTCCTATTTGACAATTTTGGCTGGAGGGGCAGCTTTTTAATTCTTGGGGCAATTTTACTACATTGCTGTGTGGCAGGAGCTCTCTTCAGACCCATTGGGGCAGACACAGCATCAGTTAAAATGCAGAAAATTGAGGAAGGAAAGGAGGCCTTGAAAGGAGAGGTCACTAAGGATGCCATGGAAATGAGTAGTCCCACAAACATCCCCATGGAGACCAAAATGGAAGAAGAAGGAGAGAAGGACTGTTGTGAAAAGATCAATCAGTACCTCGATTTTTCCCTCTTTAAACACAGAGGGTTCTTGATTTACCTCATTGGAAATGTACTCATGTTCCTGGGTTTTTTTGCCCCCATCGTTTTTTTGGCCCCCTATGCAAAGCACATTGGTATTGATGAATATTCAGCTGCTTTCCTCCTCTCGATCCTTGCTATTGTGGATATGATAGCCCGACCAACTACTGGCATCATTGCAAACAGCAAGTGGGTGAGGCCGCGAATTCAATACTTTTTCAGCTTCTCCATTGCTTTCAATGGTGCCTGCCACCTTCTGTGCCCACTGGCTTCTGGCTACACAGGGCTTGTCGTTTACTCTGTTTTTTTCGGTTTGGCCTTTGGCATGGTTTGTGCCATGCTTTTTGAAACGCTCATGGACCTTGTGGGAGCTGCCCGGTTCACAAGTGCTGTTGGCCTAGTCACCATTGCGGAGTGTTGCACAATATTGCTGGGACCCCCTATTGGAGGTGAGTGTATTTTCTTCCTCTGCTTCCATTGCATTGTCACTTTAACCTCTTGCAAGCACAGTTCATAGGAAGTAGCTCTAAATGCATTTTCTCTGCTTCCCACCCACTGTTTTTCCACTAGAAATTGGATAGGGAAGGCAGGTGCCATGTGTGTCCTCCAGCATTTCTTCTTTACTCCTTTCTGTGTAGTTCTTCAGTTGAAGTGAAGAGTCTGGAGAGTGATCTTTTAGGCTCTGATCCTTTCAAACTCTTAAACTGAACTAGCAGAGTGGGAATAGTGCAATGCCAAAAACCTCTTCTCCTGGAGAGCCTGTTGCAAAAGGCCGGAGTTCACCATGATTTAAGCACAGTAAAACACAACAATTCTATGAAATCCTCTTGTTGACTCCAATCTACCATTTCCCATTCACCTCTAAGGCTCTGAGTGCTTCCACTTACGGATTTCAGTCATCTCAGAGCATCTTATAGATTTAAGGTTGTTCAGAAAATTTGAAAGGTTTATTTTGGATGGCATAGCTTGAAATATCAAAAGGCAAAGACCGTCAAGTGTCCTTGCGGACAATATTAACCTCTAGCTGGGCTTACAGTCATCTGTAAGTAGTGGGAGCAGCTGTCTTCTGTGATTTTTAACAACCTTCACTTATTTCCCTCTATCGTATGTGCTTGCTTCATTTACTATGAGGAACACACTGTATCTGGAAGACACCATATTTGAATCTGGCATTTGGCTAAAGTACTGTCCTTACCAAATCTGAATCGGCTGTGAATTAAAAGTCTTTATAGTTGACATCCTCTCAGTGTATAGATATCATCCTATCTACACGTCCTGTCCCGCATTTTGCAATTCACCTGTACACAAACTAGAATGACTAGTTTGGAAACTGCTCACCTTTAAGTTTGCTAAAATGTTAAATTAGGTTGTGTGTGCTGTCTATATTTGGATGTATAAAAGTTAAACTCTACTGATTCTTTTGATATAACAGTATTGTAGCAGACTTAAAGAATGCACAGAAATAAAGCAGTTAAAACCCTTTACCTTGATTCAAAACTGAGATCTGGCTGCTTCTCTGTATGACACATCTTGCAGAGCCATTTAATTCTTCATATTACCATGTAGCTCATACAGTGTGACAGAAGCAGCTGTATCCTCTTGCCATCTTAGAGTCTCGTGATTTAATTAATGACAAACAAAAGAAAATGCAATTTAAAAATGACCATTTTGTGAATTATGTAATTTTCTGTGTGGAAGATTAAGTTAATGACCAGAGACTGCTAATGAGGCTAAAACGGTTCTATGTAATAATCAGTAATATTAGTTTTGTAGGGTTTCCCCCACCATTTTAATAAGCAGCAAATTTATTGGTTCTTTGGCATTTTAATAACCTGCTGCAGGGTTCTGCTTTAATGAACTAAGTAAATTGTTCTCAGTGTGTTTTATGACTTTATCTTATTCTCAAAGGAGAAGAGGTGAGACTATGCTACTGTTGAATTTTCCAATACTGTACTCATTAAAACTCTCATTGAAACCTATTTAGGAGACCTCTAGGTCATCCTGATAAGCAGAGAAGGAAAAATTGATGTGATTAGCATTTGGTTGATGTTTCACCAATAACATGAAAAATACAGTGCATTGAAAATGGTGTATCAGGATATCTAGGAATGATTCAGGAATAGCTGTTGACCAAAATCAGTTAAAAATTGTTATTTTTGTGATCAAGAAATCTATTTGGTGACCATAAAATCTCTTGTTAATGTAATGCAGTGGGATAATTAATCATCAGCTTTTCAACATTAGGGATCAGTCAGAAAGTAATTAAAAGTCCCTCTTTTTAAGGAGGAGAACATATTCCAAAAAGCCAGAGTGCTAATGGATGTTAAGCCAGTTTCAAGGAGGGCTGTCTGTACTGTGAAGGCCAGGTGAGGAGTGGGTCTTACTTTAATTAGGATTTGGAATATTAAGAATGGTCTATGTTGCACCAGTAAATGGGAATTAATGCTCAGGATCATAATGCCGGTAAGATTTGCATTACATTTTGACATAAGGGAGAACACTGACATTTCAATTAAGCCGTCTCCCCTCAATTACTCTGTAACTCCGTAGCAGAGGCATTAACCTTTGAGAGGAACCCGTCACATTTGTCTTGGCATTGAAATTATCTGACATTGACAGCATCATCTTTGCTTTCCCTGGAACGAATGTTTTCCAGTTCCACACTGTGCCCTTTCCTCTTTAGATCACAAGTATAAATGCAGAAAGGGCAGCTGTGACCAAAAGCTGGATCCTCTCTAATGACGGTGAATGACCCATGGTGGAATAAATTGGAAGATCTTTGTCAAGAGCCTGAGATGAGGGCCAGTGGCCAGGGGCCATCTCATGAAAGCCTTCCCAGTAGCTGCTGCTCTTGTTGGCACCCTAAGGGCTACAAAGTCAAACAGACAATCCTTGTGGTTGTTCATTGGAGTCAATGGAAAAGACTCTTTTGCAAACTCCATGATCAGAGGGCTTAATTTCTGCATGGGAAAAACAAGTGTGCCAGAAAAGTCCGGATACTGGTCCATATATTGCTTATATCACAATTAACTGCCACAGGCTATATAATGGAACATGTGTGAGGTATTTGCAGAGTACTTGTGGAAGAGATCAGAAGTACAGGGGATGTCTTATTTTATCTTAAAGCCACAAGGACATCACTTCTGATTTAGGAGCTGAAAACACAATGTTCTTACCTTTATCTCTAAGTTTGTTTGTTTTTAAATATATGTTTTACAGGAACGCTTATTGATACCTTTGGGGACTATAAATATATGTTCATTAAATGTGGAGCTGTGATGGTCCTGGCAGGAACCTTCCTCTTCATCATGAATTACTACAATTATCGTATGCTTTCCAAGGAGGAGAAGGAAAGAAAGGCAAAGGAAGAGGACCCTAAATCTGTAAGGACAGAAAATGAAGGCAAAAATAACTGGAACAAAGAAGCCACACAAGGTGGGCCTGAGCTGGAGCCTTTGAGAGAGGAACAAGGAGGACTAAAGAAGGAAGTGAATGGTACAAATGAAGTTTAAACCTGTTCCCATGAGCTGAATGGGAAATTATTTCTGGATTACTTGCTGACACCAGCTGTGAAATCACAATAGGTTTTTAAATTTTGCCCTATGCTGTGCTATGTCATCTTTGTTTTTGGAGAAGACTAGAAGAGAAAAAAGTCTACTTTCCTATAAAGTGCTGGGACACACAGTGCAGTATCCGTTTGCATGGCCCTGCAATGTTTTTCTTCAGATATTTCCCATTTCCCAAAAGGGCTGAGTAAGGTTGTAACTAACACCTCACTTTTATTCCCTGTACTACAGCTTTACTTGGTTAAAATGGCCAATGGCCATCAGCCAATGCAAAGCCCTTCCGGCAGCCTGAACAGGCTTTGCATTGAGTACTGGAGTGGATGGATCTTCTCACCATGCAGTCAAAACCATTTGGCTCTGACTGCAGTGTCAGAATTATCCCAGGGACTCGGTGCTGCCTTCCACTGGCAGACGCACTTGTGACTTCCACCTCTGTCTAATGGAAATGTCAAATAGACCTTACAGTGATCTTAAACAGAACATGAGAGAGCTGCTTGAACAAAATGAGGACACCACATGCCTGTGGGTGTGATGTGGCAACAAGGCATCCTGTCCTTGTGGCTGGAGCATGCTAGGAAGGAACTGACTTGAGGTGGCTTCTCATGGCTTGACCAGGGACTTTCTCAGGGACTTCAGCGTTTAGCAAAATGCCTTAAGAAAGGTGGCATTATGCAGGGAACCAGCACAAGGCTGATGAGCTTCAGGAGTCCTTTTTTCAGATCCTTTGTCTGTCTAAGAAACTTACTCTTACAGGGCTTCAGCTCTGAGAAACATTCAAACAGTACAAAGTCTTTAAAATCCTCCCTGGGAGGTTACACAGTCCATACCATCCAGTATGTGAGTGCCTTACCACTTTTAGCATACTTTTCCTTTACAACACCCTGGTGAGGCAGTAAGTATTGTTACTATTAATTGTATAAATGAAGAACTGAAGCAAAGAGGAGCTATGGGCATCATTCCATCAGTGAACAAAGTCTAGGCCTGCCAGAGCTGAAATGGGATTCACTGCCCTGAGTTAGGTGCCTGAAAGCCTTGCTGAGCATGGACATCCTCCTGCTAGAGAACAGGACATACTCTGGATAGCTGTGCATTAAACCACAGCCCTCTCTGCAGAGCAATCATGCTTACTTTGTGCTTCGTACTACTCAGGATTAATGATTTTAAACACTATCTTAGAGCTGTGACCTTGTGCCATATTTTTTTAACCAGTTAAAGTTGCATCCATCCTGGAGGACATCCGAACACAGCTGCCTCCCCTTTGTCTGGGCAAAGTTCAACACCTCCTTGTGGCCTCATGCAATTCTGTTGTATGAAATAAAATTTCCCCAGGTCAGTGCTAGAGAGCTGGAGCTGAGGCCATGTAGGAGGCTCTCATTAAGAGGTGATAATTTTGAGCAGTGAAGACCTGGACTGTGACAGTAAACACCAATGTGTTTTACAATAAGCAGCAGTTGCCCAAGAGCGATGGATGCTGAGCATGGTATCATGTAGTTGAATCATCAGCCTTTTGTGGATTTAACTCCAAATGATAAGATAAGAACAAGGACTTTTCGGACTTTTCTGGCAGATCACCCAAAACCTGAACCTAACACCAGTCCAAAGGCTAGGTCACTTTTTTCTTTGTTTCAATGGTACCCTTACGTGATCAGATAGTAGTTTTTCATGACTTCATCACTGAAGAGCCATATTTAATTATTACTTGTGTACACATTGTGAAGAATTGCTTGTAAAAAAGCTTTCATAAATACACTATACTCTTAAATTGAGATCACTCATATCTTTTTGTACAAAATCTTTTCTGTAAAATCTTTTATCCTTACGTAGTATCTTTTATTTTCTCTGAAAAGCAAAATCTATGCAATATACTTAAGCTTTTGCTGCGGTGTTTACTCTTTGTTTCTGTCAAATATATCTATGGTATTTCAGTAAAACAGACATTTTGGAGAGTCCTGAACATTTTCTAATATGCCTTCTGGAAGCTTTCATATACTTAATAAAACTCTTCTAAAAAATAAAATGAGTTTACATTTACCTATTGTGATCTGTAAGGTAATTCTGCCTTTCTATTCAGTAAGGAATTTATCCTACTAGGATAGGGTTTCTAGTCCTTGTTCCACAAACATGGTAATACAACTTTTGGTCATAACCTCCTGTTCTAGGACCACCATGAGAAGCTCCTTGACACAAAGTTTCTTTGACTTTTTCAATGATCTGGGCCAGCCTGACTCACACCTGCAGTTGTGTGGGTCAGTGAGCCTGAAAGCAGCTGAGGATGACCTGGCAAGGATCTGATGAGATGATTTTCATACATTCCCACCAGGTCATATCAATTAATTCTAGGGACAATGGCCCAGATGTTCTTAGTGCAGGAGCTGAGGCTCAGTCTCCTTGTCCAGAAGAAACATGGAGCAAGCCTTTTAGATCATAAAACCTTGTTAATACAGATAAAGTTTTCAATAAAAAAGCTTTCTGTTCAGCTATCTGTGAAAATCCTCTGGAAAAGAGACACCTTTGTTAACCTGTCCCTGAGGGAAAAAAAATGCTACATTGGTTAAGTGGTTCTTTGCAGCTTCAGAAGTCTTTTAACATTAAGCAGCTACTTCATTTAACCTACTCAACCTCCTGTCACAGAAACATATACTGTCTTTAAGATGATGGCAATATTCCTATCACATAGGAAGCCAGACTATTGTAATACAATTTTGGTGATTATGACTAGTTTTCAGTGGCTCGTGGCCTGCCTGTCCCCTCGTCCTCTACCTCCTGCCATCACTGAGGTTCAAAACTCTGATCACAACATCTCACTAATCAATACAGCAAAGCAATGCCAAATAACTGTAGACTTCTAAGCATGTCAGTAGCCCTGGAAACACTTCACTGAATCAAATTCCATTAATTCAACACTTTGCAGGCTCAAGCTGTAATCCAGGCTTGGAAAGCTCACAAACTTTCCTAAGGACATTTTTAGTTTTTATAAATAATAGGTGCAATATGAAACATCCATTAGAAAAAGCTCTTGTGAAGGAGTAGAAGTTGCCTGTGCACCTAATTTAGTGATTTGTGTGGCAAATTGAACACAATATTCATACTTACATGCATGCCTGCAGCTGGAAAGCACCTGTCTAGGAAAGACAAGAGGTGAGTGTTTTACCATAAACATAAGTATTAGGCATATAGAATCACAGAATCATAGAATAACCAGGTTGGAAGAGACTCACCAGATCATCGAGTCCAACCATTCCCATCAATCACTAAACCATGCCCCTCAGCACCTTGTCCACCCGTCCCTTAAACACCTCCAGGGACGGTGATTCAACCCCCTCCCTGGGCAGCCTCTGCCAGTGCCCAATGACCCTTTCTGGGAAATTTTTTTNAATAACCTCCCTGGACTTGCTGGTCACACAGTTTCTGATACAGGTCAAGATGCCATTGGCCTTCTTGACCACCTGGGCACACTGCTGGCTCATGTTCAGTCGCTGTCAACCAAAACTCCCATGTCCTTCTCCTCCAGGCAGCTTTGTAGACAGACCTCTGCTAGTCTGTAGCACTGCTTGGGGATGTTGTGCCCCAAATGCAGGACCCAGCATTTGGCCTTGTTAAACCTCATGCCATTGGACTCAGCCCAGCCAATATGGGCCCTATTGGCAATATCAGGCATGACAAGATGATTGCTAAAACTTTTATTGGACTGCAATTATCCTGTCTTTAATATTTCGTTAGCTCGTGTCCTTATTAGAAGCAATTGCTTACTGTTTCTAGGGCTGCTTGAACCTCCAAAGAGCCTGATTTTGTTGCTAAACCATCATTCCCAGCAATCACAAAAGAAGCCAACAGACAAGGCAGCAACACAGCACTCTGAAGCCACATTCTGCTGGGGATGCCAGTAACCATCACTCAAGGAACAGAGTCTGAAATGAGGCTGTCTAGTGAGGTCAGCACAGGAACCTGCAGTTTTCATGCTTGTAACCATTAACTGGTGTGTATTTATGCTGCTGTAGGGCGTCCTCTGCACTCAGCACACAGAGGAGCTCATGGCCTCAAAGGGAAAAAAAGGTCATTGGTGATATGTACAGCACTAGAACCAAATATAATTACCCTCCTTTTAATAAAAAGAATGAACCATATCCAAAGTGCAAAATACATGAAAAGACCAGAGATGTCTGGAACCATGAATGGGTAGAAGTAGCTTGGTAGCAACATTAAAAATAGCAAACAAAAAAATTGACTGCCAGCCTCTATTTGAAGTCTGCAATCACTTCTGACCACACAAGATTATTCAGATGGAGAGTTCCTGTGGCAGCTAATGCCAAATTTGTTTGTCCGAGTGAAGAAAATGCCTACCAGACAATACAGGTGCATCCAGATTACACTGAGGAATGAATTTAAAAGATTACTTTTGTGCCCTCTGTGGCAACAGTGACATTGACTATAAAATAGTACTATTTAGACTTATCAGAACCGTGTGAGGTTGTTTTGATGAGTGATATTCACAACTGTCAGCAAAGCTTCTCATAATGGCCGTGCAGCTCAGAAACAAAGCCTCAATTTGCCGTCTGCTTTGGCATTCGCTGAAGTATTGTTATGCTTTTGTTTGCATTTGCAGAGAGGCTCATTTATATTCTGACACAAAAAAAAAGAACATATATAGGTAAACGGCATCTTCTATGTCACCACTGTTAAGACTCTGCTATCACAGGAAACTGCCTTAATTCCTTTTAAAAACCAGGGTCCTGCAGAGCCAAGGACCTGTCAAGGTGTGACCCTGCTATGATATTTGTGCCTGCAACTTCAGTGTGTTTGCAGAAGGAAGATATGTAAAAATAGCTTTCTTTTTAAGAATTTATTTGTTTATGTGTTACTATTTTCTGAAACATACTCTACATCTCTTCAGCTTTAGTATTAACGATGAAGCTGGGCGGAAAATGCTTCCTCTAATGACTTCGCTTTCTTTTATCTTCTTAAGCTACCTTATTCGGACACATGAACTTCGCACTGAACCTGGCTGTCATAGCATGTTGTTTCTATACCTTTTAAAAACATGTTTTCCACTACTCCAACAGTTTTTAAAACACTACAAAGTAATTTAAGAGCTGTAGATCATATTTTAGGCAGAAATTCAAGATGCAATTTTGCTGACCAGCCTAAGAAATGTGTTAAGAGTCCAAGCCAGACAGAAAAAACTTCAGAGGACCAACACCTCCTGCAGTAGGGACCAGGAAATTCATGGAAAGGCTAGCACCAACACTGAGGTTTGTACTTTCCAAATGCAATAGCTCCTCTCAATGTTACTTAGTGTATTGCATTTACATTTTGATTTCTCCTAATTCACAGGTAACTCACTGATGGATAGTTGGCTCTAAGTGTCCAAGGCTATCCCAGTCAGCAGTCTTGTAAACTGAATACTGTAAAGGACCTTCTCTTCAGAAACTACATATCCAGCACTGCAGAAATTGCTTATCTGCAAAGGGTTATTAAAATCGCACAATAAGCCTGCATTTAGCTCAATTAGTCTTTCCCAGCCAGCACTGTGGGAAAGGCTAGATGCAGTCCCAGCAGAACAGCATGTAGTTTGAAGCCTTTTGGTGAATGCAGCTCTGTGCACTAATGTTTTTTGTCTTATTAAGGCATATGTGCCCAGCAGATTTTAGGAGGGATAAGAAGGAAATATGCCCATTGCTAGAAAGGCAGTTAAGAAATATCTTATGCTGGAAAGGTTGAGGGTGTCCCTCAATGCACACACAGGGCAGAGTCCTGCACTTTGCTCATAGATACAGTAGCCGAGGTCTGGATTGACTTCAAACTAACTTATAGTCCTAATGGTGCAAATGCTTCATCTGGAACTGCCTGTCATCACACCATAATCATCAATAGACAGTCCATTTTTCACTACTAACTCCCCAGCCCATGAATTTGTCATTTTTCACATCACTAAATCCATGGGAAGAGCAACATAGAGAAACATGGGCTTCCTGGGGGCTTTCCAGAGTTTCTTTTAGAATTCTCTTCCATGAAAAGCTGTCTTACCAAAATGTGTCACATGAAGAAATTCTTTCCTTTCGTGGGAACACTGCTATTTCAGGTAGGCAGGAAATAAGTATGTGCTTCTACACTTTCTTGGTTGAAGTCATTGGCTCCTGAGAAGGGGAAGATATCCACTCACCAAAGATGTCAGCTTATAGGTCTAATTCTAACTAAACTCAGACTTGTCGAATTCCTTGTGTATCCTGAATTACCCTTTGATGTGCAAAGCAGAGGAGTTTGGTGCCTGCTACTAGCAACAGTTGAACTGATACAACAGAAATGAAATAGGGACAAACACTTGCCTCATACTGTAGGGTTTGGCATCCCCTTCCTGGACAGATGAGATTCTTAAGTAGTTTTTAATCAGTATGTAATCAGCCTCAGCCATTAGTTATGCCATCTGATCACAAAACACAACTCCAGAGAGAGATCCTTAGGATATCTTGGAGGATCCATGCATTATTAAGTGAAACAACCTCAGAGTCTACCTATCACCCATTAATTCTATGTATAATAAGTGCTTGTTGAGCAAACTTGCCAAGTCTAATTATCCTCCCTGCAGACTGCAAGATTTTTTTTGGCACTTCTACAATTCTAATGGAAACCACAACAGGCCTGCTTCTGCAAAGGCAGCATGAGGAAGGAAATCTCTCTGATATGCTTCAGACTTCCAAATCCTACCCTGTGTGCACATTTGCATGTCTATGCCCCAGCCTCACACCAACAGGTTGGAGGGGAAATCCACAAGCTAAAGCCTTGCACTCAGGAGTGACATTCCTCAGTGATGTCAGGATTGATTTGTTAAAAGACTGCAAGCCGCTCAAGTCTCGTGATAAGAGGGATCCTCAAAGCATCTTTGATGGTGCCAGGTGGGTCCTAGCCAGGTGCCAGTCGCAATGTGATATGGGACTCTTACCTTAGACCATAGCTGAGGAGGCAAATTTTTATTAGCAAACCATTACCAAAGTCTTCTCTCTCTCTCTTTTTTTTATAAACAAAAAAACCAAACCACTGTCAGTGCAGCGGCTGGAAATATATTGAATTAATTCACCTAGTAGGTATTTATCCTCTGACTCCTGTGTTACTCTTCAAAACACAGTATTGAGTGGTACATTGCAGTACGAAACATGAGGGACAATTATATCATGCTTTCAGCTAGAGAAGATCGTAATTACACACTATATAACAGAATTGCGGTGAAGCAGCTTTGTAATTACAGTGTAACTAAGCTGTTGTTAATTTACTTGTATTCTGAAATGTGTCTGAACTTAGTAATTAGGGCCAGTACATGATGAAACACTAGCAATATACTTACCTTCACACAGTGTATTATTTTTCACTCGTATCTATCATGAACCTAGATATTTTCCAGGGATTAATGACAGGCTGTGAAAAGTTGATAGCCTGAAGTTCAGCAGAGAGCCATTAAACTGGCCCGGTCATTAATCCCTAGAAAATACCCTGCACCAAGGTTATTATAAGGTGAATATGGAAAATAACATTCCTCACGTTGACTTTTGTCTTGGCTTTTATGTCTTCAACAGTGTATAGGCACAACACCCCAAATGCAAGTGGTTTCCTCTCCCTTGTATTTGGATGCATTTAATGATAAAGAAGATGGCTCCTCTTTAATTTCACCTTTGTACACCACTGAGGAATGCCAGGAAAAGACCCTGAAGAGACAGCTTGTATCCCAGCAAGTCTATCTTACTCACAGTTGTCTGGCAATTCTTGGAGGTTAATTTTAGGCTGAACCTCCATTTTCTGAAATGTGTAATTCCAGCTTCTCTGAACTGAGAAACAACACCAGTGGCCAAATAAAAATACCCATTACCTGGGGAATATGTAAAAAAATACCGTTTCATCAGTCATCCTCCTCACGTGATTCCCTCCCAGAACTGAAAGTGGTAATGAAAGTAATTTAACACACATCTATAATTAATTTACTACATTCTTCCTGCTGATGGCAATCATCTTACCTAGGAAAGCTCATGAAATTGATCTTAATGCATAAAAATAGAGATGGAAAAGTGTTAAAGGCAGCTAAGTGTGGTTTACTTCTATGCATGTAAGCAGTTAAGCACTGTTTCGAGAATGTTTTGGGGCTCATTTAGAAGGAGACATTACCTGTGAGAAATGATTGCAAGTGCAGAAGCTGAGCAAGGCTTTCCCCTCGACACATGCCATTTGCAAGCACTGATGAGAGCAGCAGATCTTTGCTCCTGGAGCTGATCCTATTTTCATTAAGTGAACAGAAATGTGCACGTAAGTTTAAAGAGGCTTTGCAGAAGGGGACAAAGCTCCCAGAGTGCTAGATGTAGCACAAGAACTGCACCAGAACATGCAGCTGTGTCTGGGCAGTCTGTGGACTATGCACACAGTTATCTGTCCACACATTGCATGCAGTGATACCATATGCATGTGACAAAGAGTCCTATGGATGTGTGTGCAGGCTCTGTCTAGGGCTTCATAGTGCCTTAAGGCCATCCTGGAGTTGCTCAGGTCCTTCTCTGTTAGCCATTACAATCTCACCAGCTGTAGCTTTTCACAGAAGCACTAGGTTGGAAAGACCTCCAGGATCATCGAGTGCAACCATTCCTATCAATCACTAAACTATGCCCCTCAGTACCTCATCCACCTCTCCTTTAAACACCTCCAGGGATGGTGACTCAACCACCTCCCTGGGCAGCCTGTTCCAATGCCCAATGACACATACTATGAAAAATTTTTTCCTAATGCC
>WAAB01024030.1:0-11523 GCA_013389865.1 Piaya cayana | reverse complement strand
CTTGTTAAATCTCATCCCATTGGTCTCTGCCCAACCATCCAGCTTATTTAGATCTCTTTGCAGAGCCTCCCTACCCTCCAGCAGATCCACACTTCCACCCAGCTTAGTGTCGTCTGCAAACTTGCTCAGGGTGCACTCGATGCCTTCATCCAGGCCATTGATAAAGACATTGAACAGGGCTGGACCCAGCACTGAGCCCTGGGGAATCCCACTTGTAACTGGCTTCCAGCTGTATTTAACACCATTTCCCACCATTCTCTGGGCCCGGCCATCCAACCAGTTTTCCTCACAGGAGAGTGTGCGCCTGTCCAGGCCAGAGGCTGGCAGTTTCCGAAGCAGAATGCTATGCTGCAATTAAGCTCATGTTTTCCCTATTTTGGATATTTCAGAACTTCTCTGATCATCTTTCATTTTGCACCTCAGAAATACATTGAATATGATGTGCCGAGGTAACCAGCTGTGACAAATTGTCACTCAGATGGAGGAAGCACGTGGAATACAAGAGGATGTCAATGTCAGGAACCAGGCTTCAATTGCATTTATATTACAGGAGCTCAGCCGTAAATTTGACTCAGGCAGAGTGTTCAACCTCAGGATTTGTCCCAGCACTGTACCAAATAGCTGGGATTATCTTGCTATATGGAGAGCACCAGACTAAATATGCATTTGCCTCTGTGTGCACACATTCATGTTCATACGCGCAACTCACATGATAAGCAAGTGTTTTGGGTGTATGCATCACAATTAGAATGAAATAATTTATCTGCAATAAATATTTTTAGTTAACAACAGTCTCTTCTGGAAAAATGTATAGCGATTCTCATTATTCCGTACTGCAAAGACCTACCTATGGGTTGACTTAAAACAGATGAGGCTGCTCTCCTGACTCCCCAGCTAAAATGAACCAACTGGTGTGCCCATGTGGTTTGCTGAGGATAGATGTGGGCTCAACCTCCTCCTGCTCTGAGCTGGCCTGGTGTGGCAGCTCTGGAGGTGCATGTTAGCCTGAGGTCATCCACAGCTCTGGAAACAATGTTGTGCAAATACCTAAGTGGGTAAGTTTCAAAGCTACTCTCTTCAGGTGCTGGGAACTTTCCTACAACGCATCTCTGGGAAACAAATTCAGAAAGCACAGGAAGACAGAAAAAAAGAAAATTCTGTTGAGATTTTAGTGCTCACAGTTTTCTAGAGTTGACAGCGTATATGACATCAAACGGCTCTTTTCATACTAGGAAGACAGTTATCAGCTGGCCAGAAATTCAGATTCCAACACTTGTAACTACTTTAACTTGGAAAGCCTAAAATGCTAATAAAAATGACAGCACATGTCTGCTGGGTGTTAGAAACCAGACTAGAATAGGAGCCAGCTATTCTGCAGGGACCATAAGCCAATAAACCAAGTTGATCCCAGCAAACTTGGATGGGCACTTGAGAATCAGAGGCAGAATGGGAAGAGTGAAAACTGAGGGAAGAGGGAACAGTGCAAGAAGTGTCAGTCCAAAATAACCTTCATGGTTACCCAGACCATGAGCTTTTTCCTGCTTTCACATATGGTATGTGGGAATGTGTCATTCATATACATTCATTTAATATCACCAAAATCCTTGTGATTGCAGGGAGCAAGAATGGGCCCTGCCACTGTAATATACATTCCTGTGTGTGCACAATACAGACGATTTTACAAGAAAGATTGCAATATCTGAGAACCTGATCTCTTTCAAAGAGAGAAAAAACCAGGAACCATTGGACGGAGTCCCAAAAGAGATGTCACTGCATTTAATGCGTGTTTATGCAGCTATTTAGAGGCAGACGAGAAGCAGTGATTATGTATAGAATAAAATGGAACAACAAATAGAGATTGTTTTAGCTTCCGCTCTATCTGATTAGCCAGGAAGAATAACAGACTGATATGCTCTGAACAAACAAAAATATAATAAACGTAAATGTTCTGGTCCTTGGGGGATTCATCTTTATTTGCTGCATGAGACAAAGAGGATGACTAAGAGATTTGTTTCAAATCACTTGGAGGCTTGGCAGCCCAGGCTGAGCAGGTCCTTCTGTCCACCTAGGTGTTGCTGAAGTTAATGGGCCTTCATTGCCACTTCTCTGCTTCTTGGCTTAGAAAAGTCCTCAGTTAACTTTAGCACCAACAACAGCAGCTTTGGAAGTCAGTTTTGGCAATTAATGGGAATTGTGGCATGGGAAAGGGATGCAGCAAAAGGTATTCCTCTCCTAGACCCATTTAACAGTAGAATATTAGGTTGAATAGATGAAGCTTATGCCTCAGGGTTCCCTGACTCAGATGCCTGCAAAGTGCTGTGAGATGCAAGCCAGAAGCTGAGAGAATGAAAACCCATTACAGATATAGCCAGAGTGGAAAGCAGGGATTTATGGGGAAAGTCAGTGATCTTTACAAACCCCGTACACAGCTATGGGAAGTCATAAAACCCTGAGATGGCTGGCATGATCACAACATAAGATGTAACTGGCGAGACTTCCAGGAGCCAGGTTTTAAAGAAGGGAGCAAGTTGTAATTGGGCATGAGCTCCTCACTAGATCCATAACATGACATCTCAAAAAGACTGAAGTCACCTACCCGTAAGCTTTGCTCTCATAGAGCCCTGACAGGTGCACAAAAGGGATGTGTTTGGGTAGAACATGAGCTGCTGAATGAGCTCTTTGAAGCGGCATGATTTCATTCATCTACCTTTAGTACATACCGAGGGATCACAAATCACTAATGAGCCGCATTTCTCAGTGCACCAGGTGTTGTTATGTATTACCAAGGCTTAGGTACTACACTGCAAGTGTAACCTCTTAGATGAGCAACAGAATAGCTGGAATAACTACTTTAGTGGTAAAGGTGAAGGACTAGTAGCTTTCTCACACAGAAAAAAATCCTATATCAACAAAGTCCTCATGACCTAAATAATAAGTGACACTACCAGAGCAGGCAGAAAGACTGCATGAAATAGGTATTTTGTGTAAGTGCAGCCATCAAACAAACCAGGGAGGTCAAGGTAAATCTTGTTTGCCTCCTGTTCTCTTTTAGGGTGATGCTGGTGTGGGCACCCATCAGGGCACAATGCAATACAGCAGCAAGACATTCAATTAATTCATCCCTGCTGGCCATTGGAGCTTTGCTCCCTCCCAGCTCTCTGGGGAAATAGTGGTGCTCTACATGATATAGGAAGGCTGAGTATACCCTAAAAACTACAAACACCCCCCCCCCCCAAATGCAGCTTAATTGATAGATTTTGTTCTTTCTCATCAAAATATAGGAGATCCAGCCCTCAGTGTTTCCATCTATTAATCCATCCCTAGATATATTCCTATATGGTTTTGTAATATTTTTTGGTTTCTCCATTACAGTTTATATGGAATGAGAAAGTTACATTTCCCTACAAAACATGTTTTGCTATAAATACCTTTCCATGGGTACTCAAAAAGCAGTCCACACATTGATGCAGAATAGGAAGAAATGATCCTACTTAGAATTAACGGTACGATTTTCAACTTGCAAAAGTATCCTGTTAAATAAGAAGAAAGGTCGGCAACATAATTCTTTGTTCCTTTCTCCAAAAGGGAAGATTCATCAGAAAAAAAAAAATCTATACTTTCTGCAAACACGCTTTAGCAAATTTCTAAATGAAGAATGGCAATAGTTTTACAAAGCCTGGCATGAAAAGGTCATTCATGGAAAGGAGAGCCAGTAATGCAAAACCTGAGTGAAACAGAAGCAACTTAATAGAATATGTCAGAAGAGACTGTTCAGCTGTGATGATAACAAGGCTTCTGCATTTCATTATTTTTTAACCTGTTTTCCCAAGCAAGTGAAGTTCACACAATCATATTTCATGTACCACTATGTGTCTCTGTTATCCTGTTGAATCCAGGGGTCTGTCTGCTCCAAATTTTAAAGGGAACAGCAGTTTCAGAGTCAACTGTGATACGCCGTCTGTCATGGAAAGAGGCGCTGCTGTTCCCACTGGTGGCAAGGCTGCAACCAGACCTCATCCCCATCCAGTCATGGAAGAATCCACACAGGGAAAGGGCATTCTTTACCACCATCCCAAAACATTCCTGACATCCCAGTCTGACATGTGGGGGTAAATGCATGAAGTGAGATATTCTAAGACCACACTACAATGCAGAGACAAAATAGGTAAACTAAAGACCTCAAGCAATTCCAGCTGTACAGCTATGTAAGTCCCAGAGTCATGTATAGGAAAGAAAGCCTAACCTCTCCCAAGACACAACTTCCAGATTGGAGTGACCCTTTCTGCAGGGTGCAGAGTTGACCCACATAGAAACTCCCATTCAAGTCAGTGCTAGGTTGGATTTCCTGGATAGGTCAGGATTCATTTTATGCTGTGAAATACAGATATCCCTGCCTCTGTTCCCTTTGTCCCAGCCCCAGTGATACCTCACATTACTCTCCAAGGTTTTGGAACCATGAAGGCAAGCATCCTATAAAAGCAGCACAGTACTTGTGTGCTTCTGTTCCTCACAGAACAGGGGAGAGTGTTGGAAATATTTGCATGGGTAAGGAGAAAGCTGATTGAATTGAGAAGCAGCATTTGTAATCCTGATCTGAGGAAATGTCTGTGTTTATCAGAGTATTACACCCTCCATTTATCTGTCATCCCTTCTTCAGCTGACCAGTGAGGTTTTGCATTGGTCAGATTTGGCAGGCTTCATTTTGTGTATTTACTTTTTCCTTGTCATCCTTGCAAACAAATACACGTACCACACACTGACTAGTTTATCTATATACTGCATACAGACTATCATCTCTTATGAATGCACCAAAAAGGTCAGAGTATTCAGCTTGCATTGCAAATCAGCACCAGTTATGTACTCTGACAGCACCAGATGTCGGCTCCAAAATGAACTGCATCTGTTCAGCAGTTCATGAGGAGCAATGCATGTGAGGATGAGACTAGACTCTTGAATGGTCCCTCAGAGGCAGGGCTGTGGACTTGCATTGCAAATGCAGGAACAAGTCCATCTGCAGACAGCTTTGGACTTCTCTCCTAGGACTTGTTGCTATGCTTAAGCAGAGTTGAGAATGAGCACTGCAGGTAAAATATAGCAGTCAGACAAAATAACTGACCTTGGGGCTGACCTGAGCACAGTAATTCCCTTTCCTGTTTTTTCAGCAACTCAGGGCTGCTCTTGTTTTTCCATCAACTGTTTCTTACTCCAAATCTTGCTCCCCAGTGGTAAGATGGCGTTGCAAGACACTTCACTTTACATCTACAGCAGCCCCTTGCTCTGCATCTTGGCTAGAGCTGATGACTTCTTTGTTGGGCTTTGGAGATCGAAGGGGGCTTAAACACTCAAGCACAGGTGTCTGAAGTCACATCAGTGGGTGTACAAGTTTAGCTGAAGTTCAGAGACGTGATATGCATCAGCCTTTCCACCTTAGCTCCTTATCCCCATAGTCCTAGCTCCTCCAGAAGAAAGATGACTCTTTCCAAACAGGCCACTGGAAACATGTTGGAAAGACCAGTCCTAACTCGCCCTTGACTGATAAACAATCCAGAGGATCTATTTTGACTCTATTTTGGAGAGGAGGGAGCTGGCCTCTTCTCCCAGGTGACAGGGGACAGGACAAGGGGGAATGGCCTCAAGCTCCGCCAGGGGAGATTTAGGCTAGACATCAGGAGGAAGTTTTTTACAGAAAGGGTCATTAGGCATTGGAATATGCTGCCCAGGGANAAATGATCCTACTTAGAATTAACGGTACGATTTTCAACTTGCAAAAGTATCCTGTTAAATAAGAAGAAAGGTCGGCAACATAATTCTTTGTTCCTTTCTCCAAAAGGGAAGATTCATCAGAAAAAAAAAAATCTATACTTTCTGCAAACACGCTTTAGCAAATTTCTAAATGAAGAATGGCAATAGTTTTACAAAGCCTGGCATGAAAAGGTCATTCATGGAAAGGAGAGCCAGTAATGCAAAACCTGAGTGAAACAGAAGCAACTTAATAGAATATGTCAGAAGAGACTGTTCAGCTGTGATGATAACAAGGCTTCTGCATTTCATTATTTTTTAACCTGTTTTCCCAAGCAAGTGAAGTTCACACAATCATATTTCATGTACCACTATGTGTCTCTGTTATCCTGTTGAATCCAGGGGTCTGTCTGCTCCAAATTTTAAAGGGAACAGCAGTTTCAGAGGCAACTGTGATACGCCGTCTGTCATGGAAAGAGGCGCTGCTGTTCCCACTGGTGGCAAGGCTGCAACCAGACCTCATCCCCATCCAGTCATGGAAGAATCCGCACAGGGAAAGGGCATTCTTTACCACCATCCCAAAACATTCCTGACATCCCAGTCTGACATGTGGGGGTAAATGCATGAAGTGAGATATTCTAAGACCACACTACAATGCAGAGACAAAATAGGTAAACTAAAGACCTCAAGCAATTCCAGCTGTACAGCTATGTAAGTCCCAGAGTCATGTATAGGAAAGCAAGCCTAACCTCTCCCAAGACACAACTTCCAGATTGGAGTGACCCTTTCTGCAGGGTGCAGAGTTGACCCACATAGAAACTCCCATTCAAGTCAGTGCTAGGTTGGATTTCCTGGATAGGTCAGGATTCATTTTATGCTGTGAAGTACAGATATCCCTGGCACGGTTTCCTTTGTCCCAGCCCCAGTGATACCTCACATTACTCTCCAAGATTTTGGAACCATGAAGGCAAGCATCCTATAAAAGCAGCACAGTACTTGTGTGCTTCTGTTCCTCACAGAACAGGGGAGAGTGTTGGAAATATTTGCATGGGTAAGGAGAAAGCTGATTGAATTGAGAAGCAGCATTTGTAATCCTGATCTGAGGAAATGTCTGTGTTTATCAGAGTATTACACCCTCCATTTATCTGTCATCCCTTCTTCAGCTGACCAGTGAGGTTTTGCATTGGTCAGATTTGGCAGGCTTCATTTTGTGTATTTACTTTTTCCTTGTCATCCTTGCAAACAAATACACGTACCACACACTGACTAGTTTATCTATATACTGCATACAGACTATCATCTCTTATGAATGCACCAAAAAGGTCAGAGTATTCAGCTTGCATTGCAAATCAGCACCAGTTATGTACTCTGACAGCACCAGATGTCGGCTCCAAAATGAACTGCATCTGTTCAGCAGTTCATGAGGAGCAATGCATGTGAGGATGAGACTAGACTCTTGAATGGTCCCTCAGAGGCAGGGCTGTGGACTTGCATTGCAAATGCAGGAACAAGTCCATCTGCAGACAGCTTTGGACTTCTCTCCTAGGACTTGTTGCTATGCTTAAGCAGAGTTGAGAATGAGCACTGCAGGTAAAATATAGCAGTCAGACAAAATAACTGACCTTGGGGCTGACCTGAGCACAGTAATTCCCTTTCCTGTTTTTTCAGCAACTCAGGGCTGCTCTTGTTTTTCCATCAACTGTTTCTTACTCCAAATCTTGCTCCCCAGTGGTAAGATGGCGTTGCAAGACACTTCACTTTACATCTACAGCAGCCCCTTGCTCTGCATCTTGGCTAGAGCTGATGACTTCTTTGTTGGGCTTTGGAGATCGAAGGGGGCTTAAACACTCAAGCACAGGTGTCTGAAGTCACATCAGTGGGTGTACAAGTTTAGCTGAAGTTCAGAGACGTGATATGCATCAGCCTTTCCACCTTAGCTCCTTATCCCCATAGTCCTAGCTCCTCCAGAAGAAAGATGACTCTTTCCAAACAGGCCACTGGAAACATGTTGGAAAGACCAGTCCTAACTCGCCCTTGACTGATAAACAATCCAGAGGATCTATTTTGACTCTGTTGGTTGAAGGGGCACTTGGGCTACCCTGTTATTCAAGTGCAGAAGCCTGGGATGGTTTTTGCAGTGTGAAGAACCTCTTTTACACATTGTTTCATGGCTATTTCAGTAAGATCTGACCTGACTGTGACCAGGGTGATGGGAGCGGGACCCAGGGTTTAGCTGAAGCTACAAAGCCCTGTGTTTGACCAAGAAGCTCCTCCAATTAAAACTTTTATAGTGTACTTCCAAGCCAAATAATTGGCACCCTTGAGATATCCATAGCCCTCTATAGATTCCCAGCTTCTCCATTTACAGTAAATTGCTAGTAAACAGTAACTGCTACATCCAACGAGCATTTCAAAATAAAAGCAGTAGCACAAAATGGGAAACACATGATCCGTTTTAATATTACTTGTTCATAAGTATTAGAAAACTTAATGCATTTTAATATCTTCCTGCCATCCTTCAGAAGAGGGATGATGTTATAGATTCAAAGTGGTTTCCTTCATCCCATCAAGTCCTCAAGCAGCGTCTTACTTCCAGAGTGCCAGTTTTCACCAGCACAAGGGGAAGAGCTGGTTTGGTAGTGACAGTCAGGGCAGGGCTATCTACCTTGCCCCACACCATCCAGCTTGGAAGGGCTCCTCAAAGTCATATCTTTTGAGATAATTGTGCCCCTTGGGAGGCTTGGCAAAATATATACTCACTGAACATGATGAGGATAATTTGACTTATTTTGTCTCTGATTTTTTTTAAGATAAGGGCAAGGAAGGTTTTCCTTTCCTCCCTTGCACATTGCACCTGACATGATAAATCTTAGAACAGTAATGAGAACAAGTTAATATGGGACTATATTTTCTCTTCTCATAATGAGCTTTGTCATAGAAATGGATTGATTTTATGTCACTTTCTGTTCTCTTTATAACTTTTATGGGTGGAACGAGGTAGCAGAATTTTATCTCTCATAAATTCAATAGAAATTCGCCTTAGCCTACGTAACTCTGTTTATTTTGGCCAGTTATTTCATTGCTCCCCTGTTTACAGCCTGGGAAAGAGGGGAAATGGCTAATCAATCAAAATCTGGAATATTGAAAAGGTCACAGCCATCCACATGATACCACCATCCCTTGCAACATTAGGCATTTCCCAGCTGCTGCATGTCTCCAGATGTGCCTTGCTTTCTTTTTCCCTGTAGTTTCCTCAGGCCTTGGAGGAACAGGGGGAAAGGCAGATCTTACCTAAAGGAAACCCAAGCACAAAGGATGGGAGCAAGAGGTTTCTGCCTCCCCTCCAACCAGAGCAGATGTCCCGTCTGGCACACGGCGAGCTGTGCACTGTGCTGCAATGAGCCATCAAGAACACGTATGGCAAAGCTCCCATCACACTGCTGTTATCCTGTCACAAATATTGTCAGCCCCTCAGAGGGAAAATGCATTAACTATTCACCAGTTCCTTCCAACTGCACTTCCCTGCAGCCCCAAATCTTGAGACTGTGGATCGATTCGGAATCATTTCCCCTTGAATGCTGCATGGCCTTGTCCATCCTCTCCAAATCTCTTGCATACCACTTTTAAAAAATGATCTATCCTTCCAATTCAAAGGCTGCCACTGTGACAGAGAAGCAATTTTCTCCTAGATACACACAAATAAACAAGGGGCTGAACTTCAGGTATTCCTCCTTGGAGAGCTAAACCAAATACCTCTATGTTCATCAGTGCTCATCTCTCGTTGCACAGACTAATCGAAACCTCATTCAAAATGGAAGATGGGAAATAAAAAGGGATTTTCACTTTGTGCAGCTGACTATATGCAAAATCAGCTGTAAGAAATATAAGCAGGACAGTTCAGTTATCTTCTGAAGCCTGCAACAGCAGGGTGGCAGGTATGGATGATGGAGTCTACCTGAGCAGCCTCAGTGTGTACTAAGGAGCTGGACTAATCCCTACTAGGTAAGGATGTGGCCTCTATAAGCCACAGTAGATCAATAGTTTGGACTCAGAATCCATTGGCACAGAGTCAGAACTCAACTCTCTGAAAATTGTAACCTTTTGCAGCAAAACCTAGTAAAATTCCTGGAATAAGAGACAAAAACATTGCTTAATGGGTTTTTGGATGATAACTCTTTTAAATGGGAAAATTGCGTAGGAGAAAAATTAATCAAGGGAATTGCAATTTTGCATTTTATGTGATAAGAACAATGCGGGGATGAAGGGAATGTGTGGCTGCTATTTTACAAGTTGAGTTGTGGAAGCCAAGCTCCAGCTTTTCTCCCATTAAGCATTAACATCTGGAGATAAGAGTTTAAATCCAATATTGTCTTGAAAATAATGCATAGACACAGCTTCAGTTCACTGTCTTGGCTGCATATTCACAGCTCACCCATTTTATACCCATTCTTTCCCTCTAAATTATTCATCCTGAGCATCCTGCATTATGTTTTCTTTACATCGTGTCACAGTTGGAAATGGAGGAAGATATACTTTGTGTATATGGTATCTGGTTTTGTTCCTGCTTTCATTGCAGGGAACGTGTGGTACATTCCCTGCCTCCTTTTCTTCCCTGTAGAGCAATGCAGGCAGGTTTGAGGTTCCTCTGTCTTCTCTAACAGAAGAGTTTCATACCTCTCACATTAAGGTGGAAATGAAAAGTGAACAGTTTGTATACAAATGGTCACAGGAAGCAACAAATGCATCCTGGATCATGTTTAGCTCAGGAAATCAAGCATGCTCCTACTTAAGATTCTCTCCAACCTGTGTTGCTCTTCAAATAAAAATGACCCTCCACTCCAACAGAAAACAACCTAAATTATGTCAAAGACTCCTTCACTTGTGCACAACATCCTTATTAACCACGCTGCGCTAAACCACCAGGCAGGTGTTTCTGCTGCCTTGCAGTTATATCCAAGAAGGGCTTCCAAGTATTCATCAGAAAAATTCAAGGTATTCCCCCTAGCTCTTATGTCAAGATATGTGATTACGCTAGGCACTACACAACTGCTTTGCTAAACAGCCTCAAACACCGTAGAGAGGGAGGGAAAGCTAAGACAGATGCAGGGACATGCCTGGGAAATAAGGCTGTGGAAGGAGAATCTTCCTCTCCTGACACACTCTTCTGTCATTCGAGATTAACTGCCCTACGTCAGCACCTCAAAATCATCACAGTAATAAGAGATCCATTCACTGTTGAGGAGGATTAGGTTTTGTCTTTCAATTTAAAGAGAAACTTAAGGAAATGTGAAAAAAAATAATTACTGCTGCAAATCCTGATTTAAACCACTGGAAAATTTTAAACCTCGTTGTATAAGGGGAAGAAATCCTAGAGAGAGAAAAATTACTCCAACTATGCCAACATATAGACAAATGGGTATCATACGGCTTTTTTGAAGGCATGAGCCTTGGAAATTAGAAGTTAGCTTTCACAGAGAGACAGAGAAAGAAAAGAATATTTAGATTCTATGATACTATGTTGAAGGCTTGCAATACTTTTCCTTCCACAACGTATCTGAATAAAAAGCTATTTATATAGGGCATAAATATATTCCCTATATAAAATATATACCTTATATAAGTATAAACACTGCATAAGAAGATCTGACTGTATGTTACACATCCACACAAGGAATAGGCAAATAAAGAACTCAAAGTACTATATTTAAAACCACAAAATACCTTTTTTTTTCTTAACAGTGAAGTGAGTTCATCTCAAAAGTGTTGGGAATAAATGAAATTACT
>WAAB01024028.1:285039-415743 GCA_013389865.1 Piaya cayana | reverse complement strand
AACCTAGTGATTCTGTGAGTCTTCTTAACTTCATGACATCAAATTTTCCTCAGATATAAGGGAGAGCAATGGCACCAAAAATACAATGATGCCCCCTTCTATGCTAGTAGAGTTTCCTACCCAGGCACTGAAATGCACCCCTGCCTGCCGTAGACAGGCAGAAGGGAGCAAGTAACACAAATAAAGAAGGAAACTTCTTATTTGAAAGCAAAGCCTTAGAAAGAACATTTTAAACGAGTGTTAACAATATGGGAATTTGCAAGACCATTGGAGAAGTCCAGCATCAGCAAACCTGTGCAAGTGTGATTAATCTATGGGTTGTTCTCTAGTGTCTGCAGGCACCTTTGTTGAAAGTGCAACATGAGGCTGGCTGGGGAAGGGCAGACTTTTTCCATAAAGATTTCACGAGGTCTGAAGTAGTGATAAATACAAATGTATTTGGAGAGCCAGATTCATGTTTGTGTGTAAAGGCTGTTTATAACTCATCAAATTAGAGTTTGTGAGACACATCAACCTAGCATTGGTTCTCTCCATGGGACTAAATTTCCTTTAAACAACGTTCGCATGGTGTGCAAACTTGAAACAGAAGTGTTAGTGATGCTCGCAGCAGGGCCTGCAGTGGAGCAGCAGCAGTGAGGATGACTCAGAATAACAAACCTCGTCATCCTGGGTGAGTGTAAGTGAGCAGTAAGCCAGCAAAAGGGAGAACTGAGGTAACACCTATTTGAGAGCAACAAGGGAAAATCTGGGGCTGGTGTAGGGAGGTGCATGCCCCACAGACAGACTGGGAGCTGTGGGTAGGCTGGGGCCAGGGCAAGGACATCTCCTGGACACTCATTGCTCTGATTCCCGAGGCTATTTGCTCCTGCAAGTGAGATAAGAAGGAACTGTTTGTAGGAAAGACTACTATTCTTTGCTAATTTGTCCTCTGAAGCTTGTGCAGTGCATCCAAGAGTCCCTGTCTGAGGGCACTTCTGGGTCCTGAGGAGGGAAGTGTTGATGGAAGAAAAGGGCACACCACTGTTGTATATGCTTCAGCTCGGTTTATTTGTGTTGTTCACAGCCCTTCTAGCCCTGTCTCTCCCCTGCTGCTCGCTCTGTCTCCCATCTAGCCCATCAGAAATGTCTCAGAGGATTTCCTCCAAATTATGCAGAGGGCTGAGACTTGCCGAGCTGCCCAAAGCCATCTTCTGAGGTTTAGGAGATGCCAGTACAGAAATTCAGCTGTACCTACCATCAGTGAAGGTGGACTGGGGAACAACCGCTTTAAATTTTGTCTATTCAATTAGTACTGGTATTATGAAGGAAGTGTAGGTTGTGCTGAAGATCATGCCTCTTTTTAGTACAGCTGGGTAAGATCTCCCTTTTTATGTCTGTCATCAAATAAATTATTCAGTCTCTGGCCATTACTTTTATCCTAATTGTTCTGTTCACCTCCAACATCAGTGGACTTGAGCATGTTGGTCACCTCTGTTGTTAAAATAAATAAGAAGTCAGGAGATTTCAGACACAACCCAAAGGCAATCTCCTCAGGTGGGTTGGTACTCAGGAAGTTTCTTCCTTCTATCAGGGTTGGCTTTGAGGCTCTCTGAAATCTTTGATGTCATCTGCTGATTTCTATGACCACCCAGCTATCGAAAACCAAGGAAAACAATCACAGCACCCAAAGTATAAAACTCCTGATCGCTAACATGCTCCTGTCTGGCATGTGTCTTGTCCAGCTATCACAAGCCCAGTGAGCAAAACTGGTTTAGGTTGAAGGCGAGTCTACATTGTGTGAAGGACTCCTGCCCATCTGCATCACCCAGGACAAAAATCCTCCTGCAGCCAACCGAGTCAATTTAATTGTAAGCAATATAAAATGGTGCTTTAGATAAATCTCATTTGCATACTGAGAAAAACTTCTTGGCTTACTGAATGTGGAAATTACCAGCAGAAAATTATTTATCACCTCAGTATCAAAATATCAGAGGTTGGCTGTGCCTTTGGGAAAATCAATTGTGATACAGCAATATTTCTCACTTCCCTATACATAATGTGATCTGCCAAATTTAATCCAGTTTTGAATTTGATGGTCCCCAGTAGGATGAAAAGGTGAAGCTAATGTCATATAAACAATGCCAAGCGTCGTCCCCCATGAAATTTTATGTGACAGTTGAAAGGTGCCAAATTATCCCAAAATAGTCTGGGGACTTCACAGTTCATACAACCTGGCAGTTTACAACAATGCAAATATTTTCCTGCTCGCTTTGCTTCTGCTCTCCTTTTTTAATTGTAAATTCAATACCAGTATTTCAACCTAGTAGGTGAGAAACTGGAGGGATTTCATGCTGTGCCATGCACTATCCTCAATAATGAAATGCTGTAGACTGAAAATGTGGAGGCAGAAGCAAGTATTTTTTAAAGCCAAATCCTTCCCTCTTCACTCACTTTTGATCAATCAGAAGTCTCATCTACTGCCATTATAGTGTAATTTTCCCTAAATGCCGCCAAAATGAAAGATTTGTCCAAGGACATATCATGAACCAAATTGCAGGGTCTTCTACTATGCAAAAAATAGCCTGTTTTTTTTGCTCTTCCCCTGCCTTCCCAGCCTCTTATACAGGCACATCATCACTAAGGGAACTCCTTGTTTTTCTTGTCATTATCTGCAAAAGGAGTCTGATGCATACGTAGGATGTTAAAAATGTACATTTATTGAAAATTGCCTGANAACCAGACTGGCATCAGAGATCTGTGTTGTCTATTAGTCAAAATTCTTCAGGTGCTGCATTTCTACAGCACTGAGTGCATATTTTGGTAGACTGAAAAGCTCCCAATTTGCCCATAATGAGGCTAATTATCAAATAAACACTATATTGGTCTCCATCACACATGTGATGGGACCCAGAGATGGAAGGACTAGGACGCTCCTCAACAAGTGCAAAGTTCTCATTATGTCTGGAGTAATTTTGAGTAGGCACGAACAAGGACAATTTTTTTTTTACCTGATACATGATGCTTATAACTATCCCCTTAATGTGTTTTTGTAACAAAGGGTGGCATATTTTCTCAAGATTCCAGTTACCTTTCCATGGGCTTGAGAGGAAGGCAGCTTTTCACTAAGCTGTTTTGCAGTCAGAGTGGGAGTAATGGGTTCATTGTTTTAGGTGAAAAATGCATCCGAAGGTATATCTTTGTTACAGATGTGAGTAATGTCTATGATGAGGTTAACACAAATAGGCATAGAAGGGGGGGGTGAAACTGGTGAGCTTCTAAATTTGCTGGGTGCCAGTTCTTCATTGCAAGTTTGCTGGCGTTTAACTTGGGAAGTGCCAACAAGCTGATGGAAGAGTTTCCTGTGGGTTTGTTGTCCAGGAAAATATTGTGAGTTTATCTTAAAAGCAGTCCTAGACTTTTAGTTCCTTTGCAAAGTGTTCATTGAGAATATTTGTACATTCGTGCTTTATTTGCTTAGCTTCATAATAAAGAAGTATTTTTTCCACTCTTTCTCAGCTTGCAAATGGATGGACAACAAGGTACCTCATGGATCCTCCCATAGTACCAGGGCCAGGCCCTGTGAGGACTGTCAGCAGGAGATGTGGAACATAAAAGCAGGATTCCTGTGTGCCTCAATTATAGTACGAGATCTATTTGCTTGCAGGTATTAGGAAGGTTGCTTGGAATTGAGACGGCTAGCAGAAATAGGTAAATCCTCAGCCTGGTAGCAGCCTGCCCATCAGATCTCCAAGGCTGAAGGTGCAGGGCTGGGAAACAGGAGCATGAAATGCTTTAATTTCCACAAAACCAAATATGTGCTTGTTACTTAAAATCATTCTCTACAGCTTTGTTTTGCTGTTGTTCTCAGGAGATGTTTTCCATCCTGGACTTAAAGATTTGGTGAAAGAGAAAGATTGGTAATTATAAACCTCTCCTTTTCTCGCATGGCAGCAGCTGATCATGCATTTCAATAGCAGCAAAAGACTTCTCTGGCACTGCTTTTGGAAGAGGTTTGGTTTGGCTTTTCTCCTTCCTGAGAAGGCAGTTGTCCATCTGCTGCCACCACAAGAGCAAGGTGATGCCTGGTCCTCGTGGTCCACAGCTGGAAACATGGTACCAGCACACAAAGGGCTGTGGCTGACACTGTGAGGTCTATCTGGCCCAGAGTGTTCATCTTGTTGGGATTTAGGCAGCTGTGAACATGGGTAGAGTCAGGCCTCTGGCTATATGGACATTAAACAATTTTCATTCAGCATTTTTGCCTGGCCCCAGACCCCTGTTAAGTAGCTTTTTCCATTAGTTGTAATGGGCATGAGTTTCAGCTTGGTGCTTGAAGGAAGGGTGCAGGGAGGGAGATGGGGGTCATGGTTCCAGCCTCTAGCTGCTGCCACCCTTCATCTTCTCAGCCATGTGGAGTGGTTGACCATTCCCTGGCTCCTCTGGCATTTGGAATGTGGTCCTTGCACCAGTCTGTGCTCCTGTTGCCTGCCCACTACAAACAGCTCCCTTGCAAGGGGAAGTAAAGAGCCATGTTTTGTCCTTGTGCAAAGCTGGTAAATTCTGGATGCACTTGGAGATCTGCTTCCTGCCCTCAGGGAGGTGGTCGAGGGGACCAGCGGGCTGCAGCCTATTCCCAGCAGGGCTCAGACAGACTTCACCCCTGTGCTGTGCCCTGAAGAGGAATGTCCCAAGCTGATCAACCCCAGAGGTTTCATGGTAGGGAGGATTCAGAACAGCTAGTGAAATCCTGGGAGTGGTCTGGGGGCAGGAGGAGAGGGTCTGCAGAGAAATCCACTGATCACAGCAGCTGTAGCCACCAAAGACCACGTATTTTTTCCCAATTTAGTTATGAAAATCAGACTTTTCCTGAAGGAAAAGTTAACATTAGCCAATTATGAGATTTTTTCAGCTGAGACAAATATCTGTTCAAATACTGATATCTTGTACTTTCGATGTTAAATGGGAATAGGTGCGTTGCATAAAATATAAGAAGAGAAAGGTATATTTTTGTTTGAACGCAACCTTTCCAAACAAATTTGTATTCATACTGCATCCTAAATGAGGGATGCTGGAAGCAGATAGAAATTTATCTTCTCCAGAGAGTGATACATCAGTGCCTGATTCACAGAAACATTTTTCAGACATCTCAAGAGCACCATGCACAAAAATATACATACCATGAATTTCCTGAGCAGACAAGGGTAGCTGGAGTGATGACAATGGTAGGAAGAGCACAGACCAATAGCAACAGGAGAAATCAGGATAATTCCACTGGAAATGCAGTGAAAACATCCAGAAAAAGTTTGTCTACTCATTAGGTAAATGTATTGTATTTCCTTTGCCACCTGTCCCAACGTGCATTTCAGGTACAATTCAGCTTCTATTTGCCCAGTGCTCCTGAGGAATCCACACCCAGGGAAACATCTTGCTCCCCTAACCTGGCCTTTGATTAGCCAGATCCCTACTTCTGAGTGAAATTTGAGCCAGTGGAAACTTTTGGAGGAAAGTATCACTGTCAGAAAGAGGCCAGCCAAGGTCTTTTAAAGAGTATTTTGCAAGAAAACCACAACTTCTTTGTGGAACTCATACCCCTCCAACCTAATTTTCCTTGACAAGACAGCGGCGGTAGCAGGTTTGGTGGACCAGTGGAGTGGGGACTGTTTTCTTTCGCTTCCTGTAGATATTAACAACTGCTCTCTCTCTTTTAAACCAACCCACACAACAGAAGACAAGTTGTCAAGAAAGATTAAATCAATCCTTCTTTAAAGCATCCAAAGTGTGGAGTCAGCCTTTGCTCCCGAGAGGCCAAAATCTTCCTCGAAATAGCTTATGGTACCAAACAGGATTGTGGGGACGTGGAGCTGGGCTGGGAGAAGAAGGCACGCCGCTTAAGTAGCAGGTCATAGGTGGCCTCCGTTGAGATCCTGGGATGTGTGGGTGTCATCTCCTAGTGTTTAGTGGAGGTTTCTTCTCTTCCCATTGGCCATGCTGGGGCTCAACAGCCCCAAGACATTTGCAGATTTGCCCCAGTGGTGCCTCCAGCAAGCTGTGTTAAAGTAAAAACAGTCAATATTGCAACACTAGAGACCTCCTGGGCAGACAATATATACAGGGAGCAAAGTTGTGTCAGGACTGAACAGGAGAATGCACAGCAAGGGGAAATGCTCTACCAATCTGGTGACTTTTCACTTTGCCTTCGCTTATCCAGGATACTGATCATATTGAAGGGGCCCAAGTCAGGAAAGGTTGGATTAAAACTGTTATCTGAGTTAAATATTTAACTCATTGTTTCATTTTTCATCAGTAGGTGTTACAAAAGCTTCTGATGTTACTGCTGTGTTATAAGTGAACCTAAGCTTGTCTCCTAGTACTTTTGGGACCAGAACAACTGTGCAGGGAAGCCTGGTCCCATTGTGATGAGGACAGAAAGCAGGGTTGTCCTTGGGTCACAGCCTAAGTTTGTCACCCTTTGCACTCCTCTGATGCACAAGACCCAAGCAATCACCTTCCTTTTCTGTTCTAGTTTATTCCCTGACCCTCATGCAAAGATGAAGCCACTGCTGTAAGCCATTAGCCTTATGGCATAATGCACAGGCTTTACTGAGACACTGGCTTTTTATTCTCACAGTGCATTTTTCCTGTCTTTTTTCCCCTTCTTATAAAAGCTACAATGAATAGATAAGCATTTAAAATAAACCACCCAAAAGTAGCTGACTGGTTGGCTTTGATGTAACACAATAGAGGGAACAAAGCTTGGTACAGTGAGGCACAGAGCAACAAGTGGGAGCTTCACTGTGAGCGGTTTGGATGTGAACTGTGTGAAAAGAGAGTGATCAGTGGATAGCGCAAACTGGTGGCAAGGTGAGGTGGGAGAAGAGGAGGCGTGGTTTAATAAGATGTGCCACTCAAGGACAAAACAGTGTGCAAAGCCAGCTGAGACTCTGGGAATATTTTTCAGGAGGGTGTTTCAGGGATGGAGGAAAGTCTCCAGACCCATGCAGGTGGTATGGAGGAACCTCCCTGTCCCACAATGTTCCCACATAGGGATAACCTGTAGTGGAGAAGCGCCAGTGATGAGATTCCCAAAGCCCCCTTCTGCACACTTACTGCTGCCAAAGAGAACTGGAGGGTATGGCAAACAAACCAGTATGCTGGCTAGCTGGAAGCTAGCTTTCTCCCCAGAGAGGCTGCAAGCTGCCTCCTTAGCAGGGAGGGCTGGCCCAGTGCCTGATAGCTGCCACTCCTTCTCTAAGTGCTTCTGGGCTGTTGTGACAATGTCCTTCTGAAGACAGATGCCTGTGTGCATGACATTCCCACACCCAACTCTCTCTCTCTCCCCCCTAAATTGGTCTCTGATTGCCACCACATGATGTCTGCTTAGTGCTCATCAGTGCAGCTGTGTCTCTAGGCTGTAGGAAAAGATGATTTCGTAGCTCAGCGATGAGTCTGCAGAAAACATGGCCTGAACCAGTCGGTCAAAACTCAGCACAAGGAGGACAGTTTTCAGTCTCTTTGGGATCTCTGTGGGCAGCCAGGAACTTTTATCACCTCCTGATGTGAGCCCTTGCGTGGGAGATGCATCTTTCCCATGTGCCACTTCAGTGATTCAGGTTTCATCAACTGCTGCAGTGTAAGTGGAGGCACAGTCAGAGTTGGCTGGAGCACGCTGAGGCTCCTGTGGGCTTATCTGATTGGCAGAAGTTCAACAGGGATCCCGTGATAACAAGGATGCTGTGATTTGTTGCTCCTACTGCTGTATGTCAGCATATTTTTAGTGCCTTGAGGACAGTGTTTGACTGGGGAGACAATTCCAGAAATGGCAGACTGCACTCAATTGGTGATGTAATTAGTAACGTAATTATAAATTGCCTAATACCAGAAGTATATTGTGTCTAATAAATCTGTGACATGAGAACACATTTGGATCCCATCTCTGGCTCTGGATCCTGTGCTGGCTGCTTACACAGCTCCACTAGCAGGTAAAAAAGCTCAAATCCTGGTGTACCCTGCACTCAAAGGAAACCCCAGCTGGGTGCGTGGCTGGGGTGTAATTCCTGCAGCACTCCAGCAGCAGAGGTTGGCTTAACTTTACAATGCCCTTCTTGTTTCTTCCTTTTCCTCCTTGAAGTCCCAGCTGCGTGGCACTCTGCCATCGTCCTCCTTTCCCCCTTCCCTTCCTTTAGGTCATAGGCTCTCATCAAGCAGACAGTTTTAGTGATTGCTGGTCTGTGTTGTATGGGTGGAGTTTTAAGCCTTATAACCTGTAAACATACCATTTCTATGTGGTTCACCAGCTGGCCAGCTTTAGTATGATGAGTGGTGGCAAGGGTGTGATGACCTTCCTGGAGGTGCTTGGGACAGCACAGGAGGGAGCAAAGAGTCCAGCAAGTGGAGAGTGCACCTAACAGTGTGACTTATTAGGCGTTTTTCAGATGTTATGCTTATAGGGGTGCACAGGAAAACAACCGAATCTGGTTGTATGCCTCCTGTTAAGGTCTTTGTTCTGGCATGAAAAATACTCCTATTTTACACAGTTCTAAGAAAGAAAATATTTTTTCACCATTTGTGAAGAGATTATAAGAGCAAAGCTGACATTTCCTTGCATAATTATTAGATGATCATTGTTTCATAAGTACAAGCTTCTAAATAGCTTAGATGGTGTCTTTTAAAGCAAACATTTGTTATAACTTACTCCAGAGTTCCCAGCATATGCCTTTATATTTCTGTAGCTTTATATTCTTCTACCAGTCAACTGAATAATTAAATAGGTAGGCTAGAGATTTTATTATCCAGAAAATATGCAATTGAGCATTTGTTGCACAGAAAATGGTCACATTTCTTTTCCAGATACATTTGGATGCAGTAGAGATCTGAATCTCTAGCAATTTCATTTATAGAAGTTTTCCAAGTGTTAAGTGATATTAAATTAAGTGAAATGAAACACTTTCAGTCTAAATGTTTCACATCTCTGTATAAATGGCTTCTTCTGTTATTGGAGTATATGAGTTGCAGGCTTGCCCTTACATTTTAAGCACGGTGAGTGAGGATTTAGCCCTGGGACACCTATTAAAGTTGATGAGTGTCAATGTGCCTGTGTACTTTCCATCTGTGCCAGGTAAAATGCAGGCAAGCAGCCTTTTCATTCCTTCTCCTTCACAAAATGCTTTGCAGTTTGTTTTCTCCTGGCATATCTGGAGCTCTGTGCTGTTGACACTATAGAACAATTCTTCTTTCAGAAATTATTTATATTATGGGGGCTGGAAACATATCTTCAATAACTGAGTGACGACACTGCAATAGGAGCTGATCTGGCAGAACAGGTTTGACACAATCCTGTGCCCTTTGGCTGTAGAGGTGGACGTGCATCGGTGGCAGGGAATAGGTGCTGCCCAGGACAGGGGTGGGATGAATGGATTTCTCCCAAGCTTGGAGTTTTATTTTAACAGCTGCCTCAAGTGAAGCTTATTAAGGCTGAAATAAGGAAAGGAGTGACTAGATATTCAGGAGTAGTAGGTACACAGGCTGTTCCCTCTGAGCTAATGCCTGTGTCCAGGGAGAGGTTTACAAAAATCAGTACTTACTGGTTTGCATGTTAAAGAAGCCTTTACTATTTGGTTCTCAAAACCTGAATCCCAACATTAGCAGGGGTTTATGGAAGCTGTTGTAAAGTAAATCTTGTTACTTCACAGAGTTGATTGAGTTTGTCGATCTTAAATGGCATGGTGTATGGTACTCTCTTCAAGCTTATAGCTTATAAAGTCACTAAAATATTTCTGTGGATGTCAGCAGGCTTTAGGTCAGACATTCAATGTGGTAGTGGCATCTTTTTAGCCACTGTCATCATTGCAAACCTAGTTTTCTAGGCTTATGCCATTCTGTTAGCAATAATATTTGGGGAGTTACCCACACCGAGTTAGGGTATAACAGATGGAGAACAGTGTCCTGATAACAGTATACCCACAATGCAAGCATTGATTCAATACATAATGACTGAACTTAAAATATCTCTCTTGGTTTGGTTAAACTGTTGTTACTTAAATTGTTCTTTATTGACCACTGAGTAGTCTTTGAGAAGCGTAAGCAATTTTGACTCCAAGCTGAGCTTTGCTTCATGCTGGCTTATGACATAGGCTTCCTTGCAAGCCTTGCTGGAATGTCTTTCAAACAAACACCAATCAGAGCCTCATGGGTTTCTCAGTGGTTGGAGTCTTTGAAGCCACTCATGAAACAAGTCGGTTCTGGTAGTTCTTGGGTGGGGTGCAAGTGCCCGTCGGCACTTGACTGTCTCTGGGTTGAGGTAGAGGGTTTGCGCTGAGGGAAGAGGCCATTGCTCAGGACCTGCTGGAGCATCCACTGCATGTCCTACCTGCGCTTGGCTTTCACTACCTCCAGGTAGGATGCAATGGTGGCTGGCCTCAAACAGCCTTACTCTTCTCAAAAACTTTGGGTCCCCCCCATGCATGGGATAGCTGAGGTAATAAGCAGTGTTAAAGTTTCCATAAACCAGTTGCTCCCGTCTGTAGGGAGGTGAGGAAGTACACTGACAGAGACAGAGCCTTGTTTGTGAGAAGTTCTGCAAAGTGTTCCCTTACTACTCTGGAGCATTATTTTGTGCTTAAGTCCATGCCCTAGGAAGATCTCCAGTCCCTAGTGGATGTTCTCCTTTGAATAATGAATCTCTCCTCTTGTGTACATGAGCCTCTTTGGTTGATCCAGCTGTTAAGCATGGTCTATCTGCTATAAAATCATACCTTTTTTCTCTGCTCAGATGTCTGAGTCCTTGGAAATCTCTAGTTGTCTATATTCTTTAGGGTTTGGTGGGACCTACTTTTTCACCCTGACTTCTGCATTCTGTGGTTTGGGCACTCCCTGCCTTGACCATCCTACTTCTAAAGATATATATGAGAAAGTTTTCTTCTTCTTAGGCAGAAACCACTTCTCTCTTGTCTTCCCCTTTGGATGGGAGCCACCAAGATTTAATAATCATCTGTTATCACTGTTTTGAGAGGTACATGTCACAATGTCATGTCAAACACTGACCCCAAAGACATTTCCAGTGAAGGAGCTGAAAAAAATCCTCAATTCTGTTTAATTTGAGATATTATTTATCCATCTCAGATAAAATCAATAGATGGAGGGAGAACTCAGGGAGTAATTTTCCACAAGTGATTTGGGGACAGAGTAGCCACGTGTCTGAGAGCCCAAAGGGAGTGTAGAGTGATCATGGACCCCAAACTTGGGGTTGTCCTCCATGCCCTGCCTCCCACCATGCTGACTGCCTGCTTACAGCTTGCCTGCCTTCCAGAGAGTGTGGAAAGAGCATTTATTTCATTTCAGCACATGTAAGTGACTGAGAAGTCTCCAAAGACAGTTAAACTATTTAATGCATCTCACAGGACCTATTGGAGTGGTTTTGCAGTCTTTCCTTGGGAAGTTGTGGCTGTTCAGGGACAGTGGGAAGCAGGTGGGCTCCACAGCGGAGAATTTGGCAGCCTGGGTTTCTGCCCTGGGAATGCCATCTCTATTCCCTGTTGTGCTGCTAGCAGCTGCTGCTTGCGATCAAGAGGTGAGTCTGGTCCTCATGCCCATGCTTTTGCCATGGCATTGACTAATGCCCTGTGTTTTTCTTGAAATTATCATAATTTGCATAGGGAATGCTGGCTGCGTGGATATTTTTAGGGTGATAAAATTGACGATGAACTGGGACAATGAATTGAATCAAGGGAGTGGCTTTCAGCTCCTGTTTCCTTGCAAGCGGCTCCTGCTTTATTTATAGCTGCATGTATGTGCGTGTATCACTACGTGTTCACCTCTTCCCGAAAATCACATCAAATCTTCCTGGCACGTATGATTTCCAGTTCATGTTTCCTTATTCATCAAAAGACCATTGCGTCATGTTTCATGTTGAAATCATACCTAGAAATACATGAAACAGACTTTTTTTGAGCTGAATTAAGATCAAATGAGTAGGAGGCACAGCGACAATTATTTGATGTAGACAAACGAGAAAAGCTGTCTCTGTGGCAAAGAGCCAGGGGCCACTCTCCAGCACAACTCAACTCCCTGTTCTTATAAACTGCTTAAACAACTAAGAGCTTAAAAAGGTGCTCCCATGAGCACTTACCAGCTTTCTGATCACTTCAGAGCTGTTCATTTGACTTGTAACAAGATTTTTGTGCTCTGTCTCCATAACGCTGCTAAAGGAGTTGTAATAATTAATAATGTTACAACCAGTAGTGTTTTACGACCACTGCTAAGGCCAGCCAGGGAGAAAATTGTATTTGGATTTTGGCCCACTTGTTTTAATCAGGCTTCTGGAACACTTTTAACTTGTTTGAATACCTGTGAGCCTTCCTCAAAAGTAATTGTTTTTATTAGACACAAGGATGAAATTCAGTTAGTGACTGATCTGTAGAGCAAATTGTATGAGTTGAGCTGTAAATACCTATAATGCGGTGGTCAGTATCAGGCCCTGAAGGACTTTGCAGGGCAGAGATTTTGCTGGTGACTCAGTAATGGCCATAACATTTCTCTGTTTTATAGGGAACCACAAAATGAAGAGGAAAGAGAAGCCCACGGTGGCAGAAAGGGAAGAGGGCAACTCAGGGTTTGCTTTACTTCGTAGGATTTCAGATCAGGGCTAGTCTACAAGAGAGGTGGGAGACAGGGCTTTAAGTTTTGTCAGTCAAAAATCTCTTTGCCATTCCTAAGTAATGCAGATGTGTTAAAAATTATCCTGTGTACTGCCCTGGCTCTCACTGGCTGAGGAGATGCTTTTACTTGAGTATCAGCTTGCAAATCTTCATCTGCCAATGTGCAGATGAGGCGCATAAGTAAAGTCCCTTTCCCTGGGCTCATTCAGAAGCAAAGTAAACAAAGCAATGTGGTCTGACCTGCAAGAAGTGGGGAGTTTTGCTGTTTTATCTCCTTCTTGGAAGAGACGTCCTTGCCTGTTCTCAGTGCTTGCTACCAGGGCCACATGCCTTCCTTGCTGGCTTTCCTGCTTCTCTTTGCATCTCTTCTTTTTGTTCTTCCTTTAAAGCAACCAGGGTTGGGTAAATGCTAGCATAAAGGCAAGGCAGCCTTATTTATATGGTGTTTCTCTGTCCCAGTTGCCCAGAGCACTGTGCAATTATAGAACTCAGATGCTTAAAATAACATCTGGGTAAAGAAATAAAATGAAGTGTAACTTACAGTTCACAATCAGTTCCCACCCAAAGAAAAAAAGACTAACAGTTAATAGCTTGTCTAAAGAAATCCATCTCTCTAATGGCTTTGAGACTTCAAAAAGGCCAGGCTAGGCAAATGTCCTGAGATGACCGCTTCTGCTAGCAATGCTGCAGTTCTGATGTATCTTGAATTTATTCATTAAATGTTTGGGTTTTTTTCTTAAACCATTAATTAAGAGATCTCTTTAATACATCCTTCTGGTCCAGTGCAACTTCCCGTGAAGGACTGGCACAATCTCTTGCAGGCTGGCTATCACAGCTAGATTTGGAGGGGGAAATTGCAGGGGAGATTTTGATGTAGAGACAGATCTTTTGCACAGTGCTTAAGGCCATTGCCCAGAGTCTCTCCTGGGCCTGCCTGCCTACAGTTTTCCTGCAGGTGAGAGGACAACAGGAACAACAGCAAGAAAATAACTGTATGGAGACAGAAAAAAAGTTTTCTTTTCCCACCTCCATGTTTCTCTCTACCCTTTGCCAGACACCGAAGGATTGCAAAGACACTCTTATTGGTCAAAAGGTTGTAAAGACATAGGAAAGATAGAGTTTGGCAGTGGGAACAGAGAGACCAGACTACCCCGGCAGCAGTTTCTGCTGGAAAACCATGTGCTGGACTCAGTAGATGTTGCTGAAAGAAAGAAAAAAGATCTGTTTAATCTCAGCTGTGCTGCAAAGTAGGAGCCCCACCGATGAGGCTGGTGCTACCCTGAGTCACTCTGGTTTTGCCTCTTTTCTGCAGGGTGGAGCGGGGAGGCTGTGACTGGGGAGTGCTGATAGCACCTGGTTAGCTGGAAAAGCACGAGACTGTGAGAAAACAACCCCACAGGGCACATGTTAAAGAATGAGGACCGAGAGTCTAAGTGGAGGGTGGAAATATTTTTTTTCTGCTCTGTCTGGTGGGCAGGTCTGAAGCCAGGAGGAGCCAGGAGAGAGTTTTAGGCTGAAAATCAGCTGGAAAGGCCTGAAAGAGTCTTAGGAAAGCAGCAGTGACTGCAGAGAGTGCATACCAGTGTTTCTTGTCCAGGAAACCAAAATGAGCACCTTAACCGGAAAGATACTCTGCAGGCAACCCACTGCGTAGAAAAGATGTCAGCTCTGTAGATGTCAAGATCTAGTGGGCAGCTTACAGACTTGAGGCACAGTTTTGGAAGTTTGAGATGCTTCAACTAGTGATAAGTCATTAAGGTGTGTGTCTTAAAGTTTTAGGACAGAATAAAGCCATTTAGCTGTATTACTCTGTCATAACGTTTTCATATTGCCAGCATTTTTGCAGTATTTTTTACCACATGAATAGAAGATATAGAAGACTGTTCATCAGATGTAAAAAAAAAGACCCTGTTTGATTTCCCTAAAAGTGACAAATAGTTGTCACACCTTACTTAGGTCAGCAGTACAGCGAACTGAGGAATATCATATTTTCATGTTCTTACTGTGATAAAATAGCTTTTGTGCTGCTTAATGGGGAACGATGGGTTGTCAAAGCAAGCATGAAGCTACATTTGACGTAAACCCTTGTTGTTTGTCTTTGAGCAGGGAATAAGTCCAAATAACAAATGTGAAATATCATTTTTAACCAGCGCTGTACTGGTGATAGTTCTGTTTGAGGATGCTACAAAACTGGTTCAAGCCAACCGCAAACTGTGAATCCAGTCCCTTCTGTAAGGTTTGAATTCACTTTTCTTTCTAAGCTCTGGCTGCTTCAATCCTACCATAGAGGATGATGATGCAGTCAAAGCTGCCTAGTGAAATGTTCTCTGTACCTTTTTATCAGCAGAAGTTTCCTTGATCACCATGTTCCTGCTATTTTTCAGGCTGTGATTACAACAGCATAAGTTGCTTGTAAAGTAGCATGAAAAAGGGTAACATCGCAGCATGGGGTTGTCCTCCAGCCTTTCCATTTTGAACAGCCTTTCCAGACTTCTCTACTTTGTTTCTAGGAATATTGGGGTGCAAAGCCACTTGAAATGGCAAATTAAAAAAACGTCACTTTTTCAAACTTTAGACACTGCAACAATTCAACACAAGCAAATGCAATGAAAATAAAGTTCAAATATAAACTCAATATTGTTAAAGATCTGCCATCATACCCACATAGTTCCATAGTAATTATGATGCATGCACAGTAATAGAAGCCTAATGGTTGCAAAATGTTCTGTGGATTAATTGGCTTTGGCAGCTTACACACACACATGATTTTTTACATTTTTGCCCATCCTGACAATCACTCTGTGCTCTAGGCAATCTTTGCCTGAGCTGTCTGTCTTTATAACCATCACATTATTCTGGCCTTTTGAACATGATAGTGCTGTAGTTTGCCTCTCAGCACCCAGTATGGTTTAATCATGTCTTTATTTGTGCACTATTGTGCAGAGGATAGCTGTTTCTTTCCCATAGAGAGAAGGCAGTTTGCACAGGGAGGGTAACTGCATTCTTGGGCCTGTGAAAAATGAGAGGTAGGGCCTGTGAGTGTGTGGATAGTGACTTTGATCTTGCTTCATGGGAAGACCAACACTCAAGGATTGTTTCTATACAAATAATATTCAATCCAAGCAAACATGGAGCAAGGGCTAGAAGCATGGGCCTCCAAGCCCACTTTGGTTTGGTAGACTCATTCTAGAGCTTGCAGAAACACAGCTGCAGCTATGAAGTGTTGTTCCCAGTAGGTCCCCAGCCAATGTGCTCAGTTGGGCAGCTCCAGGTCAGTGAGACCACGACCCAGAGACAGCATGTTCTCTGTGGAGTGGGTACCGTGCCTTGTACAGTCTGTCCGCACAGCAGGAGAGGATTTAACAGCATTATAACTGACTCAATGAGAGTTAAAACCCTTGCATTGAATTAGATGACACTAAATCATGTACTTAAGTGCCTTGCTGCATAAGGGTCGAAATTGCTTGGGATAAGGAAAGATGACTCGCAACAGACAGGCTACAGTACAGCAGATTAAGCCTGCCTTCAAAAGTTAGGGTCATCCAAGTAAATTGGCACAAGTATCAGCACTAAAGTAAGCCTGTAGTAGGATGAAGTGTTCCAAATGACTGGTGGAAGCACTGGTTTTTGCAACTCTTGGCTGTGAGTTTTGCAAATGCTGTGATATTGTCCTACCAGTAAGATGCTACCACTTCAGAAAAGAAACATGAAGTTTCTGGTGTCTTATGAAATAGCTTGAGAGAAATGAGGACAATGTCACCAAAGCCATGTACATGAAAGTGAATATTAGCTTGGGTCCTGCAGGTGACATAGTTTTATTTATGTTGCTATTAAGATCTGCAGCACATGAGGTCAGTCAGAGAGCAGTGGGAGCTGAACACTGCTGGAAGCTGCAGGAAAATCCTTTGCTCTGCATGGTCTGCATGCAGAACATGTGTGCTGCTGGAGCCAGCTGAACTTTGAAATCTTGACTTGTTTGAAGCTGAAACTTGAAAGCAAACCTCCAGGGAGGAAGCAATGTGAACGTTTTTTTTCTTTCTTTCTTTTTTCTTTCTGGAAAATGGTGCAAACTAAGAGCACTGTGTGCTCACAGCTTCAGATAAAGTCTAGTAGGTGGGCACGTCTCAGAGAAGTCTTTGGACTAAGCTTCAGTTCACATATCTGAGTCCACTTCTGCACTCAAACACAGGGATATGACCAGAACTTCACTATCCCTTTCTAGCTTCAGATTCAAACTGAGGCAAGAGCTGGGTGAGAGAATCCTGCAGAGGCTGCTATTCCCAGGGTGAGGAGAGGAACATGCCTGTTATGGGGCTGGTAGGACTGGAGGTGTAATGAGGCCCAGTGTCCAGGGCACTGACTTTGAAGAACCAAACAAGTTCACCTCAGCCCTTCCTTCTATTAGCATTGCTAATATTAGTATATTAGACTTCTTAATGTCTCCTGGTCTGGAATTTGGGCTAGAATACTCCAGAATATCCCATTCTGCACCGTTTAGGCTTCTTCCAGCTTTCCTGTAGTCACTATCACAGCACAGTTTTAGGAAGGCAGTGCCATAGCAAACATGGCGTGTGTGCTGTAGTTCTACCACATCTCCCTCTGCAACAGCTCGTGGCTGGAACGGGCCACAGAGGGCACTGACACTCTGCCTTTTGAGTGCCAAAGACCAGCCTTGGGTAATGTTCTTGGACGCAATATTTGCATGACCAGGGAAGCATGAGGAGTTTCAGTCTATGCTTGCTGTGCTCATTCATGCAAAGCCCATCTGTGGGGGTCTGTGTATGAACCAGAGAGAGTACAGCCTGTGCCATGGTGGAGACCATGATGACACAGACCAGCAGAGACCCAAGCCCCATCGCAAGCCTGAGTCATTCCTGTGCTGCAGCCCCAGGCTGGGGAGCAGCAGTGGGCACCAGAGACAGGGCAGGATGCACATTTCAGAGCTGATGCTATTTTGGCTTGTGCTACTCACAAGCCAGCAGGGCCCTGCTAACTGGAAACCTCTAGGCTGTGATCCAAACTAATCAACTTCCCTGGCGAAATTCAGATACCTTCTAAGAAATGCATTCATTTTTAAAACACGGCGTTGAAGCCAAGGTCACATTTCTGATGCACCCAGACACTATGGCATGTTGTCTTTTTTGTGAGAGTCTTTTAGAAAATGATTAAACAAATGTCATAGGCAGGCACAGGTACTGAGGTCCCTTATGTCTGAAGAAGAGTCAGAAGTTAATTTAAGTGACTTGTACAACATGTCGCCTAATTCCAGTGGCAGCAAAGCTAATTAAGATGGAGTTGATCCAACAGCACAGTGGTGTGTCAGTGGTACAGAGAAAACACTGCACAAAGGCACAATCAAACTGCAGTTACACTAACGAGCCAGTCGGCACTGGGTACTCAGAGCCTGCAAGGAAGTGCTAAGCAACATAATTAACTAGATATCTCAGTGCCATTGATAACTTTATGAATATTTCATACTCTTTTCCTACCAATCTGTACTGACAACCTGTGACACAGAACTAGCTAGAGCAAAATGCACTTTAATATGCAGTTTCTGTAGCTGTAAATTTATTATCAGATGTTATTTTCTTAAGGACACTCTGCTGGGAGCCTGACCAGCTACTCAGCAACTAAGCTGAGCTCCACAGGCCAAAGAGCAAATGGAGTCCTTCTCTAATGAGTATTTTAATGGCCTTGATAACATAGAGCAAGTCAGCAGCTTGGATCTGTAGCCCTCGTTTGGGAATGCTAAATTAGCAGGTCCCTGGGGAGGGCAGCTCCAGCTTTGAGGGGTCGTGCCTGGAGAGCAGATACACCAGTGGCTTCTTTTGCTTTGATGAGAATTAGTAACTTCGTGCAAAAATTGCTTGATTTTGTAGGGGGATGACATGAGGAAGTTTGTGTTTATGTGTGCAGAGTTTGGGGTGGTTTTCTTCTGTTCTCTTGATATTTAGTTCACTAAAACTCCCATTTTAAAACTACCCCAGGAGAGGAGGGCAAGGTGTGGCAAGCAGGGCAGGAGGGCTCAGCTGCAATGAACTCTGCAATGAAACTGCCAAAGAGGTGGTTGCAGCCTCTTCCAGGAAAAACATCCATGGAAGACATGGGAGTATTGGAGGTACTTGGACCAGGAACAGCTGTAGGAACCTCCTTTTTACACCAGTTTGAGTTGTATGAACAAATAAATCTATCTGGGTGTTTTACTGCAACTCCCAGCAAAAGTGAAACAAAGGCTATTTTACTTGGACAAAACTAGTAAGGCAACACTGAAACAGTGATGAGCAGGAGATAGCGTATGTTTGTGTTGCTGGAGGTACAGCAGGAGGCTGTGCACCCTGCTGGGACAGAAGTAAAGCAGGGTCAGTTTGAGGGAAGAAAGCTGAAAACTTGCTGGGAAAACCCTCTGCAGCTCTGTGGAGAAGAGCACCAGGTTAGCCAAAGGCTTGCTCCATGTTCAGGCTGCTACCTGGCTCCAGAGCCGGCTGGGAGCCAGCGTGGTTACGGTACCTGCCGGTGACGCAAACGGCCTGGCCAACCCCAGGACGGTGGCTGTGGGTGGCAGGGAGCCCAGTGACACAGCAGCTCCCACCTGCTGGGGTGAGTCAGAGCCCACGGCCCCTGGCTGCGCCTGTCCCGGGATGCTCCGGCTGTGCTGCCTGTGGTCGTGCAAACCAACATTAGTGAGTAATAGGATAAATTTTTCCTTTCTTTCATTTGTTTTCACAAGCTGAACATGAGACTGAACTCTGCTTCGGAAGGCTGTGCTGCGTCCCTGGGCTCCCCACTGGCCGTGGCTCCCAAGGCTCTGCTGCTGCGGGCAGCACTGGGCACCTGTTTGGGGTGTACAGAAATGTGCTTGCCCAGAGAAACAGCAAAACCATGGGGTCTGAGACCCACACGAGTGCAGGCACTGACAGGATGGGAAATTTCAGCACCAGTCTCCCAGCAGTGGCTCTTACTTGATTCTTCCCAAGCCCATTTCCAAGAACTGGCCATGCCTGCAGGCTCCAGGTCTGGAAGTCATGCAGGAAAAAAAAAAACAAAACACACACATAACCTTTTAGTAGAGAAGAAGGAACTGTATCTTCAAATTGAAAGCAAGATATATGTTTACATAAACTTCTTGTTTTAAGCCAAGTCTGTGATTCAAAGGGAGAGTCTGGGTTAGCGGGAATGAAAATACTTATTTTCCTGTCTCGTCGGAACTCCTGTGTTCATCTGTCCAGTAAACACACCATGGGGGTCTGGCACATCCCATGCTTGCACCTCCTTGTAGCTTGCAATGGAATAAGTGGTAGTGATCTCAGCTCCATCAGGGTGGTTCCACAAGGGCACTATCCCCTCTTTGTTCCTCACTGGGTTTACACCCTGTGCCAAGAAGCTGGAAGCAGAAAGGAATTGCATGAAGAGAGAAGTCCTGGGAGTCCTCGAGGCTCCATCTAAGGCCCCTCATTCTTAGTCTTTGCACTGCTCTCTTCAAGGATTTAGGGGGTTCAGATATTAGATATGGTGTTGTTTCCAGCACGCTTAATGGGCTAATAAGAAACACAGAGGTAAAAATTGAAACTGAAGTGTTCTGCATCAATGTGCCTGAATCAAAGTTGTGTCTGCAGAGGAGCTGGGGCTCTTCAGGCTAGGTTGTGAGTCTGGCGAAGAACTGGCAAGAATGGGTGGCAGGGATGACTTGGATGGAGTGTCAGAAAGTCCTTTGGGTGGTGGAGATGGGGAGGGTTGAGCCTGGAGAGGCTGAAAGAGCACTCAAGGTAGAAAATGAGCTGTCAAGAAGGGTCCGCCATGGTCTGATCCTGCTTTGGAGCGAGGCACTAGCTGTGTTGTCCCCCCAGGTCCTTCCAACCTTGCATTTCTGCACTGTAAATGCTGTTGACACTCCCACATGGCAGCAGGCAGCAGCCATTACCCTGCGTTAAATCAGTGCAGCCCTTTGGCCAGCCGGTGCTCGCTGGCAGTGGCACTCATCGAGCCCTGGAAAGCAGTTCCCCTGCAGCAATGTTCTGCTCTCCCAGCACACTGAGCTTCACTCAGACAGGCTATCTTCATCAGCAGATTTAGGAAATTGTAAATTCACACAAATTGCACACTCCCAGGGACCTATGATGTGCTCGGAGGCTGAGCAGTGTTTTTGGGGAGGGAGTGCGGATGGTTTCATATGAGATAGAGGGATGCTGTCTGCACAGGGGGCTCTCAGCCCCCACATTTGCAGCATAGCCAGGGCAAGTGCCCTCATGCAAACCTCTTGCTTCTACTAACAAGCTTGGAGGTTTGGGGGAACAAGAAGTTTGCATTTTACAGCAAAAATGGCCAGGGTTGGGCCCTCATGTCGTGGGGACCTGTGGAGCTCCCTGGGGTCTCGCTTGGCATGTGGAAACTGAGCCAGCTCCTGGGTGGGCATAGGACCAAGGTGAGGAATTCCAGCCAAGTGTGACCCACTTGGTGGATGAGCGACACTGAGGTGGAGAAGCCTGGCTGGAAAGCTGCTAGGAGGAGAAGGATCTGGGAGTGTTGGTCGACAGCCAACTGAACATGAGCCAGCAGTGTGCCCAGGTGGCCAAGAAGGCCAATGGCATCCTNAAGTGACAGGGGACAGGACAAGAGGGAATGGCCTCAAGCTCCACCAGCGGAGGCTCGACATAAGGAAAGAATTCTTCACAGAAAGAGTCGTTAGGCACTGGCAGAGGCTGCCCAGGGAGGGGGTTGACTCACCTTCCCTGGAGGGGTTTAAGGTGCAGGTGGATGAGGTACTGAGGAGCATGGTTTAGAGATTGGTGGGAATGGTTGGACTCAATGATCCGGTGGGTCTCTTCCAACCTGGTGATTCTGTGATTCTATGTTGTTGGCAAGGATGTTTGCACTTTTAAGACAAATTTGAACTTTCTCAACTGGAATGCACTTTGCCTCTCTTCACAACACAATTGATTTAAAGTTTGATTCATATCTAAATAGCACTTAATCAGAACAGCCAAATGTTAATACTGTATAATTTGTTTCATCCTAGTTAACTTTCAAGCAACACACTGAGAAAGATTAGTTTTGCATCTTTCTGTATCGCCTATGTAACAGGAGCACCAGCAGCAGCATTACCACAGAAATTGCAAGCATCTTCTTATATTTTATTCAATTGAGTTCATTTTTATCTCTTTAATCATAAAACTATAAAAACAAGATTATATTGCCACTGGTAATTACATAACAGGCCACTGGGCAAGAAAGAGCACATTTAAAGTTGTGGCATAAGCAAAGGATATTTTGGGGGTATTAACGCCCTTGAATATTGAAGCTGAGAGAGTGAAACAAATGTATGGGATTACAATGCATTTAAAATACAGAAGGGAAATAATAAATCAACTGAATAGTTGTAAGGAAATTGAAAATTGTGGAGAGAGAGTAACAAAACTACATGGAGATTGAAGGACTTAAGCCTGTTGCTAAGCATAGTAATGAGAATATGCAATCTGAATAGGTCTAAACTGCCCTTGAAATATCATTCTAACTTATTTGAAAAGACATTTATCCATTTGTATGATTTTCCCCAATGTAATACATTTCCTTGCATCTTTGTTCATTCAAAGCATCTGAAATATGTCTGAAATAACCCCATACTAGAGTTGGAAGTAACATAATGTTCCAGGAAATCAAATCAAAAGCATTTTTTAATCAGTAGGTTTTCCACAGGCAAGTATGACAGCGTGGAGACACAGTAGCAGCATCCAGGTTAATTTTCTTTTCTTCATCCTGTAAATAAATGACAAAAGGGAATGAAAAGCATCAGTTCCTTTACAAAGTGAACTATCACAGCAGTGCTCTAGTGAACATCAAAATGCCAAGTATTACCTTTGTTAGCCCTACTTATATCTCTCTCTATCATAGCCAGCTGTCACAAAATGCCTGGACACACATATCGCTATATCTGCTGCCATTGCCCATGATAGGTGTCAGCACAGTAAATGGGAACACTGGGGAGGCAGTGAGGAAGGAAGCGAAGATATTTCAGGCTCAGTTCAAGAGTTTTCATAGTCATCAGGAACCATCCCATGGGCTCCCAGAGCCTTTGCAAAAACACAGCCCTTTCACTGTAACCACTTCTGAGTGAGTGCAACAGGCGTTACTTAATAATCTTCAGCAGAGAAACAGCAGAAGAAATTTTTGAAAGTATGTGCCAATCTCCCAAATACTATTTCCAGCAAAAAGGCCACTTAGCAGATACTACCATTGCAGACAGAAGAGGAAAGTGAAGTCTTCCTTGCTTCTCAGTGCTGCAGTGCAACAAATGCCGGTAAATGGCTCTGCAATAGGGGTTCAGTCTTTCTCCATGTATTTCTCCTTATATATAATAATAAAGCTGATATACTTTGAACTGATGTTGTAAGCATGTTCCTGTCAGGGGTAGTTGTACCGCAGAGACTGTTGCAAGTCAACCACAAGAAAGCAAATGGTGGCTTCAAGCAACATTTTAGGAATGAAAACTTGTTTAGAAGGGCTTAGTGTTTTTGAGGCAGCCTCCCCAACAGGGTCCCATATGGACTGGGACTATATGCAAAGATGTTGTCTCTTCCAAAGAAGGCAAAAATTTCTTCTTTTTAATAGCCATTTCTCTTTGTGTAAAATCCACACTTTCCCCTGGCTGTGAAGAGGCAGAGAACAAGAGGAGAAGGTGGAAATAAAGGCAAACATAGAAAGACACGTTTGCTACCCTCTGAACAGGTGGCACTTTTTTTTTTTCTCTTCTTAAAGATTCAATGCACAAGAGTCAGGAAAATCAAAATAATGGTTCCCCCAACAGCCATAACTCTGCTTCTGGCAGAGAAAGTGTAAGACATAAATATAGCCTCACACCCAACAATACATGCAGCATATGTGCAAGGAGGTAAGTTATGGGTGCTACGGGAAACATGATTTTGAATGTCCTGACTTCTGAGTTTAAATTCTCAAGTCAAATATTCTGGCTAGTTTTTTCTTTCTCTTTTGCACCATGTAGTTACAAAATGTATTACAGCTCTTGCTCTCTGTCGCTCTTCTTTATTCTTGCATAGCGATTTGGATCCTGTATGTGGCTGAAGACTCTCTTCTCCATTAGAAAGTGATCACAGCTTTGATTCATAGATTTTCAAGGCCAGATCCAGCTTTCCTTGTGTCACAAATCATTATGCTGGTGTGCGTCATTGGCCTCTGAAATGAAAAGTGATACAAGGCAGCATGTGTCATTAGTAATCTGCATGGGAGCCTTTGATGGCCTTCAACATGCACTCCCTAGACTTGTGTGGGTACCATGCATGGGTACGTGTGTGGTAACAGTCCTCCACCAACAGGATGCGTACCTGTCTTTTAATTAAAAGGCTTAAGGAGAGGTCACAATACCAATTTGATTTAAACTTTAGCACTTGCAGCGTCAGCAGGGAGCGGAGCTGCCTTTAGTTATGTCCTGCCAATTTACTCTGTCAACTGCATGACAATAAATTTGCACATCTCTTCTTTAAACTCCTACTTTATTTTCCCAGATGACACTTTCAGACATTTGGAAGATTTTCACTAAGTGTCATTAAAAGACAAAGTCTACTGTGCTTTGCATTTCAATTGGACTTGATATCTTGAGGAGTATGCACTGACTACTCCAGAAACTCCTCGCATAGATATTCTGTTGTCTTATTAGTGATACTGATCTACCATTAAAATAATTTTCACATAAATTATCATAAAACAATAGCATAAAATAATGACTGGCTGTTCTTTAAATTTGTTAAACTCTTAGGAAAACTTGTCAGCCCCGGGTACAAAATCTGCTGTCTCCCTTCCAGCCGTGGGCACCTCACACTGAGAAGGACAATGAGAGAGGACGAAATCCTAGGAAGAGGCTGCTGAGTGGCTGGCATGTAAGTAGAATTTTGCTGACCTGTTTTGGCAGCCCTGTGGTACATAAGTGGTAATCCTGACCACTTAGTAGGTGTATGTATGCGAAGGCAGAATATAAACCTAAATGGCTCCATCGTTTCTGCTTTGGTTCAGATTACCAGGTGAGTCTCCCCTGTGGATAACTAGATATAGTCTGGATGTTGAGGTAAAACCCAAGCTCATATTGCACCTAAAGAAACATTTTTATTATTCTTTTAGGGCAAAGTTGGTCTTTTTGAGTGAGTTTGTATTTCCAAGACTACTTTAGCCACCTCTCTGCTGCACATCTGCTTTTCGCCAGTGCCAAACAGAGATGACACAACTTGTGCATTAATGAGTGTTTTGAAAGAAAAAGTTTCAGTGGAAGCCCAAAACTCTTTAATTAAATTTAAATTCACTGCTGAGAAGGACAGTGTCTCATATCCACATGTGTAAGTTCTTTGCTGAATAGAGATAGGTTCAGATATGCTCTTAAAGGCTCTGATGATTTGCAAGCAGAGTTTGTAAAGCCGAGCTTGTGGTATATCACTGCATTAAAAATACATCCAAATGGCAGGTCATCGTCTATATATCCTCCCCTACTGCAAATCTTCAGTACTGAACTCCATGCTTACTTAATCATAGCAGACTTACTGAAGGCCCACGTAAGAAGGAATAATGTGGTGTAAATAAGCTCCATCTGGCTTTTTTTTTTTTTTTTNTTTTTTTTTTTTTTTTTTTTTGCGATGCTTTGTGCAAATTTAACATGCAAGTCAGGTGTCACAGTAACTGTTGGAAATATGTAATGCTGACAGTATTTGGTAATAAAATAATAATCGCTGCATGTATCTCTGATGGAAAGAGATTCACATCCTTTTGAATCCCTAATTGTGTGCCACACTACATTAGAGACAGATAGTTCATTGTCTCCACCTTTCAGAGACGGGAAATTCAGAGCAATATGCAAGACGTTGCAGAAATAAGCCGGTGTAATGAAGCAGCAAATTAGACCCTTCTATCTCTTTATTTAACATGTAGTCCTTTGAATTTATCAGAGTTCATTACAGAGGTGCAAAATAGAATAGAAGCTACAAAATTCATTTCTGATTAGAGCTAATGATTTTGAAAATGGCTTCGCATTTTTTAGATAACAGCTATTATTTATTATTAAATTTATGTCACGTTGGCTCTAATGAAATCATGTTCTCTCCCTTCCCTTGTTTCTATTGTTTATGATTTGGGTTTTTTAAAAGCAAGAATCATAACAATGCTATATGTTTCTTGCCAACTACAGTGCTTTTGACATCAGTTCTGATAGCTTATTCCTGTGACTCATGTCAGAAGAATGGTTTTAAAATTTCCTTCCCAGTTTAATCCTTTTGTAACATTTGACAGATAATGAATCCAAGTAAATGCACTGATGCCTTCCCCCTCCCCCCCATAATTTGAATTTTAGACATGGACTGAGTAATGGACTCAAGGCTGTAAAGTTAGGGGAGGAAAAACACATTTAAACAGCAAAATAAAAACATTAAGAGCTCCTGACTCTTGTCAAGGTCTGCTCCTGACTGGCAAATAGGTGCAAACGGAGGGAGGTTTACATCCATGCCTGCAGCACATCTCAGTTTATCTCTGCTCAGGACTGAAATGAGGGAACTTGGGGATGGTGACGTTAATTTTGCTGTTGCTTGTTAAATGTTACTGAGCAGGAGGGTACAGGAGCTGGTATCAAGCAACTGGCTGCAGCTGTAGGTAGAATGAGGACCTCTTGTGAGTTCCCTTCCAGTGCACAAAGAACTCCTGGTCCTTAGCCCACCCTGGGATGCTGTCTCCAGAGGAACTGATTCCAGAGGCAGTTCCCACCCCTGCCTGAGCCCTTCCAGGCTTTCTGAGGCCCTCAGAAAGGTGGGTGCCTAGCAATGACCCTGGAGGGAACTAGTGCTTCCAGAGACTCAAACCAACAGCTGTCTTCCCATGCCATGTCAAAAGGAGCTTATATCTCCTTTCCCACCCTCCTGTCTTGCCCCTTAACAGTTTTCCTGGTTTTGTCAGCTTTGTTGTAGCTACCATCACAGCTTTCTGAAGGAGGGTTTCTGTCTCGACAAGAGTTTGATAAACTGCTTTTAAAATGCTCAGGAATAATCTGTGCTGCTTAAGATAATGTGCTATCAGCCTGTTAGTTCACTGACCCATCTAATACGTATTTTCTGCTTTCTTTAGTATTTGCATATATTACTAATAGTCAGTGGTCCTCATTCTAGAATAACAGACGTGGAATCACTATTTCTGACGTACAAAGTGAGCTTCTTGTGTTATTTTTGAAAAGGACCTCCTAAAACATTACTTGTAATGACTAATATTACTTTGCTCTGTTCTTACTGTGCAGCCTCTCTACCGTTGTAGTGTTTCTTCTCTTTCTCCTTCATGTGATGAAAGCAGAGTATGAATGAGCAAAGTTCATTTGTAATGCGGCCAATCCTATAGTGTCAAGCCAAGAAAGTTTGTGGTTATTATTTCCTCCTATGGGGTGTTTGTGGATGACCATTTCTGCTTTGAGAGAAACAGTTTCTTTGGCAGGCCACGTGCAGTCTCCGGGCAAGGAAGCACAAAATTTCCCCAAGTTTATCCTGTTAACTAGCAGTGCCCTGGGTCAGACAGCCACCCCATCCCCAGGAGATGAGGGATTACAGCATTTCTTTCCACAGGCTCTTTCTGGTTGTCTGATGAACTCAGAGATCAGTGCTTGCGCTTTTTTGCTTCTAATTCTTATTGCACAAAAGACGTGTGGGTCAGCCTCAAGTGATGTGTGACCAAGTGACCTTGCTTGTAAGTTTGTAAAATACATGACTAGGAACCAGCTGTAGCAATCTGCCCACAAAGCTCAAGCAATACAAGAAAAACTCATTATTCAATACCTTATTTCATGCTTTGGAAACAAAAGCAACAACCTTAGTACTTCTTCCTCTTACGACCATGTGGTTTCTGTCAGCCTTTCCAACTCATAGTGAGATTTAGTGTTGAAGAGAGATGGTTGTGCCAGGCAGACTAAGGTGGGAGCTTTCTGATAAGAAAAAAAAAGTATTCAAGTTTGTAAGAAAACTCTGTTTCTGTATAGAAGAACAAGCTTGTGCCACCTTTGTAAAAGTCTTTTACATTGTCCTGGACTCCAGCTACATCAGGAATATGTTTCTGGAAAGTCTGCAAGATCTTACTGAGCAAACTTGCTAGAGATTTGCTTTACGCCAAAAGAAACATCGTCCCATGGATGCTTGCAGCAGCTATTAGTTAATGGATTAAGCTGGGCTGGAGATGCTGGGAATATGCAGCTATTCTCCTTTCCTGCGTCATTGGGTAGAATTGCTGCTGCCAACAGGCCGACAGAGAGGAAAGACTTGTTTCAGAGTGATCGGTATCATATCACAATGTGAAAGGAGGAAAAAAATCCCCTCCATTGCTGTGCAGTTCCTGCAGTAGATTAAATGTGAAGGCAGGAGTGTAGTGAAAGTATGTTTTCAGCTAATAAGCTGAGCAGAAGTGACAGCGAAGTCAGTGCAACACACGGAGTGTGCACCTTATTTTTTGCCATCTTCCTGATCCTGTCTTACCCAAGGCATTTTGCAGACGAGTGCAGTTATCTCTCATCCCTGTAAGGATGCAATGTGAAATACAAATATTTGAAAGGTTAGGCTGTTGTAAGGCTGTAATTGCTCACAGACTTTGTAGTTATGCAGGAGTATAATAGTAATAAATCTTTGAGTTTATTACATGGAAGTCCTAAAATTACCATGATATAATTTTTTTATATTCAATCAACTTCAAAATATAAATTAGTTTCTCCTAGCTATGGCTAGATACCATGGCAGGAGGGGCTGGTATGTGCAGAGATGAGCATGTACTGTATTCAGCACACAGCATCCCACAACCCAGACCTGCTCCTGCCTGTATGCAATCCAATACCGAAGGAGTGATGATTGCTGTTGCAGTCCAAAATCAGATCAGTACCAAAAATACCAGTGTGCAACTTTACAGCAGCAGTAGCAGTGGTCCAGTGCTCTCTTTTTAATTTAGATGCTTTGACCACTGTTTAAACACCACAAGGGCTGAGGCAGAAGCACACAAATACCTCAGGGCTTGCTCACCCGGGGCGCTGAGCTGCTGAGAGATGCCTACCCTGTTCCACAGCAGGGCTGGGTGCGGGTCGCTGCAAGCAGGACCACTGCTTTCACTCCTCTTGTCCCAGCAAGCTGAGCTATGGCTGGGATTGCCAGTGCCCTTGGCTATTGCATCCATAGCAGAACTAGCCCCTGGTGCAGGCTGGAGCCAGTTGGGCTGCGCTGAGCACTAGCACCTTTATGTCACCCGAGGGTTAGCCTGTACTGCCTCGTGGGAACCACCATCAAAGCTCAGCCATTTGCCTTAAAATGATTAATTTCCATACTAACAGAGCCCTCATGAATACACCCAGGGCTGTGATCTTAATGAACCACATAAAATATTATGCCCTTTGGAAAGGCAAATACAACCCAAGTAATTATGAGCCACTTCCTTCTTTTTTCTCGGTGTCCAGCTCTGTCTATTTGATTTGCTGTCTCCACATGCAAATTTTCTTAGCACATCTTTGCCTTTGGAGCCACAACAGACCACTGAGTGAGTACGGACGTGAGGGTCACACACCACACCTCCAGTATCTGTGTGTCTGGAGGTGCAGAAGCAGAAGGTGGAGGTAAAAAGCTGAGGTGGCAATTACTCATTTCCCAAATGAGCATACAAGAGGCAGCACTGACCCAAACTCAGTGAGAGTAACCCCAAAGGGCAGAAGTGCCATTAGGCAGGTCTTGAACAAGTCCTCCTTCCCACGGGGATGTGGGTGGGCAGCAACCTGACCTAGGAAGCCAGACCAGCTTGGGGTCCTCCAGCCTTAAGCAAAGAGCTGTAGCATGGTCTGGTGTGCAAAAGAGCTCGAGGAGCTGCTGAGGTGCTGAAGCAGCCCCTCTCTCCCCTCTTTGAGACCTCTCTGACACAACCCAGCCTTTGAAGCTGCCACAGTCAGGGCTGACCCTGGGGAAAAGAATTGAGGATGTGATTTGTTCTTTTTCAAAGACTTTATTCCTCTGACAGCTGAGCTGGAGTCAAACCCGACTGTCCGCTGAATCCAGCCCTTTTATTTTTTCCCTATTTAAGTTTTGAGATTGCACTTTCCATATAACAAGGGCAGGCTTAAGCCTGACTGTCAGAATAAAAGCCTTTTCTTTTTATATCGCTTCCTCTCCGTGCTTCAAAACACCTCCAACCCAACTGATGTAATGTTCAAAGGTTTCCCGGCACTGCAGCCGTGTCTTTCACTTCTGCAGCCTATTTCAGTGTCTCTTGATGGCCTGTGGATCTGAGGATGATCTGTAGGGTTTCAGTTGTTTAAAAGCAGAGCTGTTAGGACACAGCAAAGAGAGGGGATGTAGATAACAGCAAGCCATACTCGGCCTGCATCCATCATGCTGGGAGCTACTGTGGGGAAGGCAGGCTGAAGGGAGCTGGTGTTTGTTACGCAGGGATATTGCTTTGTCTTGCTTCCGAGAGAGTTGTGATGAATTTGTCCTTGTTCACAGAAACCTCAAGAGCTTCTCTGGCTTATGTTGGATTAGAGAAAGAAGCAGGAACAACCAGCTCCCCAAACCAAAGGAAAGCCCCAGCTCCCTGAGGATGAGAAATTAATTTCTGGATCCTCCTGGTTGAAGTCAAGGTTTGGCTTTGGCAAATCTTTATCTTCCCGTCCTCATTCTGGGCAGCTTTTCTGGTAGAGGAAGTTGTTTAAGATGCCGATAAGGGTGATAATGTATGGAGTGATTTCTTTATGTTCTTGATCTGTTGACACATACTTCGCTTTGTTCCCACTAAGTTTGTGTTTAACACCAAGCAAGAAGGACTATTCAGTTCTGACCGTGTAACACGAAGCTGTAATCAGGAAGGGCAGAACAAGGAGCAGCCACGGAGAGGTTTCAGCCAATAACATCCATTTGTGCAGGAGAAGGAAACAGAAGGACAAGGTCAGTGTGTGCTAACAGTTATGTATTTTCTTCAATGGAAGATACACTCCTCTATCTTTTCTCTTAGGCAATTGTAATTACGTGAACAAGCCATTTAGAGGATTTCTGACTGAATAAGCTATCAGCATTGGCTACAAGAGGTAAGTCACTTGACATTACGCCAGTTAAACACAATACTCTTGCTGCTTAAAATGTCATCTCAGACAAGACAATGACATGAGCTGGAACTGCCCCAGTTCTGACTGTTAACCTTGACAGATTGAAGTGTATAAGGACACCATGACAGCAGATGTGAAAGTGAATTGAAATAGGTAGAACAAAAAAGGGTTTACTAGGGGATTTAAATACTCAAGTGGCCCATTGAGAACTGATTCATTCCTGCAATGCAAAACTAAGGGGTTGCTCATTATATCACTCGCTGGAATTCAGGGTAAACTGAAGGAAATATTTCATCATCTGTAGTGTAATTGCTCTGCCTTGCTGCAGGAAGTTGAGTAACTGTTGAGTTTAGAAAGAGCTGGATTTAGAAAGAGCTGGAGCAGTACCTGTCTGTTCTGCTTGTGATGTATCCGACAGGTCCGAAAACAGGCAGTTTTTCAGGCAAATGCCCACAGAGGGACCTCGAGTATGTGTCTCAATGCTTCTCAAAAACAGGACTCAGACCACCAGCACTGCAGAACAATCCTGGCTGGGCAGTGACAGCCATAAGAAACCCTATTTCTGATTTATTGATGGAGCCGCTACTTGGAATGATCAAGGGAGGAGTCATTTTAGGAAATGGTGCTGTTCCCTGAAGAGCGAGTAATGAACTGAGCTTAGGTAACCATGTTTAACTGGTTTCTCACCACTGCAGGTTGCTGTCATGGCACTGAAATGTATTGGTCACTGGGGAATTCCTAAACTAGATGTGACATGATTGGAATTAACAGCAATGTAAATGAAACAATGCTCTGCAAAATAGGAATTATATCTCTCTCTAAGCAATGACCTCCTGGTTTTACAGCCCCCAAATTCATGGAAGTTGGCTGCAGGTCATTTTCAGACTCAGCAGTTTTTGCATGAGGCTCTAGTTAAAGAACATGAGTGTTTTGAACATTTGGGGTTATTTTTGTATTTCCAAGACCTATTTTCAAAAAATAGTGGTGCACTGGGAAGGGATTTGCTATATAGTCCTTGGAAATCCAGCCTTTAGAGTGAGAGACTGCAGAATCGTCCCAGGCAAACAGCCAGCTTCTCTATAGTGGCAAAACCCCTCTTATCCTAATGATCTTACCACATGTGTGGAAACTTGGTTTTGCAAGTCTAGTCTCTTGCCTTGTTTCCAGCAGGGTTTCATCAGCTGGTACTACCCCAGCAGAGGGGTAAAATAGATCTCTTGAGCTCAGATGTATTGTTGAGGCAACAAGAAAAAACTTTATTGTTTTCAGCCATTCACCACAACCATGTTACCCTTGGGCAAACCTATTTCTGTGGGACCCTGGCTGCAGGATGGAGGCTCCTTCAGTGACAGATATTGGCTGATGTGGCATTGAAAATGTCATTGTCAAGTGTCCCTGGGCTGGCTCTGCTGGTTTAGCATAATTAGTAAAAGTGGAAAATGAATTGTATGGACTCAAACAGTGAAATCTGTGGTGCAGGTCCATGTGCTCAGCCTGGGGATGTTGGCTAACAAGGCTGGTCCATGGCAGGGTGAAATGAGTCCACAGGGGCTCCTGTGTGCACAGCCTGAACCCCTGTGCCATGCCCCAGGGCAACCCAGCAGAAAGAATTAAGACAATACGCAGCACCCAGGAGAGTGCTTTTGAAGTGGTAGAGCTGCTGCCGAGGGTGCTGCCCGGTTGCATGGCCAAACATACAGCCTTCGTCACACTTTTCAACACTCATACCCCAAACATGCTCCTTCTGCTGCTTACTTTCCCTCAGCCTCGTGCCATCCTCAGCCTCCTGTCTCTCCATAATTTCCCATCTGTGGTCTAGCGACTTCTATCCTGATGATGAGCTGTTTGGAGGATGAAACGCATCTTCCCAGCACTCGGCTAGCCACGGAGGCAGGCAGCCAACAGCAGCCTGCATTGCTGGGGGGTTGTTTTTGTTTGATTGTTACCATAAAAGCAACCGGTTTGAATTCCTGGCATAATTAACTGCCCTTTGTGCTAGAGGCTGTGGAAACGTGAGCTGGCAGAAGAATAAAGCATGAAGTAGCAGGGTAAGATGGATAATTCGTCCTTTCTGGAGGTTCATTTTTAGGAGGTGATGCAGAGGGTCACACTCTTCCCTCAAAAGCCAGGGCCTTGAGGGCACATTGAGCTGTAAAGGCAGCCTGGGTTTCCCTGCCCACCCTCTGCCCACCTCCTCCTGCCCTGACCTGGGGTTTGTGTGAACTTCTCAGTCAAACTAACCCAGCCCAGACAGTTATTAAAGTGTTTGCAGGTCTGCAACCCAACGCATGTTCAGGACTCACCCTAGTGACTGCTGGATGTCAGGATCTCCCAAGTTCGGCTAAAAGAGAAAATCAAGATGCTGACGTCTTGGGGATGATAAAGACTTTATAGCTTTTCCTGAGAAAAACCCAAAGAGAATAAAGTTTCAAATTAGCACTTTATTTTGTGCATCCTAACGAAAAACAGAAACAAAAAAACCCCAAACCACCACCAAACCAGAGTGGGGTTCTTTTTCTTTTCTTTTCTATTCCAGAGTCATTCTTTAATGTGGGCATGTGAAGTTAAATGGTTGCCAGTTGTCATGCCAGATCTGGTTGTACCACAGCCACAGCTGAAGTAATTCAGGAGAATGCAATTTGCTAAGTGCTTTGGGATTCTTAGAAATGTAAGTCTGTAGAGGGACATGATAATTTTCCAAGTTCATACTTAAGAGAGTGAAGTAAGTGAAGATTCCAGGTTGGAGGTGGTTCTGGTGAAGGGAAACATTTTGCAGCCTTCCCCACTGGGGTTTTAATGCATGCTTTTTTGCTAACATAGCATTTCACTGGAATTTTCACCTTTCTAAGCAATCTTGCATACTAGCAAAATGGAAAAAATGGAACTCAGTGGTAATCCAGTCTCTGGAGGCACCTCCTTAGCTGTGTTCTGCTGGGAGTAACGCACTTTTTCATGGCAGTGGCAGTGAAAGACGAAGCAACACAAAATAGGGTAGAGGGGAAAAACCAGAAATGAGAAAATAGGAGAGAAATTAAGAGGGGAAAAAAAATCATGGGGGACTTGAAAGATGAGACAGATGAGAAAGTGGATGAGATCCTTTCGTGTATCTGTTCTCCATATTCCTGCCTTGGATGACCAACATCCAGGGCATCAGAGTAGGCTGGAGAGCCACTTAACTGCTAATCCCCCGTTAGCAATGGTGAATGCTCCATTGTGTGGGATGTACAGAAACGTGGTCCTATTTGCACTATTGCCTCTACTTCCCTCCCTGCAGATCACCCCTCCACATCCTGCCACGCACCTCGGACCTACCATAAATATCACAAATTAAGAGGAGAAATGCTACAAACATCACTCACCTCATAAGACAAGTGGGACAGAATGAAGGTGGAGGGCAAGGCATTTCAGGATGAAATTCCCAGTTGATTCTGGGAATTTGCAACACCGAGGATGTAAAAACTAAACAACTGACTGTTGTTTCTGGTTGTAATACTGTACTGACCTAATATGCTAATAGGAGCAAGAGCACAACCCACCCTGTATCCTCTTGCTGGCCACCACCACGTTCCAGCAAAGGACTGGAAAAGCAAAGCAACAAAACCAAAACAGAAACTAAGCTGTGTTAAGGAGAAAAAAATATTCTGCCTGCTTACTGCAGGCAATCCAAGGAAGCCATGCAGCACAAATACAGTACAGTAAATAAAAAGTGAACAAGTGATCTGTTCTTGGTCTGTTTGGAGATAGTCGGAAGCCAGGTATTACAGCATTCATAGTGCTACCGCAGGTTTCCGTGATGAGGGGCACAGAGGAGACTTGTGTGGTGCTTGTGGATGTGTGGGAGGCAGGGGCATGTGTGCCAGCAGCGTGACTAGGGACGTGCAGGCACCAGGGTGAGCTGCAGGCATGGACCCACTGAGCGTACAGGCAGAACTGGCAGGGACCAGAGGGACCCATAAGGGCTCTGGTAGGGAGGAGAGGTAGGCTGGTTTGTTTATTAAATACAGGCTTACAAAACATGCTCAGCATTGCTGTAGCTGGTGCCCATTGAGTATGTGACAAATTGCCGTTCTGCTGTGGGAGCAGAGCTACAACGATGCCCTCCTGAATAATTTGCTTGCAGTTCTTGCATTTGGTAGACTTCTGTGGCTATGGAGGCATTTCTGTATACTTCCCCATGGCCTAGTAAATCCTACCTCAGTGAAAAACTACTTTGCTCCTTAGGTTCAAGCGTGCAGGGAATGAACATGGCTCTACCAGCCAGCCCCCTACCCACAGCTTGCAGCCAACAACACATTTTGGCATGCAAAAGAAGATGTTTCCTATCAAAAGCAATCATCAGAAAGAAAAATGGTTGTGTGAATGTTTCCCCAAAGTCCAGCTAAGTCCAGCCAAACCAATACTGCATGTCCTTGGCAAAAATTCTGAATTGTTTTAAAGACATATCTGAAAACTAGAGAGAGGCACTGAGTCCCTGCCCATCACATAAATCCATGATTTCCACTGAATCATTCAGAATTGTGCTGCCCTGGATGTTGCAGATGCAGGCACATGAATATATAAGTCTAAGCAACTAGAAATAGTTTTGGTTACATGTCTGCAGCTTTTTGTTGTTCTACTGCTGCCACTGCCGTTGTCTCATGAGTAGACTCGGTAATATTCCACTTCTATCCCTCTGCACTGATGGAAGGACGTGTACTTCGCAATCAAAATGATTCATGCAGTTACATGATCCAGGGCAGAGTAAGGGAGTAAGAATCTCTAATCTAGAACATTAGCAGTTATCTGTTAAGCACTCTTTTTTAACACACTGCAGGAGCATCATCTTTTTCCTTACATAAGGTTCTTCATGGACTACTATGACAACGGCAGCACTGAAAAGGAGCGTAATGAGACACAGGGAGCGCTAGGAACATACTGCTAGAACAGCGGCTCAGTACAACTATTCTTATCTGACCTCAGAAGTAAAAACATTTTGAGATGCTTTTTTGTTGCTGAAGATTTTTGCAAATCTGTTCATTTTTTACTAGTGTATTCACAAGAATGTTTCTGTTTATACTCTGATAGTTGTCTTGGTCTGCAAGAATATATAACTAAGAATAGAGCTGTGTGGCTAATTCTATGGGGTGAGAATATTCCTGAAATCCTGCCAAAAACTTCATAAAGTTTGCTGATCTGTTGGAAAGGGCTTGGAGTTGAGATACTGGATAATTTGATGGTGACAAAAATGTTGCTTCATAGTGAGAGAGTAAGAGGTCTCAATGTTAATAAATAGATGTTGTGGAATTTGTTCCCAGCTTATAATTATATGCATAAGATGAAAATCTCTGATATTCCAGGCCATAATGTCATCTACTGGTCCAAAACAGTGAAATTCAAACAGGAAAAGGATTTTTAAGGGTCGGAGCAGTTTGCTGAAGGAAGTGGTGAATTCTTCATTGTTTTAAGTCATGCTTGATTTCTCTTGAGGTATGTGCTAGTTTAAAACACAACTTATCTCTTTATGCTTAGGATTCACTAATGACAATTATAGCTTGATTTAGTAGGAATTCAGACTGCAGTGCCTCTTCTAATCTGCATCTCTCTTACGACTTTTTAAAAATTAATTAGTTTATTTTGTGTCAGAAGAGGCCAGATGAGCACCTGAGGCGCAGGACAAAAGACTGTTCTAGCTTGCTATGAGCTATGGATAGCAATGTGGCCCTTTCACAGCGACCGGTTCCTTTTTTCTTGTACAACTGGCTGATGCATGGCTGCATTTGGACGTGTTGCTGCTGCTTTCCACGCTGCCTCCTCGCCCACGGTGGGGCAGACACATGCTGACCTCTAAAGCTTGTCTACAAGTTCACACAAGCAACGGCTTCATGGGCACCTCCAAAGTGTGAGACTTGCATACAGCAGTCTAAATTACCCTTCATTTTCTGTATGTTACATTATTACGCAAACTGCTGTCTATATGACTTAGAATCATACCAGTAGGTGCCCAGACTTGCTAAGCCCTTTACACTTCAGATCCCAGCTGGGTTTCTGAGTCCTAGTGAGAGTTGCAGGTAGCTTGCTGCTGGTAACTTGTGAAGGCACTGGCCAACTTCAGCCACATCAGAGAGAGATATAGAAAACTTAGAAGTGATCTACAAAAACCTTTGAAACTTAAAAAGGAATTTAAATGGATAAATGCTAAGGACCCAAATTAATGCCAATGCAAGCAGAAAGGGCCTCTTCTAGTTTCTGTACAATCCACAAGACAAAGGACAAAATAGCAAGAAGGGTCTTGGGCTCATCAGCTGTGAAAAGGATGATTTAGGCTGGCCTCTGCCTCACTGAATGATAATTATTAACATAAAGAAGAAATGTTGGGTGAGAGAAGGACAACAGCCCAACCCAGGCTACAGCTTAGATACTGGGCTATTCTTGCATGAACTATGTGTTTGGATTATTCCAGGCAACTGGCTTGATGTCTTCCACACCTTGGGTGAACTTATACACCTACGCTATAAATCTATATAAGCATCTGACAAGGATGAGTGTGTTCTTCCTCTACTAGAGTCAGCAAACTTGCACCACTTTGCTGGATTCAGACTGTTGTAGAATATATATTGTGAAAGATTAAACAAATTAGATACTGTTGTTGTTACAAGAGTTTTTAGGACAAAAAGTTAATTCTCCTGTCTCATATTATATGCTTTTTCTGATTTCTTTTATGGGAAAACAGTCTTTTTAGATAGCTGATGCATTCACATTCTTAGCCTTCAGAAATATGTATACTCTGTTGTGCATTACCACTTGAACAGGCCAAATAATTATTTGAATGCCTACTCGCAGACAGTTAGCCTTCAGTAAAATTGAGGCTTTGAGAAGAACCAGAGAGAGCTACCAGCAACACTGAAAGCTAAAAATAGATATTTCATTCTGGATTCTTAAAGAAACTGAGGACTTTTGGATGATTGGTAACGTACTGTGTCAAATCTAAAATATTGTGATTAATTTGGAGTGATATTTCCTGATTCTGATATCAGAGATTTTATGGTAAAAGATGATGTTTAGTGGATTTGTGAAGACAATCTGAAAATTGGATTTCTTGGGATTCCTCGTGAGGAGAGACCTCCCCCTTCCCAAGCACAGCCAAAGCTGTACCTCCACCGAAGGCTTCTCTGCCAGGTGAGTACATGGGATTCTACTGTAGGATGTTTTCATATGAAAGGGAAAAAAGTTCTTATGAGGCAGAAGAATTTACACTGAGATAGTGATGCAGATGTCAGTTGGAAAAGTACCTGCATGGAGGCATGGAGAAGATACCTGTGTTAATTATGATAACGTAAGAGAGGACGGAAAGTTGTTTCGGCACTAGGCTGGGTTGGTTATTCATGGTGCTGCCCCTCATGTCCCCAGGTGCACTACAGGCTGTTTTTGTTATTGTACCAGCAAAGACAGAAAGAAACACTAAGAGAAATATTACAAGTTTCAGAATTGATTGGTTCAGTAAAAATAAACCTATGCAATAAAAGCCATTGAAAATGACACTGAAATTCAGAGATTCACCTTCTTGAATTTAACTTTTTGTAAGAACAGCAACCATTTAGTTGGATTTTACTAATCATAGAATCACCAGGTTGGAAGAGACTCACCGGATCATCGAGTCCAACCATTCCTATCAAATATTTCATTATGATTTTGTAATCACCTAAAGGCCACATAAATGTATAAGATCACTTCTGGGAGCAAACCAGATTTAGTGAGAGTTAATAGTAGGAATATTGGTGTTAAGGTGGATGCTTATAAGTCTGTAGTGTGCTGATCTTAATGGTACAATACTGACCTTTGACTGGCAACCTTTCATAAATGATACCTTTTATGTAAAATGGATTTTACAAGAAATGCCTGACTACATGCAACTACACAAAATTCCTCCTCCTTTTTTATTTCCTCTCAGTTCTGGGGTATTTTTGAAGGATCAGGAGGTTTAGAGCTGAAAAGCATTATTTGTTTTTTAAAGTTCTGGGCACCTGGAGATTGTGAAAATAATAATTCGTAGTTTACTTTCATCTTTAGTATCCAGGGTGAAAATAAAATTTAAAACAAGCTAATAATCTCACCTGGTTTAAACTGGTGATTGTTCACGACAGCAATGTGAGTTTACAACAGTTAAGGATCCATCCCAGTTATTCATAACGCTTTCACATCGAAGTCGTCTTATTCCAGTTTGCTTTGAAGCATTGTTGGAGTAAAACTCTATTTACTCAGCCTGTAGTTGTCTCGAGTGCACTTTTACAAAACAGCTATAAGCACCCAAAAAGGCCACATTTGTAATGAAAACTCCTCCAGACAGACTGACCCCCCAAGGGGACACCACTAACGAATCGATTCGACAGCTTCTGACCACGACTGAAGTAAGCAGGAGCACGCCGAGACACTTGGTGCATTATACGCTCCCCTTCAGCTGCGCTTAAATTCACCTCAGCCAAAGAACGAGACTGTTTGAGGACTCATGGAAATGTGGGCTCTGCAAAGTCTCAGTCTTCCTGTTTGGAAAAAGAGAATTTGAAAAATCTGAGAGAACAGGGACCTACATGTGAGAACGGGACATGTTGGAGAGGGGGCAGTGCAGAGGGACAGGAGGGATGGAAGCGGGGACAAAGAGGCAGGAAAGGGGACAAAAAGAGAGTTAGGATGGAGACGAAAAGTGAAAGGAAATATCTATAAAGAGCTGGAAGAGTAAGGAAAATAAAATAGAGAAGAAAACAGTGAGAAGCAGAGAAGGAAAAATAGCCTGCTTCTCTGTCACTGGTCTCTGATGTCCTCCCTCCACAGGGGACTGAGGTGCCCAAAAGTAGCACCATTAGTTGTTAAACCTTGGTTTGTGTTAAATCGAAGTGGTGTACATCTACAGAGAGGAGCTCACCAAGACAATCAGAACATAGCCTGATGTTAGGGCTGAAAGGAGCCAGCGGTGCACTGCCCCTGAAGCAGTGGTCCCTGCTCCCCCTGCCCCTTCTTCCAACCTCTTCTCCACACGTGTTCAGGAGAGAGACAGCCCCACTGAAGGTGAGAGCTTTTTTTTTCCTCCCTGTGCCCCTGGGCGCTGCAGGAGGGCAGGGGGGAGAAGTGCAGTCAGTGAGGGAAGCAGAAGAACATGAGTTCAAAGGGGTTTGGGGCTCCAGAATGCCCAGAAGCTCAGACAATCCACAAAGAAGTAAGGAATGTGAAGAAGTCTACATGAACGTTACTTTTTAACTCAGCATTGGCACTTGTTGGGCTAAGTGCAGTTACAGGAACCAGGGTTGATTCAGTTCTTATGGGACCTGTGGGATGAATTTGATTTGATGCTCCTCTGTCAGAGAAGGTGAGGAGCAGTCTGCATGTCCCCCCACCACAGCCGTGCCCACAGAGCTGCAGGGCTCAGCAGAGGCCAGGTTGGGGCTGCAGGTAGTTCACGTTCATAGAGGGAATCAGGGAGAATGTCAGGGCTGGGGCTTGTGGAACCGCTTGGGCTGCTGCACGCTAGGGAGCTTGAGGAGCACAAGCAGATGGGATGTGGGCACTGAAGCTGAGGCAGGCCCTCAGGCCGGCTCTGGAGGCTGTGGGCTACCACTGGCTTGCNGTTTTTGTTATTGTACCAGCAAAGACAGAAAGAAACACTAAGAGAAATATTACAAGTTTCAGAATTGATTGGTTCAGTAAAAATAAACCTATGCAATAAAAGCCATTGAAAATGACACTGAAATTCAGAGATTCACCTTCTTGAATTTAACTTTTTGTAAGAACAGCAACCATTTAGTTGGATTTTACTAATCATAGAATCATAGAATCACCAGGTTGGAAGAGACCCACCGGATCATCAAGTCCAACCATTCCTATCAAATATTTCATTATGATTTTGTAATCACCTAAAGGCCACATAAATGTATAAGATCACTTCTGGGAGCAAACCAGTTTTAGTGAGAGTTAATAGTAGGAATATTGGTGTTAAGGTGGATGCTTATAAGTCTGTAGTGTGCTGATCTTAATGGTACAATACTGACCTTTGACTGGCAACCTTTCATAAATGATACCTTTTATGTAAAATGGATTTTACAAGAAATGCCTGACTACATGCAACTACACAAAATTCCTCCTCCTTTTTTATTTCCTCTCAGTTCTGGGGTATTTTTGAAGGATCAGGAGGTTTAGAGCTGAAAAGTATTATTTGTTTTTTAAAGTTCTGGGCACCTGGAGATTGTGAAAATAATAATTCGTAGTTTACTTTCATCTTTAGTATCCAGGGTGAAAATAAAATTTAAAACAAGCTAATAATCTCACCTGGTTTAAACTGGTGATTGTTCACGACAGCAATGTGAGTTTACAACAGTTAAGGATCCATCCCAGTTATTCATAACGCTTTCACATCGAAGTCGTCTTATTCCAGTTTGCTTTGAAGCATTGTTGGAGTAAAACTCTATTTACTCAGCCTGTAGTTGTCTCGAGTGCACTTTTACAAAACAGCTATAAGCACCCAAAAAGGCCACATTTGTAATGAAAACTCCTCCAGACAGACTGACCCCCCAAGGGGACACCGCTAACGAATCGATTCGACAGCTTCTGACCACGACTGAAGTAAGCAGGAGCACGCCGAGACACTTGGTGCATTATACGCTCCCCTTCAGCTGCGCTTAAATTCACCTCAGCCAAAGAACGAGACTGTTTGAGGACTCATGGAAATGTGGGCTCTGCAAAGTCTCAGTCTTCCTGTTTGGAAAAAGAGAATTTGAAAAATCTGAGAGAACAGGGACCTACATGTGAGAACGGGACATGTTGGAGAGGGGGCAGTGCAGAGGGACAGGAGGGGTGGAAGCGGGGACAAAGAGGCAGGAAAGGGGACAAAAAGAGAGTTAGGATGGAGACGAAAAGTGAAAGGAAATATCTATAAAGAGCTGGAAGAGTAAGGAAAATAAAATAGAGAAGAAAACAGTGAGAAGCAGAGAAGGAAACATAGCCTGCTTCTCTGTCACTGGTCTCTGATGTCCTCCCTCCACAGGGGACTGAGGTGCCCAAAAGTAGCACCATTAGTTGTTAAACCTTGGTTTGTGTTAAGTCGAAGTGGTGTACATCTACAGAGAGGAGCTCACCAAGACAATCAGAACATAGCCTGATGTTAGGGCTGAAAGGAGCCAGCGGTGCACTGCCCCTGAAGCAGTGGTCCCTGCTCCCCCTGCCCCTTCTTCCCACCGTCTTCTGGCTGGAGAGAGCCAGCCCCACTGAAGGTGAGAGATTTTTTTCCTCCCTCTGCCCCGGGTGCTGCAGGAGGGCAGGGGGGAGAAGTGCAGTCAGTGAGGGAAGCAGAAGAACATGAGTTCAAAGGGGTTTGGGGCTCCAGAATGCCCAGAAGCTCAGACAATCCACAAAGAAGTAAGGAATGTGAAGAAGTCTACATGAACGTTACTTTTTAACTCAGCATTGGCACTTGTTGGGCTAAGTGCAGTTAGAGGAACCAGGGTTGATTCAATTCTTATGGGACCTGTGGGATGAATTTGATTTGATGCTCCTCTGTCAGAGAAGGTGAGGAGCAGTCTGCATGTCCCCCCACCACAGCCGTGCCCACAGAGCTGCAGGGCTCAGCAGAGGCCAGGTTGGGGCTGCAGGTAGTTCACGTTCATAGAGGGAATCAGGGAGAATGTCAGGGCTGGGGCTTGTGGAACCGCTTGGGCTGCTGCACGCTAGGGAGCTTGAGGAGCACAAGCAGATGGGATGTGGGCACTGAAGCTGAGGCAGGCCCTCAGGCCGGCTCTGGAGGCTGTGGGCTACCACTGGCTTGCTGTGGGATATGATATAACCTGCTTTGGAATTCCCCCACCTGCTGCAGGATCCCTCTCGATCAGCTGTGTGCTGCTTCAGCCTTGCTGCAGGATGTGCCCCAGCCAGCCCTGGGATGTCCCCCAGACCTGGTGAGGGAATGCCCCTAATATGCTGTGGGATGTCACCAACATGCTGCAAGATGCCCACCACCTTAGACCTGGCGAGGGACATCCCTAACATGCTGTGGAAAGCCCAGCACCTCAGACCTGATGAGAGATGTCCCCCACACCTGGTTGGTGAGTGATGTCCTTAACATGCTGTGGGATGTCCAGAACCTCAGACCTGCTGTGAGATGTCCCCTGGACCTGGTGAGGGATGTCCCTAATTTGCTGTAGGATGTCACTGACATGCCGTGGGATGCCCCTCACCTCAAACCTAGTAAGGGATACCCCTAACATGCTGCAGGATGTCCGCTAGACTGGGTGAATGGTGTCCCCAACCTGCTATGGGATGCCACCCACCTTAGACCTGCTGAGGGGTGTCCCCAACATACTGTGGGATGTCACCAATACGCTGTGGGATGCCTACCACCTTAGACCTGCTGAGGGACATCTCTAAGGTGCAGCGAGTGTCCCGGCGCTGTACCCCAGAGCAGACCTAGTAAGGGACACCCCTAGGGTGCAGCAGATGTCCCAGTGCGATGCCCCCACTGCAGACCTGCTGAGGGACAGCCCTAAGGAGCATCAGGTGGCCCCAGCGTGGTGGCCCCAGCACAGACCTGCTGAGGGACACCTCTAGGGTGCAGTGGGTGTTCCAGCATGATGCCCCTGGTGCAGACCTGCCGAGGGACACCCCTGAGGTGCATCAGGTGTCCTGTCCCAGTGAGATGTCCCCAGCGCAGACCTGCTGAGGGACACTCCTAAGGTGCAGTAGGTGTTCCAGCGTGGTACCCCCAGGGCAGATCCAGTAAGGGACACCCCTAAGGTGCAGCGGGTGTCCCAGCGTGGTACCCCCAGAGCAGACCTAGTCAGGACACCTCTAGGGTGCCTCGGATGTCCTGTCCCAGTGCGATGTCCCCAGCGCAGACCCTCTGCGGGACACCCCTAGGGTGCAGCTGGCGTCCCCAGCACGATGCCCCCGGCTCAGCCCCGCCGAGGGACACCCCTCGGGCGCGGCGGGTGTCCCAGCGCGGAGCCCCCGGCGCGTTGGGGCGGGGGTGACTCACGCGGCCGCCCGCAGCCCCCGGCTTTATAACGCCGGGGCGGGAGCGCAGGGACGGCGGGCGGCAGCATGCGGGGCTGGCGCCGCGCTCCGCCGGGGCTGCTGCTGCTGCCGCTGCTGCCGCTGCTGCTGTCGCTGCTGCTGCCCGCGGGGCACGGCGCCGTCATCACCGGGGTGAGCGCCGCCGCTCGACACCGACGGCACCGACGGGGCGCGGGGCCGGGGCGAGCGGGGCCGCGGAGTGCGGGAGGGCGCGGAGCCCGGGGCAGCGCGGACGGCGGCTCGGGGCTCTGCCCGGGATAAGCGATGCCGGGACACGGGGGCTCGTGTAGGGTGAGGGCTGCGCGTCTCTCTGTGGCGAGAGTGCCCGGCATCTCGGGGATCTGTCCGGGATAAGTGATGCAGGACAGAGGGATTTGGCAGAGGGTGAGGGGTGCACGGAGCTGGGGGTCTCTCTACAGCGAGCGTGGATGGGATCTTGGGGATCTGTCCTGGATAAGTGATGCCAGGGCAGAGGGGTTTCATGTAGAGTGAGGGGTGCACGGAGCTGGGGGTCTCTCTATGGGGAGCACTGCTGGGATCTTGGAGGTCTGTCTGGAATAAGCGATGCCAAGACAGAGGGGTCTCGTGTGGGGTGAGGGGTGCACGGAGCTGGGGGTCTCTCTACAGCGAGCGTGGATGGGATCTTGGGGATCTGTCCTGGATAAGTGGCGCTAGGACAGAGGGTCTCATGTAGGGTGAGGGGCGNTTTTGCACAGGGTGAGGGATGCTCGAAGCTGGGGGTCTCTCTTGGGTGAGCACTGCTGGGATTTCAGGGCTCTGTCTGGAATAAGTGATGCCAAGACAGAGGGGCTTCGTGTAGTGGGAGGGATGCTTGGAGCTGGGGGTTTCTCTGCTCTCTGAGGTGAGCGTGGCTGTAATGTCAAGAGTCTGTTCTGGGTAAGTGATACCAGCACAGAGGGGTTTTGCTTAGAGTATAAGGGATACCTGGAGCTGGAGTCTCTCTGGGGTGAACACTGCCAGGCTCTTGGGGGTCTGTATGCGATAAGTGATGCCAGGACAGAAGGGTTTTGAGTAGGGTGAGGGATGCCTGCAGCTGGGGATGTCTCTGGGATAAGTAATGACCAGGACAGGGTAAGGAAGGCTGTGCCAGGGGATGAGAGATGCCAGGACATGAGGCGTTTGTCTGGGATAAGCATTGCCAGGATGTGGAGGGTCTCTTTGGGAGGAGGCATGCCCAGGGCTGAAACAGCTGATGCCAGAGCTTGGGGGTCTCCCTTGGATGAGTGATTCCAGGATATGGGAGCATGTGTGTGCTCTCTGTGGTGGGAGATCCCAAGACTTGCAGGTCTCTGGATTGAGGGATGCCACAGTGTGGGGTTCTGTCCTTTTAGGGAGAGGGATGCCTAAACTCTGGGGATGGTGTCTCCAGGTCAGTCCATGAGGGTGCAGAGGCTGCCCCCAAACCTGCCCCTGGTGGGCTCTGCTCAGGGCACCCACACATCATGCTTGTGCAACCTGAGTTCCTCCAAGTCCTACTGCTTACAGGGCAGGCGCTGATACTGCAATAATCACAAAACGCTGCTTTTTTTTTTTTTTTTTCTGGTATGACTGTGCTGCTTTTTGTCCTTAATAACCACCCATTGCGGATGAGTCCTCTGTTGTTGTTGTTGTTTTTAGGCTTGAGATTTTTTTTCCCAAAGACGTTATTTAACCCAAAGCGTTGCATCACTCTTAAGTAAAATTATTTTTTGTATTGTTTGCTTTGGATTAATAATCCAGTGCTTGCATTCCTTTGAGAGCTTACATGTCTTTTGTAACTATCAGAAGTTGTACTCACAGCAGTGGGTTAGTCCATGATTGTCCAAGCTCCCCATCCAGGTTTCACTGAAGTCCATGAAACAGCTCGTAGGCATTTCTCTGGAGGTCAGATCAGTTCCCAGGAGTGATTAATTTTCAGAGCAGAGAGCGTGAAGGAAGTTTTTAATATTTGAGATTTTTCCTTTAGGTAGAAATATTTCCAGCAGCAGAGGACCAGTTTACATAAATCTACATTAGAGCTGTGGCTACACCTTTAAACCATAATTAATCCACTAAATAAAATAATTGCAAAGTGCTGAATAATAGATCACCTAGAAAATGTTACTTTGTTAACTATTGCAGTGCATTTCTGTTTAATCTACTTTAATACATTTTTGGCTTCTGATGAATGGGCAAATCTTAGACAAGAGCTGACATAGGTGTTCCCATCCCCACACTCTAATCCTGAAAGGTGCTTTCCCTTTGTAATTTAAGGGGTTGATTCAAATCTTCCTCACTTCATTAGTGGTTTGTGTGCTTGACTTCAGTTCACTTTAGAGCTGGCATTTAACCTGGGAGTTTTTCCTGAAGATGAATTTTCCACTAAACTACGTTTAAATGTGATGCTGAAAAGGAACATCCTTGATGTTGTGTTCCGTGAACATGAGGAGCAGCAACATAAATTACACACTGGAGATAAGGTGCTGGCAGGGGTATTTGGTTAAATTTTTTCGAAACTTGTCATACATTTTTCGAAAGGCAGTCTTAAAAGTTCTGCCAGATGTATATGTGTGTGCGTGAGTTCTAAAATGAAGTTGTTCAGCACCATGTACGCTGGGCTGGGATGTACTCGGATCTGTTTTGTGGCTGAGTGGTACTTCACTCCAGGACCAGTCCCACAGAGATGGATGGGGCTCAATGAAACCCCCTTTTTAGAGATGAAAAGAGGGGTCAGGAGCTGAGCAGTGAGGAACGGCAGAGCCTGAGACTCCAGCTGAGCAGTGGATGCCAGCATGCTGGGGGCAGCCAAAATCACTGGACCTGCATTTTTTTGTTATTAGGGTAAATTTTTTTTTAAGACAGTTTAGAAAGTAAAGTTTATCTTCCTGGCAGGCTGTAGAGGTAGTTCTATGACCACATTAGTCTTACATGTAAATACTCTGCGTGTTTGGTCTCACCTGTAGCATAGAGTGTTTATGCTTTGTTAAATGTGTGTTTAGGAGGAGCACTAGCCACTTGAATTACACACACTGTTTAATGGCTTGACCATAAAGCAGCAGCTTTTTCTTGAGTTACTGGCTGATCTGTAAATACATATTTTTATTTGGCATCTGCTGGTTGAACCAGTGTACTATTTACCCGGTTATATTACATCACGTAGAATGTTACATTCTAATAGCATTTATCACCCCAAGGTAAGATCTGTAACCTTTTTTTGTCAAGTGAATATTTGTTCCAATATGCAGTCTTCCCCAGAGCCATCATCATTTATGTACATTTTCACAAGTTGCCTGTTTGTGTACTGCTGACCGGTGCCTTTAGTCTATCAATCCTACTGTCAGACACTAAGAGAGTAGTGAGTTAATTAAGTTTACCTTTGGGGTGTAATCAGAACCTGTAACTACTGGCATTTCTCACTGGAGGAAGAAGAGTGTCTTTCGTTTAAAATTCATATAGTAAAAAGTCTGATAAGCTTTCAGTTTAAAAAATAGGCAAAAAGTGTGCAGTAACCTGTTTCCAAACCCTAAAACATCAATTTCTCTCCATGGTTTCTTGTTTTTAAAACATACCCAATAGTTTGTATTTTGGTTTGTGTTTGTTTAAGCCAAAAAATGTATTGGGTAAGCAGCTGAAATATGGCCCTCTCCCACCCTCTAGCCTTGTGGGCAGAATGCTACCACAATAGCATTTTCTTGAATGTGGACACTTATGCAAAGCTTTTTCTATTACACATTCAAGATGTCTTTTTGGTTAACTTGTAATTCTAGATAACAGCCACAGGATTACTACTTAAACTTCTATTTTAGCTACTTCCATTTGGAGTTCTCTGATAAAATAACCATGCAGTCTCGCATCTGCAAAATCACTCAGCCTTAAGTTATTATAAGAAACTAGAAGAAATAATTACTTAAAAGTCTTTAAATTAATGGATAATTTCCTGTCTTAGCTTTTCCATCAGACAGGATCCCTGACTCTTTGGTGCACTTGGTCCTTACAGAGTGGGACGTGCCACGGTCTATCAGTGCTCAGACCATGGGACTGTAAATCACTGGTAGTCCTGGATTCAGCCCTGAGCAGCTCTGTACATGGTCCTGGCTGTAAACAACCCAGGCTCAACTCTGAAACGTGCCAGGAACCTCTATATTCAGATCCACGGGAGATAAGAGATATTGCGAATCAGCATTAAATCTTGTTATTCAGCCCTAATAAGCCATGGTGACTTGTGGGGTGTCAGAGGCAGCTCTTGAGCACTCTATTTCTGCAATGTATTTATTATTCACTTTATTTGCCTAATGCTGTATTGCACTCTAGGCCTGCGACCGAGACCAGCAGTGCGGAGGGGGGATGTGCTGCGCAGTTAGCCTCTGGATCCGCAGCCTGCGAATGTGCACACCAATGGGAAATTTGGGAGAGGAGTGCCATCCTTTGAGTCACCGAGTAAGTACGTCACTGGGAGGGCTGCAAGACCAGAGCTGGCAGGGCAGAAAGAAATGGGAATATACTGCGATGTACATCACATTGCGTAAAAATTATACTTGGTGAAAACATGTTACAATACCCAGCCATTTGCATCTGTATGGAAATAGCACTGAAGGTACCTGTGTAAGGAAGAGCATTACTGTCAGAATTATGCTGAAGAGAAGCCAAGGATGAAAGTAATACACACTTTTTGGTTTGTTTTGTTATTAGTTCGTTGTTGCTGTTTTGCTTCATTACACAATCTGAACAGCCTTGGCAGTTCCCAAGCCCAACCCTACCAAAGTGTGTGAGCAGGAGCATAGCAAACGCTGCTGACCTTGGTGGATGTGAACAAGATCCCATTGCAAGCATAAAAATGTCACCAGCCAGTGTTGGGACACCTAGTACATCACTGCACTGCCATCCATCAGCAATGTCCAGTTGTGCCCAGAGACTGAGAGCCACTGGTGCCTTCAAAAGCCATTGAGAAGGTGTTGACACACACCTGTACTTCAGAAAACTCACTGTGGGCTCTCTTTTCTTCTATTCTACCTATTAATTTCAAATATATATATATACATATACACATACATATATCTAACACTAGTTACTTATTAGTACCTGATTATATAATACATTGTATTATTAATATAATAATGCTGACAAATACATTTACTTAAGGATATCTAATTATATGGGTTATGAATTAGGAAAAAAGCTATTTATAAATAATACAAAAGATTGAATTGGATGTTACCAAGGGGCTTGAGAACCTGGTGTTCTTCAGAGTCGTTCTCAGAGATGTGTATGGCCCAAGAGTCATCACATGTGAAAGATATCATGGCAATATATTTATGTTATAAAAGTGCAGTTGGTTAGCTACCTCTCTCCCTGTCTCATCCAATGCCTGCCTTCTCAGTATCCATTGTTTATTCTCTCAGTTTTAGGAAGTGAAAGGCTCTGCTCTATTACAGTTAAATATCTAAATCCTCTGCTTTGATATTTGGGACCAAACTCTCTTTTTATATCATGTAATGTAGCAGGTTTTCCTTTTAAGGGCTCTTTATATTAACAGGAGTCACAGGATAAGAGAAATTGTCTTCTAGGCTTTTTATAAGCTTATTGCTATTGGGTAATAATTTATACTGGCGGATATATTTTAAGCTAATTGCCTGCATAATTACAAATAGAGAAGATGCCTGTCCACCTCAGACTTATGGTCACAGTCACTGATGTTTATAAGGTTTATAAGGTTAATTTTAGATTCCTTACCGTGCTGCTCTTCATTACAAACACAAAGCAAACTGATTTACTGTAGTATGTGAAATTAGGTATTTTTAAGGATGAGGAATGTTTGGATAGGGGGCAGCTTGGAGACCAGCTAAATGTTTGAATAGGGGGCAGCTGGGAAACCAAGTACTCTCAGCACCAAAACCTTTCATTTGCCTGCAGGTCAGATACAAAGCAGGAACCACCATGGTCACATCACTGCCCCATGGACCTCCAAAGTGGCCTGGAGATACCCTGGAGGAGGTGGCTGCTGGTTGGGCTTCCACCTTCTTTTCCTTCTTAGCAGCTAGATGGCATTGGTTTGATGCTGTTAACACTCTCAGCTGGCATTGCAGATGCGAGGTTTGCAGGCAGGGCCAGGCAGGTGAGGGTTGGTGGGTCAGCAGGTAGATCTGGCAGCACCAGGGTGGCTTCACTGCTTCTGTGCACCTTGCACATAACCCCCACGTCTCTCCCAGGAGCTCCCTTGTTTCCTTTTGACCTACAAAATCCCATCACTTCATGCTTACTAAAACCCAGTGCTAGGGATTTGGTGTGACAAGGTGTGCACCGTCTCAGCCAGCAGTGCCAGCACTGGCTCCAGGCACATGGGCTCTGCCTGTGCAGGAGCTGCACACCCCAGCAAAGTGCCCATCATGCACAGCTGTCAGCTGCTGTGTGTCCCCAGCTCGTTGTGTTATTAAGTCACATCTTCAGCGTGGGAGTCCCGCTGAAAGGAACTTTTCCTTTCAGCGAATATAACGTTTTGAATGAATCATTTGAGCTGTTGGAGGGCTGAGAGGTACCTCTGAGTCAGCCTTAGCAGCCCAAGGAGCTCGAGTTTTAGGTTTTTCCAGAGCACTGTGTGTGGGCACCCAAGAGGTGTGATTCCAGCAGGAGGTCCCTGGGACCCATGGGAAGTGGCCTCTCTCTTCACACCAGGCCAGAGGATCCATGGTGGATGGAATGGGGAAACCCGCAGTGTCCCTCACTCTGGGGCTGCTCTTCAAAGGGTGCCGGGTGGTGGGCTGGCACCGGCTTAGGGCACCACAGGTGATGGGAGCTCCCCGTTCACCCCCTGTTCCCAGTGGGGTGTCACTGGAGTCAGGCAGGTCAGGCGTGGCAGAACATGAGACTTGCTTCCTTTGACTTTCTTAAAGAGAAGAATTGCACATTGACAAAAAGCAATCTTGGAATATCCCACTCTCAAAATGCCCAGAAATCAGGAAATGAGGGAATTAGAGGAGCTGCCCAGCTGGCAGTGGAAGCTTTGTGCTTCCCTCACTGTGTCCCACCTGATACTCACAGCACCAGGGCCCCTGGCCAAGCCATCCCACAGGCCCGTCCCCCTTGGCTCATTTGCTGGTGGAGACATGGCTCCTGTAAAGATGGGGCTTGTGATCAAGTTGTTAAAGAGTGTCAGAGCACGTGCATGTCATGGCGCAATCGAATGTGTTTAATGCACTCCATATGCTCCTTGAAACAGTGTGACTGGAGGAGAGTGGGGGGAAATGAGAAACCTCTGCCCTGTGGTGAGGAGATGCTGCTCAAAGGGAGGCCAGGTGAAATGACTTCTGAACATCTCTTCCAACCTGAATTACCATGGGATCCTGTGGTTCCTGAGTCCTGTAATGCAGCTGACAGGCTGCTCTGTGCTATATGGCAGTGCAGGAATTGGGGCCAGCAGAAATCACTACACAGTAAACACCGCAAAACGTGATGCTGAAGGCCAGTGTGGTTTCACAACAGATGCCTTTATGAAATGGGAGCAAATGGAGAACATGTGTCACAGATGTAGATTTACACAGCAAGAGGGACTGTTACATTTTCCTCTTAACTGTGGCTTCACCGGGAAATGCATTGGGGTTGGTTTTGCCATCTGCTCTCCAGCCACTGTGCTGCAGCTCATGAGGATCTCCTGCCATGGAGGGAGGAGGGCAGCGTTTTCCATGTCCCTGATGTTCATCCAAATCCATCCATCCCAAGCACCATCGCCTGTGCCCCCTGTCCCTGATGTCTGTGCTCTTTGTCCCCAGGTTCCCTTCTCTGGGCGGCGGATGCACCACACCTGCCCGTGTCTCCCCGGCCTGGCCTGCCTACGGACTGCTCCCGGAAAATTCAAATGTTTACCAGACTTCAGAAAAGAAGATGTTTTTTTTTAGCAGGAGCTATTCTGCATTAGAAAGAGCCACTCGATGTATTCTTTTTCTTGTTATTGTGATGAACAAGGTACTTGCCAGGGGAAACCCTTAACCATATTTTCCTGCCTCACCAACATTAACACTGATGATGAGATACTGTGCTGTAGTGGCCAGGGTTTTCAGGAGGGACTCAGTGGTGGATGCTTTCATTTTCAGGAGAGCAAAATGAGATTAACACTGCTTTTTGAGGGCCGGAGCTTAATTTCTGAACTGTCTCCTGGTCCTCATGGTTCTAGCCTAGCCCCAGGATGAAAACATCCAAGACTGATGTCAATTTTGGAAAATTTTGGCCACGTCTTTACACTTTGGAATGCTTGAATCAAACTAAGAGTTGCATTAGAGAGTGCAACTTGAATTGAACTGAGACTTGCATAGTGTGAAACATATGGTGATTGCTAAGAAACTGTATTTAAATTGCATTTCATATCTTTATTAATATAACTGTATTTATAAGTTAGGCACATCTCTAGGGTAAAACCTCAATCAATAGATGTAGTTTTTACACTTTTAAAATGTGGTAGGTGAAACCAAAGCATTTAAATATTCAAAGCATTAAAATATTTTTTGTTACTTTAATATTCTAAAATGACAAGACATTGTTGTTACTTGAGTTGGTGTAAAACCACCTGATCATCTCAAACTATGTATTAAGATGTAGTTTATATTAAAAAAGGAACCCTGAAGTTTATTGTAATAGGCTACTTGACTTCTTGTATATTTATCAAATTTGCCGTGTAAAAATTCTGTATCAGAATAATGGCAGTATATTATTTGATTTATTTTAATATTACAACATTATTTTGTCATTGTGGTTTTCCATTTTTATTCAGTGTAATCTGTTATCACATATTTCATTCATCCAAGCTAGCAGAGCTCCTTATGAGTGCTTAGCAAAAGCTTATATCCCTCTGGCTGCTTACAGGGAGACTCAGCAGTTTACAAGGCATGAACTCCTCAACTAGGCTGCAGTCTGAGACGATGGAGGAATCTTGGCATAGGTATTATGAGAGGCTTTTCTTGGCACATGCCTCAAAGACCCAACTTTAACCTAGGCAAGCATGTAATTTGTGAGCTTTCTATGAAATACTGTGCAACTTCATATTTACCTGTCAGTGCCTGGAGCTGGAATTCCAATAGTTTGTGTGAGTTTCACACATTTCTTGCTCTCAGACATGCAAACATATGCTGGAACTGGAAAAGTGAAGTCATTCATCATTGAACAATCAGTGCTTTGCTGCTGCTGACGATGAGAGGTTTGAGGGAAGTTAGCACACTTGTATTAAAGCAAATACCTGTATTAGCAAAGATGAGAAACGTCCCAGCAAGTTAACCAGAAATCTTCCACTAGTCTCCACAGCCTCCCTGAAGAGATAGAATGGAACAACTGCATCTTCTATTTGGTCAGATCCTTGTGGATCTGCACATGTTAAAAGAATAAGTGTCTGAAGAGATAGGATTGCATCCTCCCAGCTCTAAACAGCCTAGCCCTGGAGCTCCTGCTCCAAGGCCAATGTATTTTGCTTCTCCCTTTGCAGTGGCAATACAGCAGCTGTACACATGTCAAAGACTTATGTCCATAGAGAAATAAGAAAACAAACACAAAAGTCTAAGGTGCTACCAAAGGGTAATTTTATATGTGGGATGCATTAATGTGATCAGGTACGAAGTGCCTGTATTAGATCTGAAGCCTCAAATCAGCTTGATTCTAACCCAATGGGATGGATTGTGCTGGTGGAAAATCAGTTCATTCCCTTGCTAATGCAGTGACCTCTGAATGCTGTAGAAACTCCTGTAACCTGGATTTAAAAACAAACTCCAAACCTGATCCTATCACTCTCACTTAATAGTGGGGCTCCCCAATCACCCTGTGTACGCACACAGTGTGAGTCTGCAGAGGAGGAACCCACTGGGAGACTGGGGTTTGCTTTTCTGTCCATGTCTATCAATATAAAATCAGCTTAATAGCATGGAATTCAATTTACACTCAAAGGGAAAATCAAGAAGGAAATACAGACAGTCCAAGTGTGCATGTGTCCCATCTCTTGCTTCATTCATTTTTACCCAAGCGCATTGTCATTTTACTCAATATGATGAACCAGAGCAGGAAACACCAGCCCTGCTTTTCATCTCCCACTGGCATAAATCACCAGTGACTCTACTGAAGGTAACAAACCTGGTTTATGTCATAGTTAGTGAGTGGAAAATCATATCTGATGACAGCCTTAGACCTGCCAAACTGAACTCCAAGGGGAGTTTACCAGACAAGAGCAGAGCAACTTTGTAGTTGTAATTTATGCCAATAAACTTGTGGGATTGGGCTTTTATCAGGATAATACGAACAGCCCAAATTACATGAGTTCAAAGTTCACACCATGTATAGCAGGTTGATGTACTCATGTCCTGAAGATGCTCCTCGACAGAGCATTAGGAAGGTGTTTCTCAGAGAGAGATATTACCCTGTACTTGCCTTCAAGGGGCCTCTCCACACCTTCCCTACTGCCACTGGAGCACAGTTGCTGGCATAGAAGAGCTAAAGAGAAAATCTAACTGTCCTACATCCCTGCTATACTCATTTGGCAATCATTATTGCCACAATTCCCCTTTTAGTAATTGAATTCTCATTAATTGACACTCAGAATGAAGGTTAGTTGATTTGAGACATCATTTTGGAAGGATGATTAAGCTTTTGCATCCCAATTATTTCCGAAACTCTGCCCTAATCAATTATTTTTTTTTCACATCCCAAGGGAGATTTCCAAGCCCAAGCATACCTGCAAAATGCCTTTAACTCCTTTCACCAATGGAGGTAGGGGACACCCCTTTCCTTTACAGTGATAATCAGCAAACCAGTAAGCACAAGAAGTATTTCAAAATTTAAATGGCCATGCATGCCCTTCTGCTTTTCCTTTGCGCCAGCTTTAGACTTGAAAGGCACAACAAACGGGACTGAACATGACTGATGGAAAAGGTGGTCAGCTTCAAGCCAGCTCTGCCATGAGGTTTTCTGCAGATCCCTGTACTGCTCAGTTTGCCTCAGCATCACCCTGGCAATAATCCCAGGAACGGCTTCCTTGCCTGCTTGGGAGGAAGAGAAAGGGGGCAGGCCCTCGCAGGAGAAATCTGATGAGAAAAGAGAGCAAAACTTGTGCAACCCTGAAAACACCTTCGTGAAAGGGCGAAGTCTTACTCTCCAATACAGGCAGCTTGCTAAAGAGAGAGCCTGGTTTGAGTGCTTTCCTTATTCATTCCACTTACGATATCTGTGCCAACATTTGGTTTAATTTTATTAATATTGGAGTAATAATATTCATTATTAATAGGTGCATTAATTTTTAATATTATATTAATATTGATGCTACAGATATGCTATAGAATAATTTTGACATCACACCAAAATGCAGGAGTTTTGACATTCATTGGGTTAACAAAGAGCCATTTCAGGAAAGGACACCACCATGTCTAATGAGCTACTGCCTTAATTTGATTACATGCTTATTAGGAAAGGTGAAACAAGGTGTTCTGGGTTTGCGGGTGCACAGCTGGCTGAGCAAGCATGCACCTGTAAGCCTAGGGGTCTGAAGGGAAAGCACTGCTGCCTAGCAGCAGCAAATCCAGCTGAAGCTCAGCCTCATCTGCACCCTCCTGCCCATAATTCTCCCCTGATAAATTTGGTCGTAGAGAAAAAAAAAAAAAAGAGAGCTACAAAGTCATTGAGTGAGGAGGTGAAACAAAATAAATTCTCCTGGTTGTGTGGCAAATGGAACCCAGGTCTGCATAGCTGCTTACCTAGGAGAGAGGTCACCCTAACCACAACCCTGGTTTTGTAGCAGATAGCTGAAGTGAGGTATAGTAGAGCAAGAGTTGTGGTGGGAAGGACAGCACAGACCAACATCTTCTTGTACCAAAAACTCTCAGGTAAGAGAGAGAATGAGGGGGTGGGGGTGTTTATTTCTCTATGGTTGGGGCAGAAATGTTGTACCTGTACATTAGAAAGTCTCATATTATGCTGTATCAAGAAGCATTTTGCTGATTTGCCTCATTAGCATAACATACTGATGTGCGATAATAACAAGTACGACCACAGACTGAGGTCCTTGCTGATGCCTACCCCTGCCCCAGTAGCTCTCTGATTTGTTATTCCTGCACAGATGGATACTCAAAAGAAACAGAAGGTGCTAAGAATCCCTTGATTTAAACAAGATGTCTCAGGAATTTGATCTTGACAATGTGTAACATGTTTTCCAGAAGGAATTAGAAAATTGTAGGGAGAGAAAGGACTGTACAAATACAAGGGGATTTTGATAATAGCAAAATCAATGTGCCTTTTTCCATTACACGGATATGAAATGCCATATCAGTGGGGGCACAGTTGTTAGACTAATCGATAAATGTGAGCACAGGAGTGGAGGTGAATCTAATGCACATCAAATGTACAACAAATCACTTATCATCTCTCAAGGAGAGTCCTGGGTGCATGCAGACCCAGCTCAATGCAGTAGGATGCATCTCAACAACATGGCAGGGCAGATACCCCTGCATGATCCAGCCGTCTCAGAGGATAGTAGTAGCCTGGTTGCCTTTGAGACACCCTTCCTGGTTGTTAAGGGTGTGGAAGGCTGCATGTAAAGGGCTGAAGCCAAGTAATCCTGATGCACTGAAGGGGGGTTGTGGATGGCAGTGTGTTTCATGGCAAGGAGGACAGCACAGAGTAACAGCAAATCGGAAAGGAGGTATGAGTAATATAAGCATATAACACACCTATAAATACCCACCATTGCAGGGGTTTCCCATAGGTCTGAGTGTAAGATAGCTTGGTATGGGGAAGAAATGAAGGACAGACAGCAGCAAGGCAGCTGCAAGCATGCTCGCTCTTTCAAAAAATTTCACTGCATCCTGTCAAATTAGTAGAATGATTTTTTTTTCTTCTCAAATTCTTTTTCTCATAGGAAAAGGCTCCCACCCTTTCAATGGCAAAATTTTCCTGACTGCCATGGTGTCACAACTCTCCCTCCCTCCCCACCCTGTTTTCATTAAACTCCCCAAAGTCACTAAGAGACCTTTCCCATGTTGCGACAGAGCCTTCAACTACTGGGATTTGGTTTACATCAGCACTTATATTCAGACAGACATTGCACAAATGGAGGGTGAGAAAAAGTCTGTCTGGTTGAGAGTTTATTATCTGTTGTGGGGGAAATTAGCGCAGAGACCTCCATCCCCTCTATCAGCACTCCAAACAGGTTTTGCAGGGCTTGGCTTCTGCAGCATCCTTCATCACCCTGCTGGGAAGCACTTTGGTGATGCTCAGCCTGCATGTGTCCTTTGCTTTCACATCACGGCTCCAAGTTTTACCTCTGCCTGAGGTTCTACTGGCTTCTTGGCTCAGAGGCCAGCATTCTCCCCCTTTAGTCACACTGCAGCTTGGATGAACATATTGCACGTTCATCCACCTTCCTCCACAGCCAGATGTCTTCTGCAGCTCTGCCAGAGCTCACTCCCTGGGGCAGCTCGGCCTTGCAGGCACCCAGCGCTGATCCCCCTGCCATGGGAGCCACTGCAGCCTCGTGTCACCCAGGGGACCGTCCCCTCTCCTCCCTTGCCCTTGGTGCAGCATACGGGGGGACTTGATGTGTGGTGTGAGTGTGTGAGGCTTAATGACAGAGGAAAAGGAAAAAGCCCAGTTGATTTACTCGACTATCAAGCTACTCAACGGTTTCCTTTCCATCACCCTCCTGCAAGTACGCGGTGACAGATGGGGACAGATTGAGTGGTTCAATGGAGTGAGGTAATATTCCACTAAATCATTTCTCTTTCTCTCACTGTCAGAAAGCACCCAGACTTCAGCCCTTCCTTCTGAATCTTACAGTGCTTCCCTCTGTGTATTTTTTTTTTAATGACAAAGCCATTTTAGCTCTACCTCTGCTGAAATTTCTGAGAGAAGCAAGCACTGGTATTTATAAGGTATGATAAAATGGGTGTTGTAAAACAGCTAAAGGAAGGAGTGAATCACTGTGAGACAAAGAGGGTTCTGTGGTGCTGTTTACTGGTGCTTTTGATTTTATTTTTTTTTAAATTCCTTGTGTGCTCAGGCTGAGCCCCTGACCCTGGCACAGGGAACCTGGCTGGGCAGGCAGCAGACTCCAGGGCAGGTGTGCCGTGGGCAGGCACGCAGGTTCACGCTGCTCATCTCACAGATGGAGAATACATTTTTTTTTCCCATGGATGATTTGTTCTAATGGTTAATCATCCTCACACAAACACAAGATATTTTTTTTTAATGACACACCAGTAAATCACATTCAGAAACTTCAGGATGGGCTTTTTCTTTGCCGGGTGATCTCTTGCTTTCTGCCTACTCTCAGTGCTGTGATGACTGCCTAAAATTAATTGGGACTTCATAGCTTCCCTGTGCCCTTGCAAGACTCACTTTGAACTTGAAAGCCTCCTACGCAAAGTGCTTTGCGCCATCAACTTGGTCACGGTAGAGGTGAAAAATGTAGCACTGAAGAAAGTGGCTTTCCAATAAATATGTCCATGGTACAGCCATGCATGACGTGCAGGATCAAAGACAGAGTGCAAGTACTGAGGTCATTAAACATGAGTAGAAATACAGAAATGCAACAGCTTGCATTAAAGGCTTAGCTTGACTTTAAAGTTAAGTGATGAAAGCCTGTGTAGTCAGCGATTGTTCACCCACAATAATGCTTTGCTCTTGCCATTGGTAGCTCTGTGCTTTACAAAGGTGAGTAAGAATAATTAATCACTTTTCAGATAAAATACTAAGATGTGAGGCAGTTAATGACTTGTACCAAGTGAAAATAGGCTTAGAGATGCACAGCATCATCAGCTGTAGGGAAAGTCAGCACTGCAGCCATCGGGCCTGTTGGAGAATCAGCTCTTGGTCACCAGTTCTACAACAAATGGATAAATAAGGATTTGCCCCACACAAGGTCCTTCATTAATGACATGGCATCAGAGTTTACCAACATAAACAGAGGTTTGGAGTAAGACTTTCATTGGCACAGCCCAGCATGACTCTGCACCAGCTTTTAGAGAAGATCATGTTCACTGACAGTCTTTCTATTTCCTGTGGCTCCTTTTCTTCAAGATGTTGTGTACTTCATAATGTTCTGAAGTTTAAAAACACCGTAGCATGGGAGATGCTTCCTGGTTTGTATCACAATAGAGTTAATTTAGCCTGTGCAGTGTTTTAAGCAACTCTAAAGGAAGCTGTGCTAAAATTGAGGATTTTAGAGCACCTCTATTAGAAAACAGCCCCCCTGCCACGTTTCTAATAATTTTTTGATTTGCAGCATAACTATACAATAAGGTTTCTGGGGTGTTCTGATACTGCACAGAATCATCTAATCTGCAGCCTAAGTTAATGAAGTGCCCTGAGATACTTCATATTCTGCCACTGTGTATCTGTTACTCTGTCTGGAGCTGCTTCTCCTGAGGTGATACCTTGGCAATCCTGAGGAAGTGAAGGTTCTACAAAAGAGCAAGGTGACTGTGTTTAACCTCACAGGGCAGGTGGCAGGGGTCCAGTCAAATTCTGTGCATCCTTTGCTGGGAAGGGAGGTGGAAAATGCCAGCTTTGCTCTCCTTTGAGCTCAGCACATGTCCCAGGGCAGTCCCACAGCATATGGCAGAGCAGCCTTCTGGAGTTGTAGTTATATCACATCCAGGTAGAGCCCCAGGAAAGAATTGTTGCTATCAGAGTAAGCCAAATTCCTGCCCTTTTCCTCAAGGCTACTGGCTTCACAGCATTCTGGGAGGCAGCTTTGTCTCTCCTGCTGCAGACCTGTGACTGGAAAAGTGAATGACAGCTTGTCAGCTACGCATCTTCCTGCTCATTCTACATCTCTAGCATGACCACTGAATGACACCTTGACCCAACAGGGTAATTTGCCGGGGGCCAAATATTTCAGTCTTTTTCCTGGAAAACTCTTCCAAAACTAACAGAGCAAGAAGTACCCTACAGTAATCCAAGAGCCGAGTGTTGTAAATTAGAGATCGCCATAGCCACTACTTTTTGAGACTACAGTCTAGTGTCATTTTTCAAGGTTGCCTGACATTTAAGGGAGGCTAAAAACCTCCACTGACTTCAAGATTTTGACTGGGAACATTTGGAAGGAATGTGTTAACTACCTAGTGAGTGAGTGAGTGAAGATGCCAGCAGCAATCAAGATTTTTCCAGAGCAACTCAGTGCAAATGCAATTCTTCACCACAGATATGCAAAAGCAAGCATGCCGTGACCTCTGAACCAGACTGCGGAGAACCTCAGGGGGAGACAATTTTGGTATTTCCTGTGATACTCAGCACTCGTGTTTGCCCAGCACATGGAAAACTGTCACACATCTGCCTGGAGGGGTATAGAGAAGTCTCACTCTATGCTCTAGCCAAGTACAGGTAAATGGAAGGGCTGGAAGAGCCCCAGTGCCACACAGCTCACCAAACCCTTCCAGTACTTTGAGTTTTAGTCAGTAAGGATGGGGAGAGGGGCTCAGACCATCTGAGTTCTTGCAAGTGAGTCCAAGACTTGTAAAAGCCACAATAGCTTCTCATGTGGCTGTGGGAGGTAAGTAACACACAGCTTTAGCTGGGTCTCAGCCATCAGCAGTTCTGGGTGAGACCAGCAGCACTCTGTTTCTTTGATGGGCAGCTGGGGGTATGGAGCCTTACAGTTATACTTCACATGTCCCAATGGCATCAAGGATTGCTCCCTACACTCATCCCTTTCTCCCTAAAGCTATTTCTCTAATTTTGTCATCTAGAGTAGGGTTTCATCCTCTCTGACACTCCTTCTCTCATCTTGGTCAAAGTATTTAATCTCTGTGACCCACTTTCCCCATAGGCAGACTAAAGGATGCTGTGAGAACAAGTTAATGCTCTGCTTTAGAAATGCTATTTTTTTTAAAAAAAACCCTTTCTTATCTTTTCTCAGATTTCAGAAGGAATATTCCTCCTCTAGTGCCTCTCCAGACCCTTCTGTTTTTTTCATTGTTTCTTGGTGTACTCACAGCCAGCAGGATAGACTTGTAAAATGGTGTTGTTTGATGTGCCAGCACCAGGTACTCTTTAATTTACTGCCATGTGTCTGCTCACGGTATCTAGTTTCACATTTTCTGGAATGAAGCCCTATTGTACAACACCCATCTAAACCTTGATTTAAAGCTACTGGAGTTCCTTCTCTTTCGTACTAGCATGGCCAGGATTGTAATCTGCCTGATATTACAAGTACCTAAAATATAAAATTAAATTCAAACAGCACTGATTCTCCCTTCAGAGTACATCAGAAGTCCTGAGACACTCTTAGAAATGACGTGCAAGCAAAAGGTATGGTATACTGATACTCTTTTCAAACTTTCTAGCATCCTTTCGCTGGAACAAGGCTGGGTCTGGTGGCGACTGATGGATGATAGCAGAGCATCTGTTCTCTTCAGGGGGGTAAGAACCAGACTTGCTCATCTTGCAGTCTCATTGCTGAGATGGGGGACGCCTATGCACAGAGATTGGCATTCAATACAGCAGCGCAACTTGATAAGCTAAATCTAAATGAAAACATCAGATCACTCAAATCCCCTGCATGTATGACTGATGGTGTAAGTTGTGCTGAATTTCCCTGGAAGTGAAGAACCTGCTCCTTGCAGCTTTTAAGGATGTTTTAAAATAACTATTCTCCCATCTCTATGGTTTAAATAGAATCATAACCATACTACTTATAGCCTGGAAGAGAGCTAGGATGCCAAAATATCAGGCATTTTTGATAGAGTAAAATAAAGAAAACATTGCCTTGAGTACCAGCAAGATCAGGGAAAAGAAGGCAAGATTAGAGTTGGAGATCATTGTTCTAGGCCCTTACAAAGGAAGCTTCTTAAGTTTTAAAGAAACAGCAGTCTTCAAAAGTTGGAACCCTGCTGAAAAGACCTAAAATGGCCATGTAAGGCATACTAGGAACACAATTCCTAGCAACAGCATTGATGCTTTGCCCCTAAGTCTTTGCAACACAATTCTACTCCACTATTCTCCAAGATTCACTAGGCTATGATCTGATATTTCAGAATGAGAATCTAATTATATCTGATAACCAACTTCTGCTATGATCTGAAGTTCTTTACAGCTTTCCTTTTGCACCCAGATGCATTTTCACACAGCTTTGGAAATGAACATTAAATCTTGCTTTGCTTTCAAGATATCTGTCCATGGTCGCACATCTCAGCCCAGCCCTGGTAGTATCTGTATGGAGTACAGCTCCATCTTCCTCCAGCCCACCTGCAGCAACATAGAAAGCTTAAATTGCAAACTTCTCAGGAGCTTCAAGAAACATTGCCTCTCTGGTGTTCAAATCAGTGTTTGGGATGGAAAGCAAGACACAATACCAAACCTGAAGCCCCACCTCATTTCATCTGAGTGATGAAACCCAATTTCAATCTCAAGCTGCCACCTGAGCCTCTTCTGATCTGTCACGCTTCTGTGCTCACTCCACAATCAGAACACCTATTTCCCAGTTGATGTCTAACAAATTTAGACTACTCTACAGAAAGGCTGATTTCCTCACGGAAAACGAGCTTATCTCTGTCATTTTGAGTGCTGCTTGTTCCAGCACTGCAATGATCATTGTTTGTTAAATGTTACATGATACATCAGAAAGCAAACATGTCAGGGACAGCTTTCTCTGAGATGGCTAAAAAGTTGTGTCAGGCTCCCGTCATCTGGCTAACAGTTGAAATACTTTCAGAGAAGTTTCTGTAGAACAGTAAAGCAGGTTAAAATGCCGTGCTTAACAGAGGTAAATTACCCGTTAAGAATATAGTACACAAAGGAGTAAACTATTAAGTGAGCCACCATGTTAAGAAGCTGCTTTGCCAACTGAAAGTAGCAATCCACGATTATGCACTCTTTTCTATCATTAACAGAGGAGCAATTACCTAAAACAGAAATTTGGTTTTGGTAGAGACAAAGAATTGTGCTATTTAAAACCTGTCGCCCATCATGAACTTAAGTCTTCTTAAAAATAGCTTCAGTCACTTTTATTGGTATAAACACCTAAATTGAGATCTAACAGCAAATAAAGATTGTGCTTGTCCATAATAACCTCAGCTGTCAAATCTACTCAGACACAAGACATACAACCTTCCACATACACAAGTTACTTGTCAGCAAAGCAGAATGCTGCCATTCTGAAACAATTACATACAGTAAAGGTTTTCAATATTTTATTAAAGAAAACAGTCAAAATGTACAAGTATTACCCAGGTTTGTAGATAACTTCCTATAAAGGCAGTAAAATATGAATTTCAATCTAGGTTTTAAAAACTGCTATAGTTGATTATTTTTAAAGTTGATATTTTAAAATCACGTCTCACAAATAGTTCTGAAATATTACCAAATGAATAGTGCAACAAGAAAATTGAAATTAGTTCTACACTGTTTGCATGTCAAGCAAAAGTTATAAGTAACTGCTTCAAATACTCAAACCATTTGAGAATGAATGAACCCAACAGCTCCCACCAAAAACTGACTTCTGACCAGATTAGGAACGTCCTCTTCTTGTTCTTCACTTAAAATCAAATAATAATAAAACAACACCTCTTGAGGTCATCAAAAATAACTTTAGTATAAAATTGTCTTGGCCCTTATCAAATATTACATGAGTAAAACTGTTAAGCCGTTATCAAAACAGACAGGAAGAGGGAAACAAAAAAAATGTCATGGCCTTAATCCATATCTGTTGGAATCATGTCTAGAAACGTTAGAAGCAAGACCAGAAACTTGGAGCCCTGTTTTGTTTTTAAAAACCACACAATCACAAAGAAAAACAGCTTCTTACTGCCTAAAGTTTGGGGGTGCTCTGCTCAAGTACCTGTTCCCATAGACAGCGACCTTTATGTTCCGAAGAGAGCATACGCAAAATATAGAAAAATAAATAAAATAGCTTCTTACAGCCTAAGGTTAGGGTGCTGGGTGGTGGTTTAGTATGTCCCCCACAGGTCACACTCAAGATCTTGAGATCACACGCAGAAACATGGAAAATTATATCCATCTTTCTTTTTGAGAAAGAGAAAAGCCCCCCTACATCCCAAAGCTCTTGAGATCGCAAAGAATGGTGCCCTGGGTGCTCTGGATGCTTTGGCAGCACGGGAAGTGGGCTCGGAGACAGACCCTGAGCTCCTTGTTGAAGATGAAGCAGAGGATGGGGTTGACCCCAGCCTGGGCAAAAGTCATCCAGACGGAGGTGGTCAGGTAGACCTGGGGGATGGAGCTGGCCTTAATGAAGACCCGCAGGTAGCAGGCCACGATGTAGGGGGACCAGAGGAGCAGGAAGAGCAAGGTGATCATGTAGAACATCTTGCAGAGCCTTTTCTCCATCTTAAACTCCTCCAGCACCAGCAGCCTCTTGATCTGGCTGTGGGTGGCCTGCCTTATGCCCACGAGGGTGGGCGGCGTGGGCCCCCTGCCAAAACCAGCCGTCCAGTTCGCAGCCGCTTGGCCGGTGGCTCCCGGCCCGTGGAAGGTCCAGTTCTGGCTGATGGCCGGTACCAGCTGGGCCGGCTTCATCTTGCGGTGGCCGTGGATGAAGAAGAGCAGCTTGATGTAGACCAGGTGGGTGGCGGCGATGACGGCCGCCAACATGAGCATGAAGCCCAGCGTGTCGTTGGCCTTGACGTAGCGGTGCTCGAAGATGCACTGCTCCTCCTCCCGGATGAACTTGTAGGTGCCCACGTCGAAGACGGGCGGGAAGGCCATGGCCATGGAGAGGGTCCACACCATGCACACCACCGCCAGGCAGGTCCAGCCCGTCATGCGCTTGGCGTAGAAGCGGTGGTGGGCGATGGCCATGTAGCGCGTGACCCCCACGCAGAAGAGCAGGAAGGCGGCGTGGAAGCAGAAGAGCACGGCCAGGAAGGCGAGCACCTTGCAGCCCAGGGGCCCGTGGGGCCAGGCGGCCCCGCTGCGCACCGACAGCATCACGAAGGGGAAGCAGGCGAGCGAGCGCAGCCCGTCGGCCAGGCACAGGTCCAGCAGCAGGTAGTAGGGGGCGCGGTGCAGGTGCCGGTCCTTGAGGATGAGCCAGGCGAACAGCACGTTGCCCGCCAGGCTCACGCACAGGATCAAGCCCAGCGTGGCCAGCTTCAGCCCGGAGGCGCTCAGCATCCCGCCGACGCTGGGTAGGTGCGGGCTGCTGCTGCTGCCCAGCTCGCTGCCGTTCGCCATCGGGTCCTTCCTCCTCTTCCTCCTCCTCCTCCTCCCGCCGCCGTCAGCGCCGCGGCAGCCCCGCGGGGCCGAGGGCCGCTCCGCCCGGCGCCCCCCCGCCCCGGCGCCGCGGGGCGCTGCCGCNCAGCACGGAGGGGCGGCAGGGGAGGGGGCGGCGGCGGAGGGAGGTCTGGCTGGTGAGGGGTGTGGTGGGGGCGTCCTGCTGCTGCTGCGGCGGGGTGTCCCGCTGCTGCCGTGCCGCTGTGGGGTGCAGTGGGGTGTCCTGCTGCCGCTGTCATCCCGCTGTGGGGTGTCCTGCTGCTGCTGCTGTCCCGCTGTGGGGTGCAGTGGGGTGTCCTGCTGCTGCTGCCATCCCGCTGGGGGGGTGCAGTGGAGTGTCCAGGTGCTGCCGCAGTCCCGCTGTGGGGTGCGGTGCTGTGGGGTGTCCAACAGTGGGATGGCAGCAGGAGTCAGGCACCCCGTTGCACACCGCAGCCGGGCAGGATGCAGTGCTGCGGGTGATAGGCTGCTGGTGCAGGGTGTGCTGGGGTGTCCTGCTGCTGCCATCCTGCTGTGAGGTGCCCAACTGCTGCTGCTGCCATCCTGTCCCGCTCTGGGGTGCGTTGGGGTGCCCAGCTGCTGCCACTGCCATCCTGTTGTGGGGTGCAGTGGGGTGTCCTGCTGCCGCTGCCATCCTACTGTAGGGTATGGTGGTGTGTCTGGCTGCTGCTATCCCGCTGCAGGATGCAATCCCATGGGGTGACCAGCCACTGGTGCAGGGTGCAGAGGGGTGTCCAACTGCTGCTGCCGTCCTGTTGTGGTGTAGTCTCAGGGTGCCCCCACATCCCTTTCCAGAGGTGAAGGGGTGAGGCCATCTACAATTTTTTTGAACCGATGTGTCTGGGCACAACACAGGCATGTATATACCCATATACACATGTATCGATGCCTACCACATATATGTATTGATGCAGCGTGTCCATACGTTACTGATGTACCTGTGTGATGTTCACCAACATGCTTTTGCTAGATACAGTCATATTAATATCTATTTAACTCTGCACACATGGGAGGTGAGTCCAGTAGCACCTGTTGCAGCAGAGCATCCAGGATCATGGCCTCTTGCTGGGCAGGGAGGTTTGCAGGGAACGAGGTTTGCACAAACTCATGCGACAAATGCTTCAGTGTGAACATTAAGATAAAGCTGTCTCTGCAAGTCGGGAGCTTGACTGGAGTCTGACGGGTTCCTAAGGTGGCAGAACGGGAGGGGAGATGGCAAAACATCCCTAACCCTTGTGGATGCTCTGTGTTTCAGTGTTGTGCAGGGTCTTATCCCACTCCCAGGCTCAGTTACACAGGGCCGGTGATGGGCTGGGCAAGTTTTGGTATGTTGGGTAAAACACCCTTGGCCTGAGTAGCACAAAGCTTCAGCTGATGCACCCAAGCCGTTGGTGTAGGTTTATAATGGGCAGTTTAATTAATGTAGGGCAGTGAGATACAGATCTTTGACCTTTCTCTCCCACTTTGCTATCCTTGTGTATGTAGGGCAAAGCCTCTCTGTGTGCCTTGTAAGGCATGCACCACTGTGCAGCCCTGGGCTCGCTGGAGATGCTAATGCAATTATCCTACTATTACTGAGTTTCCTTCATGGCCTCTTGTGAAGGACGTGTCTGAAAGCCTTTTTGAGCATTCTATTAAAAGCAATCAGTAAATTCAGCGTTACTCCAGAAACTATAGCAATTAAATCATCTGCATCAGCCCCAAGAGCAGATGTTGGTGGAGCAGCTTTTGAGCAGATCTTTCTGGCTGGTTTCAGAAAGTCTGACTGCATCTGATGGGGGCCAGGCACCAGCCTCGATCATGCTACTAGCCATCCAGAGCAGCTCTGCTGAACTCCTGGCATTTAAGCAGTGGTAGAACCAAAACCAGACTTTGGCCTAAAAAAATGTGTAGAGGGCAATCTTTATCACACACAGGACTTTATTTGCCTGTGTATCTGGCTTTTATCTGTTATTTATTGCTAGCATTAGGAGAGCAAAGAAATCCAGAGAGGAACAGAAAAAAAAAGTGGCAGATAAACGAGGCTGGTTTTTGCTTCCTACCAGTACATCTGAGCTGTTTTCAGTTGTTAGGTTTCTCATTTGCACCGAAGTTTTACTGTGACAGAGAATTGCCCACGGGTTGTTCAGTGCTTTGTGCAATTTTCAAGGCATTTCTCACATTCATGCAGTGACTTGAACACTGGGTGCAGGGTGTCCCCTCCGTGGCCCCAGCACTGGCGTCAGGAGCAGTGGCTCTTGAGGAGCTGGGGACACTGCACACTTCGCTTGCCCCAGTGTAACACAGGCCCACGTTAATGCACTCTCCCACAGCAGGGTGCCAGCAGCCAAAGGACTTTGCCAGGCATGAGTATGAGAAGGATCTTGGGGGGGTGCATGGCTTTTTGGAGGAGCGGAGGCGATCTTATGGCCCGGGTTAGCTCTGTCATCTTTGCCATCAAGTGAGCAAAAGGGAATAATACACCTGCTTCCCTCCTCTCTGGCTGTGGGTAGGGTTTTTTCTCTCCCTGAATGCTTGCCAGCACAGCTGAGCTGGCTCAGGAGCTGTTGTAATTCACTGCTATCTTGCCAGGCCAGCAGCAAATTACTACCTCATCTTTCTCCCACCTGTAGCAAGGGAAGAGCCGGCAGGGAATGGTGTTCCATCGATTCTCCCAGGCCTACCTCCCTGATGGGGCTGCTGTATAGTGCTTTTGGAGGTGTGAGCCAGGAATCTGGGGCCAGCTTCTTTGTGGGGCTGGCTGAGAGGTGTGACACTAGAGGAAGAACCTAAAGGAATGGAGAAAATAAGGGGCAGGTGGGGAGCTAACAGTCTTAATGCAAGCAGGCTCCTCACCTCCCAGAATGACTGACATGGGGTTAGATCTGCCGGGTTAACTCTGCCTGTTAGTTACACCCCAACCCTCGTTCTGAGCCCCCTGCCAGGGGAAGAGCGCTCCCTACCCCAGCTGGGTGCCCTCATGCAGGCATGCCTGCACCTCAGGGTTCTTCAACTCTTCTTTGCATCAGACCCATCAGTTTCAATCAAGTCTCTTGCCCAAGCTCGATCTTAGTTTGGACATCAAATAGTGCTACATTTACAGCATTTGACTTAAAAAAAAAAAGAGAAATAGGGCATTTAGTAACCCCTCTGCTGTTGCAGATGTGCAGGAGGAGCTTTCCCATCCCACAGAGACTGCAGTGCCTGAGGCAGTGTCCACTGTTAAAAGTCAAAAGGGGCAGCAGGGACTACCTGGACATCCCTACAGCAAAGTCTTCGTCTGCAGGATGCTGCCAGGCATGCAGCTTCCAGCTCAGTGGGGGCCCCTTTGCACACATATGTACCCCTGGACATGGCATGGCACCGAAACACTGGGCACCAAAACCTCCAGTGCCCAGGCAGGAGCTAAGAGCACTGGGTGTATCATTGATTTGGGCATAGCCAGAGAAAAACCAGATCCATCGCAGCAGTCATGGGGTACAGGTAATTGCCAGAGATTGTAATGAGTGTGTTGTTTTCCTTTCTTACTTCAATCAGTTTCACAAAACGAGTTTAATGAAGAGCTATTCTCTGCTTGCAAAATGGTGCTGCACAAGCTAGATGGATTCCTCTGACCTTTCAATGTGCTTTACTTGAATTGGCTGCCTCTTCATGTTCTCCACTTGCTGCCTTGTACAGGAAAGACAGCTGAAATACAGTCTTACAGCAAATACTGTGGCACGTTGCCTTCTTTCCACCAGCCACTGGTACTCTTCCCAAAGTTTAGCTGTTTATTATTGACGGTGTTATTTGTGTTCTTGTGTCTGGCATAATGTTCCTGGAATGAGAAGTGCCCTGTTTCCTTTTTAATACTGTAGTGTTATCTCTTGTGTGACATAAGGGAAAAAGTAGGAAATGTCTGGACATGCCTGAAGGACAAACCCAGACCTCCTCCATGGCTGAGACACTAGTGGGAAAGAAGACAGGTGAGAGCAGCCAAAACAATTTTGTTGTCACAGATAATTCAGGCAAAGCAAAGTTTTCAGGCTTAATAATCAAGAGGATGGAAAGGTCAGTCTGGAGCAGAAAGGAATAACAGAGGCTTGAGTCGGATGCTGGCACGGGAAAGATTTGGATCTTCCTTCCCAGCTTCCTGTAATTCCCAGACAGCTCTCCAGATGACATTCATTATTTGTGTTGTCTTTGCACCTAACTGAGGGAGTCTGGGACCAGCGTGCTACATAAGCAAAACAAAAAACTGTCCCTTCACTGAGGGAACTTAAGATCCAGCTGTGAATTGAGAGCGAGAGCCTATACAATCCCTAGTGAAGGGGGAGGACGAGCAAAAGGTGAGGCTGCAGCCTAGGGAATTGCATCGGTGTAACTGTGGCTATCACTCATCCCTGGAAAGGGAGGAGAGAGTGCAAGGAGATAATGAGGTAGGTTTGTGGGTGTTTACAAGGATCATGATAATGCTTTGTGACAACGCCAGAACAGAAGATGACACATTAAGGTAATGTTTGGGCACCAGCTAACATGAAAACAGAGTGAGAATTTTTAAGTGCAAGATTTACTGTGCTACCCGAAAGAACGGCTCTGTGCAGGAGACATGCTTGGCCTCTGTAACTGGGGTGCAGCCGTGGAGCACGGCAGTGAAACGAAGCCAGCTTTAAACCAATACTGGGAAAAACCCACCCTACCTCTTGCTTGCAGAGGGCATAGATGTCAGGCCAGGGGTGGGGCATTGGGGACTGCTGTCAGGCTGAGAAGAGCATGGGCAAGCAGAGGCTGGATCTGTGGTCAGCAAAACACTAATGAAGTGTTTTGGATGTGGTTTTGTTGACAGAAGTATTAGCAAAGTTGTGCAAAATATACAGATGACACTGATGTGGATGATGGTATTAATGTCACTGTTGAATCTCTGTTTCCTGGATGCCAGTAGAGGATCTGCAAACAGTCACAGAGCTGCAGCTATCTGGCAGAGGTATCTGACAGCTAGCTATCACATTTTTCAAGGGCTTATTCCTAGCTGTTTAATACTTCATATGCTCTCTTGGGGAGGGAGGAGAGAAGAACGGAGGAGTATATTTGGCACAGCAGGGAAGTGGACTCGGGTCTTTTCCATCCCTTAGTGCTGTGCTGTTGCAGAAGGAGAGAAAGCCTCCTTCCACAGCAGTACTAATCCTCCTCCACAGTGAGCTGAACGTTTTGAACTTGAACAACTCCTCTCATTTTTCCCCCATGTGATTGTGAGTCAGGCTGAGCTTCTCTATTCTTCTCCATAATTGAGTAGGAGATTATTTTGACTGGAAATAACCAGACACAGGTATCATGGCTGTGAATGCCTCCATGCATGCCACTTGCTAAAAGTTCTGTAGCCTTCTGCAAAGGGAGCTGGTCTTTAAAGACTTTGCTCAATGGAGAAGGAAGAAAAGCAGAGGGGAAGAATAGCTCCTTCCTGCGCACTTCTATCACCAGCTCTGCTAAACTTAACCCACTGAATCGTTGGTGACACGCAGTTCTTCAGAAGCTGCTCTTTTGTGGAGGAGCTCCCCTGTGACACGAGGAATAGCTGCAGTGTGATAGGAAATATCCCTGACATGATGGCTTTTTACCAGAGCTTGTAGCTGCGATCGAGTCCCACGGATGTGCTGAGAAAGTTATGAAAAGCCATTCTTCTAAAATCTCCAGGAGAACCTCCCCAGGCACAGATTTCCCTGTTTCTTCTCCTCCTTTCTCCATCTCTCTCTCTCATGGGATACAGACCAGCTGCTTGGGTTGCACTTCCCACCCACTGCTCTGCCCCATAGGCAGTGAATAACTGGAGGAGTGCAGGGCGAGGGGGCAGCAGATGCAGTGTGAGGCCATCTCAGGGCGTGTGGCTTCCTCCGCTGTCCTGGCAGGGGATGCTGTGAGATACCACGTCCTGCCAGGTCTGGCAGGGAGTACCAGGTAGCTGGGTGCAGCCCCTCCTCAAGGCTGGGTTTTAGTTATGTGCTCTCCTACTAGCAAAGCTGGATGCTAAGGAGCTTTTCACAAGATTAGGCTTTCTCCAGTTTACATGTAAGTGGGATTGCTTCAGGCAAAAACCAGCCTGCTGCAGACTAGCCAACCCCAGTTTGTTTTATCTGTGCTGTAGCAACCTCAAGCCACTGCTTTTCTGTTTGTGCATCTCATGTCTCAGCTGCTTACTGAGAAGCTAATGAGCTTTTGGGGATATATGGGTGCTATAAACTCCTTAGGTTGGAGATAAGAAGCTTATTGCCTTTAGGAGCACTGCCAGCCCTTGGCTCTGCCGCTGTGGTGTTTCTCAGGCCCCAAGTTCTTTGTTAGCAGGAATGGCTACAACATCTTGCAATAAATAAGTGCATTCCTAATTACATGCATACACACATGTGCTGCAGCCATCTCCACAGGCTGAGGTGAAACCTGCCAGCAGGACAAACAGGCAACAACAGGCTTTACATGCTGTGTTGTCGTGTCTCCCTGCATGACTGACTTCAGCCCTTGCCAACTGCCTTCCCTGCACAGGGGCTGCGCCAGTTAGGCAGTGCAGGATAAAACCACCCCCCTCGCCAGGGTGAAATGACCTTTGGCACCTGACAGCAAATTCACCAGGGACAGTTTGGGCAGCTTCAGAATAAAAGGTGCCTGCTTTGATTATGAAACAACTTATTTCCATCGCTATTCTTTCTCTACTTTCAGATAGACCTACTATAAACACCCGTCTAGAAAATTCACTGGGTCAAAAAAAAGAGGTAATGCACAACTGGAAGTTCATTTTCAAAGTCACTGTGAAAGTAGGTTTTAACTCTTAAGTATGAATTCAGCCTTTGCTGGTCCTCATTCACTGTCTACTGCATTTGCCATCAAAAGAAATCTTGCCGCAACTGGTCCACAAGGCTGCAGTTGCCACACTTGCTAAAGAGAGCCTTCAGATAAGTCTGCTTGGCTAGTCAAAGCATTTTCATCTTTATTGTGTATTTTACAACCCCTCTTCCCCCTTTACATATTACCCAGGTATAAATTAGGCCAAAAGCACTCTTTCAAAGTATCACTAGGCACAGAATTTGGTATGCAACTCAAATTTTTGTTTAGTTGCTCTCCTTGGAGCAGTTTTGGAATTAACCTGATCAACAGGGAAAGTGATTTGAGGTGCTGGAGGTATCTTCTGATACCATTTAACTTAAGTAAATAAAATCTGAAAGCCGATGTGTTTACTGTTCTGTTGTCCTTATATAGGACATTTCCTGTTGCTTTATACCTGTGCACAGCTTAGATTGAAGCCAGAACTGCTCTCTTATTTTGTCACTCTGTACAAATGAGTGGCCCCTCCTTGCCTACAGCCCCTTCCCCACCTCCACACCTGCTTGAAATGAAAGGATGAGCAATGTGAAAGTCTTCAATGTGACTAAACCTGTGAGGTTAAACAATATCAGAGAGTCCATGAACACTACTTAAATGTTAAATTCTTAGTTAAACAGATGTTGCCTGTTTAGATAAAGCCCTCGCTAGGGTGTTGGAGTGAGGTGATAATCCAGCAGCATATTCCTGTGACCGAGAAGAGTGGTTCAGAGGTCAGCTCAAGGCTCTCCACTGCAGCTGCTGAAGCAGTACAGACAGTTCAGCACCGCATCTGGAATTCAAATCAAGCTATTACTGGCTTAGTGTTCAAGGGCTAAAAGGCACTAACTAACCTTTCTGTATTTAAATTACTTCTTCTACAAAGGCATTCTCTTGACATTTAATTTTGAACTATAGAAATAGCACGTAAAAAGGTTTTGTAGTTTAGCAGTGTTCGTGGGTCTCAACCAACTTTGTAGGCTAAGTAAAGTGTGAGATAATTTTTTTACCGTACTATTTTATCAACTGGGCTTTTAAGGCAGGAATCTATTATTTTAATAGCGCTTTCTCTCTGGTAAAAGGTCTGGCTGTCTCACTGAAGGAGAGCTTGAAATAACAGATGAAAACTGTTAGAAATGCTGTGATGTAGTTTGGAGCTGAGTGAAATTTGTGACCAAAATCTGAGCCTGCTCAAACCCCAAATTAAATGCCAAAATGCCTCGGCATTCCTCAGATTTTCGTGCAAGCTAATAAGGGTAACAGCTTATTTGTTTGGTGATAGGGGTGGGGTTTTTTTCTTAGTTGTTCCTTAGTTGTGCATAGGGCTTTTGTTTGGAAGGGTTGGGTGATTTCATTTTTTATTTATGTGGCCTTTTGCTCTTGTGTTTTATCTACAAAGTTCACATAAGTGATGCAGGGCTGATGAGAAAAAACCTCCTGGAGATGTGTTAAACCTGAAGTATTTATACCTGAGAGGAGCAGGGTATGGGATTTGTGGAGGATCCAACAGGATTTCACTTTTTTTTTTTTTTGTTATATGCATAGTACAAAAGCCTGGTATAAAGCGTCTGTATATCATTCAAATGCCGATTGAGTTACCTTTACAATAAGGACATGATGACTGGGAGGACTGTGGAGAGCTGTATGCATTTCACGATGAAATTCATACGGCATGAGCCCAGCCTGGGAAACAAACCTCATCTGCTGAGTTCTGCAGGGCCATTTCCAGCTTTTCTTCTTGAAGTGGGACCCAGCTCTGCTACCAATGGGAATTTTGACGTTCATTTTGAAGGGAGCTGAACTGATCTCCGTGAAAATGGGAGCACTAGCATGCAATGCTGCTTTTCTTTTTTTTTCTTATTAATGTGGCTAATTAAATGTTTGTATTTTTTAAGCACAAACCAGTTTTTGATGGTCGTTTAGAGACTTGGAAAAAGTCAATAATTTTGATGAAATAAGACTGTACACTCCAGAACAAAGTCCACATGGAATCCGTGATGTTGCTAGGATACAGATATTAGTATTTTCAGTGGCTGGGGTATTTTTTTTGTGGGTTTTGGGTTTGGTTTTGTTTTTTTGTTTTTTTATAGAGTCAGTCTAACCTCTTACAAACAGTAGAAGAATATGTGACTGATGTGACCGCCTGATCCTATTTACATGATGCTCCCTCAATTTACAGTAACAAAGCCAAACTTGACCCATTAGTTTCAGCCACTTTTATTTGTGAAAAAGAAACACAAAGAGTAATTTTGACCTGAGTTATAGGCAGAACACTTTATCTGAATCTTGATTTTTTTAAATGATGTGCAGGACTTTCTCCCTGTGGGTGTTACATTGCTGAAGTCAGTCTCCCTCTAGTGGTTTATTTTCAGAGGGGCCCTTGGCTTTACTATCTTGACGGGTACCAGATTTGATAGTGTAGATGCAGAAAGTTCAATGACCCCTATAAGCTGAATTGTAGAGCAACACCGAGCTCATAATTTTTAAGAGATGAGCATAAAACCTATAAAATATTATTCTATGTTTTTTGTATTTCAGAATATATTTCTTTTTACAATATCAATAATAGATGAGGCTTTCCATCCCAAGCTTACTCTGTGATACAAGCTAACATGGTTTGCTCAGTGTGTAGGATGTGACTCTTGCACATTATTTCCTTCAGCTGTACACTGGGGTGCCTGTGAAAAAAAAATCAGTATTTAAGCTCCTGTTCCACATCAAAGCCAATGCCAGATGTTGTGCCAATAATGTTCTTTTTTATTTGATGTAACAGAGACTAGCATTGTGGATGGTGCTATTTTGGGATCACTGTGATTGGGGAAGTGATATCTAAGTGAAACACTGCAAATATTTTACTGAGAAATAAGGAAAAGCAGGCTCTTTAGAGTTTGTTTCCCACAAATTAGACTTGATGTCTGTCAAGTTTCTTGCGGTTATGCTCATCACCTCACCTCTGCTGAGCATCTCTTTCTTTAGCACCTAAGACACTTCCAGTGCCTTGGAGGGGAGAGAAGAGGGAGGAAGGAAAGCAGAAGCAGAAGCTTAGTACCCAAAGCTAAGTCAGAAGTTCGAGTCTAATACCCAAGGCATGGATTAGATGCTGAGTCAAACCAGTTCAGCTCCCTGAAGATGGTTAAGTAAAGAATAGAGATATAATCAAAAGCATATTTTAGTTAATACATGCCTTTGCTTAACAGTAAAGGGCATTCAATGAGGTTCAGCCTCCCTTCACAAGCAATGGTAGCCAAAGAGAGATTCTGTAATGCACAAAAGAACTTGAAGGACTACCATCTTTCCATCTAGCGCGCTAATCTGAGGTAGGTGGTGTACTGGCACTGCCTTCTTCATGTTCACATTGGGCAGAAGTCCATCCTGTGACTTGCTTTTTCATGCACCAAAGGAGCTATTTTGCCTTGGTTTTTCCTATATAAACTACAGAGAGAAAGCTTGGAGAATTTAGAATTACCCGCTCCAGAAGTGAGCAAGGTCCCATTCACTTTTCACAGGCCCCTGGCCCCAGAGGCTGTGAGATGCCATCACTTTCCTGTGAAGCATTTTACACCCTGTTCAGTTACGTAACAAGTTTAAGATTCAGTTTTTATTTTGTTTGACTTTTACTTAATGCTCACCTTCTATTGGGCAATTGGGAATCTTAATCCCTTGCAAGACTGCTTAAAATACTTTCCTTTGGACACCTCTCTGTAAAAGGTGCACAGCAGTTCTCCGGATAGTGATTTTGGAGCCAATTTTGTCTTTCTTGTTTATTTTCATTTTTCAGGCTTTCCACACAGTGTCCTGGCCAAAGGTGATTTGATTTGAGCAAGAACCATTCCATTAATTTTGTTTATATAAAAAAAAATTTACTCCTAGCATGTGAAACGAAGTTCTTCCACTTTTTACATCTCCACAGCTGAAAAAGTAGATGTACAAATTCAGTATGCACACAATACTCTCTGAGATTTGTTCTAGCATCTCTCACAGACAGTAAGTTAATAGGAGTCCTATGTTTACAAGGAGGTCTTGGACACTTATGGGATGATTGTGAACACATGAACTGGCTTTAGTTTTTTGTAATTGTATAGTTTTTTTTTAGACTTGCACAATGCAGATGAAGGAACTTTCTTAGTAAGGAAGGAAATGGTCTAGTTAAACTGCACTTCTTTTTGGACCATTTAATGGTTCTGTCTATTGTACAAGCTAAAGAAAGGTTCCTCTGCTTGTTTTATGTTGGTAGGTTCATGCATTCGCAGGAAGACTTTAGTGAACAGGAACTTGCAGAAACCCGCTGTGTCAGGAGCCTCTCCCTCAGAGCCATGCTTGGTACTGTGCATGAAACTTTCCATCCCAGGCAGGACTGGACACAAGTCTGCCAGAAAAACAGGGGCAGTAAGCCAGTTTGTTTTTAAGAAAACAAAGTTACACAATATCATTTAGTTCTGACATGTTCCCAATATGCAGCAAATGAAGAACTCACTAAATACAGTATATCTCTGGCCATATCATTTGAATATAACTTGTTTCCATGACAACCTCCACTTAACAGCTTGGCTGATATGAAATCATTCCTAGATGAAGGAGCTTTTGCCAAAAGCATTGGGATTCAACACTTTAATATCATATTTTAGGTTTTAAAAAACATTTATTTAAGCCTCTGGAAGCAGATATCAAAATCCCTTCATCCTCACCTCTGCTTCAGCTCTCAGTTGATCAGTTTATCTACCTGGGAACCTATCAGGAGCAGCTCTTGTGTTACTTAATATGCTTCTGAAGTCCCAGGCAGTGTTCCAAGAGCAAGTGATCGTGACACCAGCATTTGGTAGAGAAATTACTTTTCATGGCTGTTGGCTCAGCCTGCAAGGCAGCAGGGCAGCAGTGGCAGCAGCTGGGTACAGCAGCCAAGGCTTGCGCGTGAGCCATCACTCAAGTCTGTGAAGATTTATGCTCCAACTAGCTCTGCCTTGGAGTAAAAAAAAAAGGAGTTTCAGCTGGAGAGAGGTCTAGCTCAACATTTTGTGCAGTTCATTTTGTATCAGGAGCACTGAACAAACAAACCTCAGTTATCTATTTTAGATATTTCCTAAGGTGTCATACCTATCGCCTCAGAAATAGCTGTGAAACACTTCCAGTGTGAAAATAAATATGACTGCTCATATGGTGCTTGTTCTCTTCCTCCTTTCCAGGTGCTGCATTGAATTAGAATATGGCTAAATTAAGCCTAATGCTTTCCTAATATTTCCTGTGTACGCAGGCATTGCAGCTGCCACAGTGATGATACACAACTGTCTGTGGGGGACAGGGTAGTCACGATGGTTTTAAGAAGCAGCCTGCCCCTTCAAACCACTGTTTTTTCATACCACAGGGACTCTCTGCACTAGCTGGCAACAAGAGCTATGGGAAAAGCTACTGGAACACGCGAATAACATCTCGAGCGCATGTAACATACTCATTGCTGTAAAGACTTTTGGGATCAGCAAGGTTTATGAGAGTAGGGATTAAAATCTCAAGTAAAACCATGGTAAGAGTCATGAGGTGACAATTGTTTCTTCTGGCTATAACGTGCTTGCCTCAGCTTTAATTAGCCCAGTGTGGAGCGACTTGGGCCTTTGCTGCGGCAAAGAGGTTCAGGTACCTGGAAATGGTGCAGGAAAGCAGTGCCAGGAGCACACAGAATGAGGCAGAACACAATTTCCCACTCCACCCCCAGCTGTTACCCAGGAAATTTACAGCTGTTACCCATCTGAAATTAGCTGAGCTAATCTACTGGATGATTCCTGCTCTTGGCCACACAGTCCTGCTTTATAAGGCTTTAGGTCTGTAAATAAAATGAGGATGTGGCTGGGAGAAACCATAATGAATGGAGCCAGGCACCCCTTCCATAGTGGTGAGCTTTAAGCAACTTATCTCAACTTTGCACTTTCTTGTAGCCTAAGAGTATACCATAACACAGCTTGTTTGTTGTAAATCTGCTAGAGAAGGTACAAAAGCACAGGAAATGGCATCACCAGGATTTCTTTAAAAAGGAACCTTCCAGATAGATAGCAAATATCAATACATTAATTAAAGCCCTATAAGTACCTCTTTAAAACGTTACTACCTCTTAAAAAATGTTAATAATCTCCTGGGATTTTTAATCTCTGAACTGCTTTCAATTCAAGGTATGCTGGCAATGTGAGGTGGTAAAGCAGAATCAGAAGGCTGTTCTCGCCATCGTTCTCATAAGGAAAATGTGTCATCTGCCTCCAGAGACTGTTTTGCCTGTGTCACGACTTCTTAGAAATCTCTGTAGGCAAAGGATGTGTTAATTCAATGTGTCCTGTGATTGTCTTTCCTCCATAACCAGATTAATTTACTGTTAGTTGAGATTCCCACAACGTATCTTGCACCACTGCGAAGCCTGTTTACCAATATAAATAAGAAATAAACAGAGGCTTTTCATGTCTCATTTGGAATAATGATACAGGCTCTGCTGCAGGTACTTGCTCCCTGTCTCAGAGGTGTGGGGGTTGTACTTCTACATTGTTACTTGCAGCTCAGATTGTTTATAGCAGGATAATTTGTTTTCAATCTGAGCTATAATGTTTAAAATGATGAACAGCTTTCTGATAAAGGAACATGGAACATTTCACTGAAGTGTGTGATTCTTATCAGAGGCAGTTGCTGGATCCAAAGTTAGTTTTTGTAGTAAACACCAGTGGGTTTGGACTTATTTCCAGAGTGATTCTACTGCATAGCCAAAAATTAATGATTCACTGGTGACCTCAGCAGAACAGCAGAAATGTAATAGGTGTGGGGCTGTCAACAGCAGTCACAGACACCATGTGGTCCTTTAGGATCTGTGCTGGTTTTGGCTGGCATACAGTTAATTTTCTTCATAGTAGCTAGTATGCTTTGAATTTGTGCCAAAAATAATGCTGATAACCGAGGGATGTTGTAGTTATTGCTGAGTGATGCTTGCACAGCATCAAGGTCTTTTCTGCTTCTCACCCTGCCAGTGAGAAGGATGGAGGTGCGTGGGAAACTGGGAGGGGATACAGCTGGGACAGGTGACCCCCAACTGACTCAAGGGTGTGTCCATGCCATATAGTGCCATGCTCAGCATTTAAAGCTGGAGGAAGAAGGAGAAAGGGGGGTGATTACATTTGTCTTCCCAAGTAGCTGTTCCATGTGATGGAGCCCTGTTTTCCTGGAGATGTCTGACCACCTGCCTGCCAATGGGAAATAATGAATAAATTCCTTGTTTTGCTTTGCTTGTGTGCATGGCTTTTGCTTTACCTATTAAACTGTCTTTATTTTAACCTTTACCCTTCCAATTCTCTCCCCCATCCCACTGGGTGGAGTAAGCAAGTGCCTGTTTAGTGCTTAGCTGCCGGCAGGGTCATAAGGAATTATCACTCTCCTCCTCTTTTCTGTAGCTCTTCTGAGAAAAATCTGTGCCTAGATACAGCCATTTGTTGTGGGATTTTTTCAGGATTAATATTTTTGGTGGACTAACTATTAAAATAGAGAGAGAAATCTTGGAGTGGGCATATGAAAGAATTTTTAGATTCCAAGCTCTTGCAAACGGTCATTTTCTTGACTTCTATTTTGAGAGGAATAAATTAAATTGCAAGATGGTGCAACTGATTTTCCAGATCTTATTTAATTTGCCTTAGCAGTTAGCATTTTCCATCTGCACAACATGATCATTAACTTTTTTTTGTTTCTTCATTGTTGCTGTACAGACTGCTTTTTATGGGTGATCTCTGCTCTTTCTTAGATTTTTATGTTGTTAAAGGAGTGTGTTGATTTTTTTTTTTCTTTTAGGATGAACTGTATATGAAATTATTCATCCTGCTAAAAGTGCTTGCAAGGAAACCTCTGTGATTCATGGTCTTTGATCCTGCTATCGCTTACGTGGGTGTTTAACTTTACTACTGTGCATAGTCCCACTGGGGAGAATCTTAATTTAAAAAATACTACTGTAAAAATAATGTGAGGTTTTTAGCACATGTCCATGCTGGATTACGAGACATATGTCCCTATAAAACCAAGCATGTAAATTAAATAGGCCACAGAGAAGATGGATAAATTATCCTTCCCCCTCCAAGTCTAGAAAGGTTCATTGTTGCATTAGTGCCTCCATCCATGGTCAGAGTACATGGTGCTCATCCTTTCGTTTGGTGAACTTGCAAAGGGTTTGTGTCGATAACCTTGGATTTTTAGAGAGGTTTGGTTTTCTGGTCAGCACTGCCAAGCCAAACTGACAATAAAAGTTATTGTCTTCAGAAAGGCAGCCCAGAGCCACCTCAGCTCTGCTCAGTCAGTGTATGTGCAGAGCAGGGGCTGCTGGCAGCACGTTCGGTGCAGGACAGTGACATGCCTTATGCCAGTGAGTCCCTGCAAAGGTCTAAGGCAGCAGATCCACACTTCCCATCTGCTGGGGGGGCCTGCGTCAGGGCCCATTTCTGGAACCACTCATGCCCACTGCAGAACAAGTCTAACAAGGAGCGGCTGAGGGAACTGGGGTTGTTTAGCCTAGAGAAGAGGAGGCTGAGGGGAGAACTTATCAGTGTCTACAGCTCCCTGAAAGGAGGTTGTAGTAAGATGAGCGTTGGTCTCTTCTCCCAAGTGATACATGATAGGATGAGAGGGAACAGCCTCAAGCTGTGCCAGAGGAGGTTCAGATTGGACATCAGGAAAAATTTCTTCACCGAAAGGGTTATCAGGCACTGGCAGAGGCTGCCAGGGAGGTGGTTGAGTCCTTATCCATGGAGGTGTTTAAATGCTGGGTAGATTAAATGCTTAGTGATACGATTTAGAAGTGGACAGTATGGTTGGGCTTGATGATCATCGAATCATAGAATAGTCTGGGTTGGAAGGGATCTTAAAGATCATCTAGTTCCAATTCCCCTGCCGTGGGCAGGGACACCCCACAAGATCAGGCTGCCCAGGGCCCCATCCAACTTGGCCTTGAACACCTCCAGGGATGAGGCAGCCACAACTTCCCTGGGCAACAAGTTCCAGTGCCTCGCCACTCTCATAGTGAAGAAATACACAGAATCACTAGGTTGGGAAAGACCCCCAGGATCATCGAGTCCAACCATTCCTATCAGCCATTAAACCATGCCCCTCAGCACCTCATCCACTCGTTCCTTAAACACCTCCAGGGAAGGCAACTCAACCACTTCCGTGGGCAGCTTGTTCCAGTGCCAATGACCCTTTCTGTGAATTTTTTTTCCTAATGCTCAGCCTAAGCCTCCCCTGGCAGAGCTTGAGGCCATTCCCTCTTGTCCTGTCCCCTGTCACTTGGGAGAAGAGGCCAGCACCTTCCTCTCCACAACCTCTTTTCAGGTAGTTGTAGAAAGCAATGAGGTCTCCCCTCAGCTTCCTCTTCTCAAGGCTGAGAAGTGGTTGATTCACCTTCCCTGGAGGTATTTAAGGCACAGGTGGACAAGGTGCTGAGGGACATGGTTTAGTGATTGATGGGAATGGTTGGACTTGATGATCTGGTGGGTCTCTTCCAACCTGGTTGTTCTGTGTTTCTATGATTCTATGATTCCAGAACTGGACACAGTCCTCCAGATGAGGCCTCACAAGCAAGAGGCACAGAAGGGCAGAATCCCCTCCCTCTCCCTGCCGGCCACGCTGCTTTGGACGCAGCCCAGGACAAGCCTGGCCCTCTGGGCTCTCGAAGGCCTTTCCCAGCCCCGGGGTTCCGGGCTGTCACTGCCCTCGCGGCTCCGCCCCCGCTGTCCCCCGCCGGCCATGGCGCTCGGCGGCCGCGGGGGGGCGAAGGGGCTGCCGCTCCACTCGCCCTGGACCTTCTGGCTGGACAAGTGAGTGGGGGCCGGGGTCCACGGGGAGGGAGCCGGTGGGAAAACGCCTCAAATCCGTCTGGGAAAACTCTTTTGATCGGTTTTGCTCGCCGGTTTGTTATAAACCCGCTTCGGAAACGCGTTGTGTCTCGGGGCTCCCGGAGGCGCCGGGGTGTTTGCTGCTCTCAATTTAGCCGCGACACTCGCAAGTCCCAGAAATAGAAAAGGTCGAGGTGGTGCTCGCGGCGAGCACGTCGCCGGGCTGGCCCCGCTGCCCCAGCAGGTCGAGATCTCTGCCAGGCTGAGGTCTGATGCCTGTAGTGAGGACAGGCTGAGAGAGTTGGGCTGTTCAGCCTGGGGAAGAGAGGGCTTCGGGGCGATCTTATAGCGACCTTGCAGTACACGAAAGGGCCGCAAGAAAGCTGGGGAGGGACTGTTCACAAAGGCTTGTGGTGATAGGGTGAGGGGCAATGGATATAAACTGGAGAGGGGCAGGTTTAGACTAGATATAAGGAAGAATTTTCTCACCATAAGAGTGATGAGCAGTGGCACAGGCTGCCCAGGGAAGCTGTGGCTGCCCCATCCCTGAAGGTGTTCAAGGCCAGGTTGGATGGGGCCTTGGGCAGCCTGATCCAGTGGGACATGTCCCTTCCCATGGCAGGGGAGTTGGAACTGGATGATCTTTAAGGTCCCTTCCAACCCAAAGTATTCTATGATTCTATGATTAGTTCTGTGAAAAACACTTATTAACGGACAAAGCTTTGAAGCAAAGGGAATAATATCGTTATTTTATAATTCGTTGCTGAATTGGATGCCCTTCTATAAAAGTCATCCCATCTTACAAAAGTTTTGGGTGTATATAGTAGATTTAGACAAAGAATTGTGTAAGTTGCCAAAGAGTGTTTATTTTTTAAGTTATCCCATCATGTTTGGAGATTCCCTTAACTTTATCTCTTCACCTACAACAACTGCATTTTACAAGGCAATTAAGCATATCAATAAATTTTTGCAACTTTAAGAGTGTGTGTATTCTTTCAGGTTATTTTTCCATGTCTGAAGATTGTCTGCATATTATTTCTTGATACAAGACAGATTTATATGACAAGATAATTAAACATACAAGCCAGCTGCAGCAAAACTTATCAATTAATTCTCACAGTTCTTAAAATCCAAAGGGGTCTGTTTAGGAGAATTAGCTAAAATTTATTTCATGTAGTCATAATATATTTCATGGGCTTTAAGTTTCAGTCTAGGAAGGTGCTGCTTAGCCCCTTTCTGCATTCCAACTTTTGGCATAGGGGAGAAGTACCAAAGGCAAAATAGAAAGTTTGAAACCAGAATCTGATATTAATTTCCTAGCATATATTTTCTGGTATCTTGTTTTTAAATTTCTACACCTCCCTTTTCTCAGTTTTCTCTTGTATTTCTCCTCCACTCCTTAAGGAAAGCTCTCCTAAGCTTTTTTGCCACTGCAAATACAGCCTCATTCTATTGGTAAAATCTTTTCTATTCATGACAGAAATAGCAAGAAACTGTTGAAAGCATACAAATATTCTCAGGTCCTGCATATCAAATCTTATAAATAAATCTATAAATTATTTCTGGTCAATCCTTTTGAACTAATGACTGTAGTTATGCCTGGATTCAGGCTCTGCACTGTCTTTTCTCTCATTGCTTTTAAGAGGCACCACTTGGACTGCTGCTTAAGCAAGCTACCTTCCAGATCTGTTTGTTTACACAAGCCATGTGGAGATGAGCATGTCTATCTCTCATAATTAATGTTCGAAGTTAAATTAATTTCAAGTTCCTGAGTCATGTCATGATTTTTTTCTTAAATCTTGGTTCCACTGCATCTTAGACTCTTCTTTTTTTAAAATTTTCCTTCTTTCTGATCACATATAATTGCATTTAATTAGGTAATATTGTTCTTTAGCTTACAAAACCAAAATGTATGTACAAGAAAAAAAGTGTGACCATAAATAAACAAGATTGTGTGTGTTGTTTGCCAGCAACAGTGATAGAGTAATGACAGGGAACAAGAATGGCAGCAAACAATGCATGCTTTGTCCATTTAAAAATCATGTAAGGCATTAAAAAGCACAGAATAGATGCAACCATGAACTTAATTTAGTGCAGGGGGGGTTGTGTGTCTCCACAGGGTCCCAGGGAAGTGGCTGTGGCATTTATTGGTACTCCCACGCAGATTTAATGGAGGGAGCGTTGCTTAGGCTTTTACTGGATGGATTTTCCATAGAGTGTAACTGAGCACTTTTTTAACTTGCTTTAGTAATTCATGGTGCAGAGCAGTGATGATTCCTTATGAGCTGGTATTGATTTTTGACTCCTAGTATGTTTTACCCTGTACTTGGACTGAAAAGCAAGAAGTGACGCGAAGATAAACAGACATTGAAATGGATATGTAGTTATCTTTTTCTATTAAATTATTGTAAAAGAGATCCATGGCATACATTTTAACTTCTCCAATATATATCTTTTCATTAGGATGCACTGTTAAAACAAATATCCATCAGTGAAACAGTACTTTCTGTAGCAACTAGTCATATGCCTTTGGTTTCGTGACCTTGCTTTATCATAGTGCCACTCGATACGTTTCCCGCTTTAGAAGTAAATGCCTTTGTTTTATCTATATCAGCACTTGTTTCTGTGAATCCCGTGGCACAGGCCTAACATCTGGAGGCTGGGATCCTATGACAAGATTCTGGTTTCTTGCCATTATCTTGCACATGTCATGGGGCATCTGCATTTCCCGTAAGTGCTGAGCTTTTCTTGGTATGTGTGTCTGAAATAGCAACCATCTGATACCAATCTCTTATATTTTACCCTGTATATTCTTTAGGAAAGCGAGCATGATTAAAGCATTCAGAAGAATGTTATTCACCAGTTTGACACGTAAGATCCCATCTGTGATCTTCAAATGCTCACAGGTCAGCGGTTTTTTAGAAGAAGGCAGAGAAGCTGACAGGTGTTTTTTCTTAAGAGAAATGAGGTTTCCTTTTCTACTGTTAAAATGTTTTAAGGTCATGTGATAAAAGTTTTGAAACCAGGAGTTTAAATCTACTATTTCCCGAGCCCATTCTGCAGTTCTCACGTTTATACCTAAATGTCTCATTCCCAGTACTTTTGCATACAGTGATATTACTGGGTATGGGGAGTTTCAGCAAGTCTTGCAGATGCCTTTGATGCCACCTTGGGAAACTGATTCATACTGATGGCTCTTCCCACTCATGTTTATCTCAGTGAAGCTCTGAAGTGGTGCAGGATTCCGCTTATAGTGGCTTCTGGCTTTGAAATGAAAGATTGCCTTTCTAGTTTTTGCTATACTGTGTAGCCTTTCAGTTGTTTTACAACAAAGTGTCAATATACATTACTGAATATAACAAATTAAAAACAACAATTACAAATCTGATCACTCATGTTGTTTACCACATTCAACACAAGGGTTGCACAAAAGAATTCAAGTGAGATGACCATCAAAGGCAGGGATGTCTGGGATAACAAGCCGTGTTAGGCACTCGAAACCATTGCTAGAATTTGATGTTATGGATCTGTATGCAATATTTATGTAAATACAAAGCTGTGAACCTGGTTGTGCTTTTTGATGTACGTATAATGCAAATATCCTGCTTTGTAAACCTTGTCAATTGTGACTGTTGTTCAGCCTGGGTATGGTGTGCCTTTTTATGTTTAAAGCTACACCAAGTAAGCCTTTCCCTATCAAAATAACAGAGAGAACATACTAGTACTAGCAACTGTCTGTTTTTTCAGCCTCAAGACGAGAAGCTGGAGGTTTTGTCAGTGGTAATATTTGTTTGGTCCAGTGTGCGTGCGTGCACATGCAATAATGAAGATGTTGCACATCCTTGCAAAAAGCTATTTTTTGAAGATCTAACTGCATCTGAGCTGCCAGCGCTGCTGACAGGCTGCTTTAAGTCAACAGCGAGGAAAATACCAGTACTCTTGTATACAAGTCAGTGCAATTGAGCACACTTCACACAAAAACCTACTACAGAAGTTTCATTTCTAGATGAGTCTCATCAAAGATGCACTTGCTTCCATGGAAGGCTCTGGGTGCAAGCAGAGCAGCTCCCATTGCAGGATCATGGCCTGCCCACCTTGTCTGACTTCTAATACTGCTTTCTAGGTAATTTTTCAAGACTAGTTTAACTCTTCTGTATCTTTCTGAGGTGAAGGATATAAACATTGTCAAGTATAATGTGATGTGATTCATCTGCTCCAGGAAAGTGAAAACATTCTTACATTAATGTGTTGTCTTTATGTGCCAATTTTTCTCTCTGTATGTTATACTGAGGAGTTCTATGTAAATAAAGTTTAGTAGATAAATTCTGGTATCTGAACCATTTTTTTAGTAATTGTGAATCTTCATAACAGAACACATCAGATACTTGAAACTAAAATTAATAGGTTCCCTTCTTCCCTATAGCAATTTTTTTTCTAGGATCATTTATTTCATCTATTAAAGCTTATGAGTAGGAGGTTTACAATGAAAAATGATGCTTAATATAAGAATGTTCAACCTGGTAAATGCATTTTGACAGGCTTTGATGGCTTGAAATCAGTCTTTGTATTTAGAATGGATTATCAGATTTATTTAGTTGCCACATGTTTTTGAGTTTATGTTTTGTAAGTAAAAATTTTGCTTATTTATACCAAAAAAGCAGTTGTGGCTAAGTACTTACAGGGGTGTTTTCAGAAGTGCTTGGCAGCTGTTAAAGCTCCTGCTAAAGCCATGATGAGATTCCCACTGGGAAACAAAGGCCAGTGTGAGCACATATGAAAAAACTTCTATCCATAATTGTTTGCAGGGAAACAGAAGAGCTACAGTTCAGCCTCAGACATTAACATAAGCATAACCACCGGGCAATTTGTTCATGGATAAAGCAATGGAATTTATCTTTGTATCCTTTGTTCTTTATTCGTGCTGGAATAATGAAGGAGTAGTGAAGCAAACTAGCATTAGGATTCAGTTTGCATAGGTTGTTCTCGTTTCCATGTTCAACTTTTGACTGATACCCATGTGGTTTACTGTGAGGTTCTTTCTGGCCTGATTAGGCAACTTGATTATTCCTGAGATCGCACTTCAATTTCTCCCTTAAAGATTCGGAAGATGCAGGAAAGTGGCATCACAGATGCAGACCAGGAGAAATACTGAATATTTTGTGTAGACTCTCTATGGGGAACCCAGATATGCGTTTGTAGGTGATGTGGTGATAGACCAACTATGTCCTTCTGCAGAAGAGCTGTCAGTGCTTGGCTGGTGCTGTGACTGGTTTGTGTGCTCATAGGGATTTACAGTGCCTGTTGAGTTTCATGGAAATTAATTGTTCACCATGGCAATTATTGACAGTTCAGTATGGCATATCAGATTAATTGTGTTGGTGGTGGCAGTGATATTATCCAGAAGGGAGGAATCCTGTGATGGCTTAAATTTAATGGTCAGTAGTTGCAGGGTTCCTAGTTTGTAGTAGCATGTACATTGAGGCTTTGAGTGAAGTACAAAACAGTCTTACTACTCTTAGCTTATAGTGTAAATGTTTGCTGCAGGAGTTATAGAAATAGGAATTTCTCTGGGTTTCTTCACTTGGAACTCATCTGCTATTTCTGCTAATTTAATCTAAACTTACTCTGCATACTCAGTTAAAAAATTAAAAATCACGGTTTCATGGGTTTCAGGGCAGTAAACTCCCTCAGTTGTCATTTGTGCTGATCTGCTGGGTTTATGGGTGGCGATCACAGAACACTATCGTTCAGGTTTGTCAGCAATCTGTAATTTTGCAGAAAATTCTGGGCTTTTTCTTTCTAGCTGTCACTAAAATACTGTTTCTGCCTTACATTCATTCTGTAAATCAAATCTGTACAGGTGTAATTTCTGCAGCAAAGGAACCCTAAACTTTTAAATCAATGAATGTCAACATTTTATCATTTGCAATCTCCTCAATATTTTTTTTAATAAGAAAGTTTGGGAGTTCGTGTCCATAAGTCAATGACTCTTTCCAGAGATGGCTTATTTTGTGGGCATGGAGCACTTGCCAGGCAGGTTACTAGAAATAAATGGTCACTTCCCTTAACTTTCTCTCAGATGATTTGCTGGTCAGTTGGTGTGTTGTGCTAGCTGATCACATCGTTTCTCAAAATGAACTGTTTCATAACTTCAGAGTGGAATGTTCTGTCTCTCTTACCTGTCAGCTGGCACTGAGTTTGCTGAATGGCTACCACGATTATCTAGACAACCTTTGAAGGCTATGGATAGAGAACAGATTTTCATCTTCCATTTGAGCAGACCTTACTATTTCAGCATGCAGTGGCACAGGGGAATACAGGGAGGGATGATGCTGTGCAGAGTTCACCCCACGCACAGTGGTGAGTGCTAAGCTAGCAAACTGGCAGTAGTGCCCAAGAAAAGGAATTTCTTCAACAGTCATGTGAGCCACCAACAGGCAAAGTTATCACAGGTTTTGCCTGTTTGTGTTCTGTAACACATGAAATAGTGTCTTAGTAGAGAGGTACTACTTCTGTCAGCAACAAGGAAAAAAACAAGTGGTAGTTTGTGGCAAATCCACTAATACCTATTGACAGTTAAATCGCCCACAAAGTTTTGAAGTCTCTTTAACTTACTACTTTGTTCTTGTTGTTCTTTCAGAAGCCATCTGACTGACTTTGTTTCTGTTACATACTAAGAATTTCTCTCTTTTTGTTCTTTAATGCTGGCCAACAACCCCCTCAACCACCTGGCTATGATAATTCCTTTTGAGCACATTGATGAAAGTTTTGTCTGTTGCTTTTTTCAAGTTCTCACTTTTCCCATATGGTTTTTTATTGTACATGAGCCTCAGGACTAGAAGGGGCACCATGGTGATTTCTTGGTGTCTTTTATTTTTTGTTTTGTTTTTATAACCTCTAATTAAAGTGATATTTTAAATTTGGACTTTTCTTATCAGTTCACCATTGTGATGCACTTTTGCATCTAGTGATTAGCAGGCAAAGAGTAAAGTAGGTGTTACTTTGTCTGCTCCATAACTGAAAATGTTGAGAAGGATTTCTCTGCTGGTTTTGTTTGCTTCTGGTATTTTTAAGTAACTTTTTTTGGTAGGAGCCTCCAAAAGCAATTGGAGTTATTATTAAAGTTTTGAAGACGTGATGCTGTTTCATTAGTTTTGCATATTAAATTTCTTCCTTTACATAAATTCTTGATGTTTACCTCAGAAAGCCTGAATTCTACCTCTAACAACTGAGAGTTACTTCAGTGTTTTCCTGGACATATTTCATGCTGATCAGATTCATCGGGGCAAAGAGTCACATTGATGGCAGGGTTACTGAGGTCTGGATTGCCCATATCCTTTCTTCAGCAGATACCTGAGCAGCAACTGTTTTTTTTCCCTTTGTTTCCTTAAATTTGCTCTGTAATGTCTGTTTCCAGATTTAGTCATTTTACATGTTTTTGTTTACTCTTTTGAGATGCAATAGGAGGTTGCTGTGTCTTAGATCTTTACTTTTCTTTAGAAATTCTACTTCAGCTTCTTGGGGGGAGGGTGATACGTTTCCAGTTATAACATATTGAATATACCTTAGCAATTTTGACCTCATTCCCCTTAAATTGTGCCTGTGGTGCTGCGTGCTGGGAATTGTAAGATAGGTGTTATTTGTGCAGTAACAGGAGGGGGTCATGTCTGAGGATGTGGATGTGCTGTCTCATGGTGCATGGACTGAGGAGTCACGATGAAGGTTATAAATAGAATCATGGAGTCATTTAGGTTGGAAAAGACTTTTAAGGTGATGGAGTGCTGTGTGTGCCGGATGGGAATTGGGAATAGTCAGTAGGAGAGGGAGCTAGAAAAGCTAAAGTGTGCCTGGTGTACATCAGTGTACCCCTGGGTCTGGCAGTGAAACCACCCCAGGGACCTCTTGGCTTTATGGCGAGTGCAGGTAGTAGACACGGCTTGGAAGAAATAAAGAGTGGCGGTGGAAGAAGCACCTGAAGCCTCAGAGATTTCCTGTGCGGTGATGCTGCGAAGTCAAACTCAATAGTCAATGCCGACTTGATCATTAAGCAGGTGTTCCTTTAATAAATGGTGCCTGGGTGCACATGGGGTAATCCACCCAGCATGTCCAATTATTGAGTCTGGTTACATGACTTTTATACTGGTTAAACATACATATTTATATAGATTCCAGGGAAAGAGCAGCTGAACAGTTAAGCGTTACATGTCCATTGTTTTTCTGGCAACTTATTAGCATACTCTCTCTTGTATGCCTGTCACAGCTGCTTTCTAGCTCCAGAAGCCTCCGATGGTCTTTATCTCCTTCCTCATTGTGTCCTCTTGGTGAGCTCAGGTCTGTCCTTTGTTCCTGCTCCAGGACTGCCCTTTCGATACTTGATTTGTTCCTTGTTTCAACTCGTAAACAAGCTAAACTCCTGTTACAATCGCATCCTTTCTAGCTGCAAGCTGGCCAAGATTTGATTCTTATGTATTCCTTCCTTGCGTGGGTTTTATGGCTCCGCGCACCAGCAGAGAGCTGCCCTTCGGGGCATGGTGGTGTCCTCAGCCCCTAGCGTGTCCCACCCTCTCGGGGGCCCCCAGGAGCGCATCACAGCTGTGACCGAGTCCTGCGAGCCTGCGAGCCCGGTCCCCCCCAGCCCCGCCGCCTGAGCGCCGCTGCCACCTCGTGGTCTGCGCTCGGGGATAGCCGGGTCCCTGCTCAGCCCTGTGGGGGGACGGCTCTTCCCCTCCTGAAATGCTCGAGGAGGGCTCGGAGTTGTAGTAAATGCGATTATAAAGGAGTCCAGGGTGGGAGCTTGCAGTCCCTTGCCCTTCACACTGGAGCAGCAGAGATGATGCTGCTCGATGCCTTCGCAAGCCTGATAGGCGAGGAGTGTGGGGTGCCCGTTCTGACATTCTTGTTTTAAAACTCCTAAATCACCTCTTTAATAAAGTATTGTACAAAATACCTGGTGAATCTTAATTTATTATGTATATTTGTCGTATATTATATAACATATCAGTTGAGTTTCTATCTTTAAAGGTTTAATGACAAATGGGATTGCGGTTTATCACACAACTTCGATATGTGACTATTTTAACTCCACACTCGTACGATTCGCTTTCCCTATCCATCCGCCTTCTCCCTCCTCGATAAAATAAATATTTTTATTAATATTTACATTTCCAAGGTCACTTCCTGGGACGACAGCGGCTGAATGTGCATCAAATTTGAAGAAGATTTATACGGTACAGACGGTGCAGGTAAAGTGTATAGCTTTGCTGTAGGACTTGCTGCATGTTATTAGGGTAATTTCACACCTTAAGTTTCATTTTTCCTCATATGGATGAGTCACGCTTACGGCTTTGTTTACCTGTGTTATGAAATGTGAGTGATATTGGTTGTGTGTGGTCATTGTTTGAATTTCATTTGGCTTTCCAGACCAGGAAAAGAGGAGGTGTGTTGGATTGAGCAGGAGAGCCCATTCTTAAACTTTTCTGAGTTTCCACTTGTGCCTCCACTGGATCGTTATAGTTGATATATTTAAAATGTTTTTCCTACCTTTTCTCTATCTTTTTTTTAATTCAGAAAATAATTGAAAAAAAAGACTTACAGCTCTTTTCTTTGTCTCTTTGAGCGTGAATTAAAACAATCCCAAACGCTAAAAAAACTAGCAAACTGACTTGAATTAAAGTGCTTTTAAATCATGTAATGTTTGCAGCAATGAGAAATTCTGCATATCTCTGTATCGTTTGCCAGTGTTGAGCAGTGGGCATCTCTTGCAAGTAAAATTGCATTTCTGTTTTAATAACAGTCAGTGTAAAATGTAGTGAATTTGTATGTCTCACCTTAATGCTCAGCTGACTATTTCACTACATCTCTGAAATTCTAAAGTAATGCCAAACCCATCTCTCTGAAGGAGCCCAGCCATAGGTATCTACTCAAGTTTTAAAGAAGTCTTCCTCATTAACATCTGCATAATTTGCTACATTGCAAGAGACTTTTTTTCCTTCCCAGCTAATAGGCCTTAAGATTTTTTTTCCTCTCTCTATTCCTAGGGACTTTGATTTCAAAATAATTCACGGTTCAGCTACTGAACTTCTTTCTACCTCCACTTTAGGCAGAATTGTCATCGCATTTATTTTTATTTTTTTTAAATGAAATTGCAGCAAGTTCATCTTAGAGCATTATGTTACAACCTAGAGAGTGACAGTTCTTGAGGAATAGGATATGTAATTGTTTTAGAGAAAACAAACAACAAAGTGAAACTTTTGTGTTTGTGCAACTACTATGTATGTTTTTAAAGGATTTCTGGAGTGTCTACAACAACATTCCTCCTGTGACAGATTTGCCTCTGAGATGTAGCTACCATCTAATGAGAGGAGAAAGGCGGCCACTTTGGTACGTATGTATATTACACATTCCTGGGAATGAGCAGTGAAAAAAAAAACTGAGGTGGTGAAAGGAGGCAGGCGTGGGACAGGAGTTTCTGTTGCTTGCAAATGCCTAAACTTGGGAGACCCACCAAAGAAACATCCTAAGGACCTTGTTAAACTTAAAAGTGACCTGTGCTAAAGAGTCTTTATTAAAAACACAAACTAATTTAATTGTCCACTTCTGAACATAAATGTAAGAAAGAAATTAAGTTATGCTTTATAAATTAAGAAATTGAAAGGTGCCTCTGAATTTCTATTCAAGAGTGCCCATTACTTGTATTTCAGTTAATTTTAACTTGCAAGTTTTCTTTTGTTCACCTGAAGCTCATGTAATAATGATGCAAATGACTGCTGGTCCTTAACTGTTCTTCACCTGTGCAAAATAATGCTTCATATGTGTATAAGTGCATATACGCCTTGGACTAAAACTAAAGGTATTAAGAAGTGATTCATTGCAGCAAATTCCTACTTGATTGTGGGATAGTAATGGAATAAATTATAAATCACTGAGGTTTCCCTTACCTTCTGCCTGGTGCATTTCCATCCCATATCAATTAGAGAGCCTGAGCACTTTCTGAGGAGTTTTGATCTTTTTGGCATCGTTTGCATAGAACTTGATTGGATTAGAGTTCTTTAGCTGGATTGCTGTGTGTCTAATGGGGTGGTGACTTCCTAAGGAGGGGGGAAGTCTGTCCTGATCTACTGAAGAAGCAAACAATTTTCTCAAGTGAAATGCAACTGAAGGTCTACATTATTCTTCTAAAAATACTATGACTGGTCAGGGTAGCTACATTGGATTTGAAAGGAATGTTGATGTCTGTGTAAGTCAACTGGGCGGTTGTGTGCAGATCTTGATGTCTTTGTAAGGATGAGTGAGAACATTTTGGGGTTTGTTTTTTCTATTTTTGGTTTTGATTTGGCAAGTGACTATTAAAGTGTGAAATGAAAAGATCTTTTCTGAAAATACTACATCAGTTTTAAGACTGTCAAAGTAAATATAGACACTGTATTTTAAGAAAAAGGATTGTACAAGGTTGATCTCATCAATAACCTGCTAACTTTTCAGTAATTGCTGCCAAGAAGCTTTTCTCAGATTACAGTTGCAGTAGACTGCGTAGCTGCAGTGTGATTCTTAAGAGGAGAACTGAATTCTGAAGTAAGAATTGAGGGCTGCAGACTTTTGAGTATGTCTTTCCAAAGCTCTCCCCCTTCTTTCTCCAGTGTTTGTCTGCATTTGTGGGAAACTGTTGTCTCTGAGGAATCTCTATAGATTTCTACTGCATTTAGATCTTTCAAAGATGAGTTTTAGTTTATTCCTTTGACTTTGCTCTTGCAGAGTTTTAACAGGAGACTAGAAACTCTAATTTAAAATCTTATTAAAAGAATTGTGACAGAATAAACTCGAAACTCACAGGTTTTTATGTTGTGCCTTTGTCGTTATGAGAGAGTTTAATGGTTGTGTCTGCACTGACCCTGGGCAGCTTCAGTCTTTCTTTTAATAAGGGCAGTTAATTTCTAGCTATCCAAAAAACTGAAATGAAGTGCTCTCATGTTCTTTCATTAAATTGGATGAACTTGAGAGTAATAAGCTGCTTCTGTGAAAATATGACAGAGTTTTTCCAAAATAAAAGGTTACCATAGTAAAATATAAAATTTCTTTGCGGCTTGTTCCCACATAGTACACAGCCACTTTCATAGATGGTCTGTAGTCAGGGAGAATGTATTTTCCAACACAAAACTTAGGGAAGGGATTAGGTGTTGAGAGGTACACTTCATATGAACAATGAAAGAATTGTCTGATGTCAGAAGTCATACAGTGAGTCACGCTACCTGGAGTTAGTAATTGTCTCTCAAATGGGATTTTTCTGGGAAAACTAAACCCCAGACACAGGCTTATTTAGATGTGGATTTGAATGTTTATTTTACTGATCTATTTCCAGGGAAGAAGAAAGCAATGCCAAAGGAGGCATATGGAAAATGAAGGTCCCTAAAGAAAGTACGGTAGGTTACACTGACTTTTTACTTAGACAAGGTTTAGTAAGGGAGTTTCTTTAAACTCCATCTAATAAAGCTGTTGTAAAGGCTTTTGGTCCTAACATCACCCAACACAGCAATCAAACACGATTTTAATGTCTATAACCTTTTATTTTAAGACGATGAGCAGAAGTTTCTTTACTGGTAATTCCATATCTCTTGGTTTTGATAACAAGTGATGATATATCATCACAAAAATGAATGCTGCGTGCTTTCCATTTCCACTTGTAAACACAGTATTTTATAATCAACTCTGTTCTGAAGACTGTTTGCTTGCAGGCATGCAAATAAAAATATAAAAGTCTCTTTCTGATGTAGCCAGAACCTCAATAATGCTCTTCAAAAGTCCACATGTAGGGCAGCACAACTTTCAGAGTTTCACTGAGATGTTCCTAAACTCTGTCAAACTCAGTAGGATTGTTTCTGCTTGGCACTGCTTGTTTGTGCCTAAGTGTGGTTCTGGGTAATGCTGTGATTTCCTATAGTCAAATGTGGACCACGATATTGTTTCCACCGACAGCTAATCCTATCTCATGGCTTGTTGCCACTGGAAGGGAGAAGATCTTACTCTTTCTCTGTTGATCCCTCTTGCACTGGCAGTGGTGCTCGTTGGATGGTTTTGTAAGACAGCTTAATGTACTCTGATGTCACTAGGAGTGTCCTGTTATTCTATTTTTAATTTGTGTGGGTGTCCAGTAGGGTTTTTTGATGGGCGTAGGGGGTAAAGGAGAAAAGACAAGTAGGGTCATCCCCTTTGGCAACAGCGAGTTGTCAGATCTCCTTGTGTGCATCTTGTGAAGCTGCTGCTCAGTATTTTTCCCTCTTTTTTGAATTAAAAAAATGTGAAAGATCTGTTCAGGCATGCTATTGTTCTAGCCCTGCTGAAACAATTGTGTTTCTCTTTGCACCCCTATCAAATGCATGTGAGCAACTTTTCCCATGAACTGTCACAGTGAGGAGGTTTGACCTCTTCACACGTGGCATTTAAGTGTGTTCTGGATCAGGCCTTTAAGCACGAGGAGTGAAGTGTCAGAAAAATGTGACAGCCTTGCAGAAGGCATTAAATGCTGGAAGATGGTACTTGGAATTCCAGCCAAAAGTTAATTGATTTTTGCCTGTGGGCTTTTTTCCCCCCCGTATGTGAATTGCAGCTTTCCTCCCCTGCAGTCCCAAGGGATCACAAAAGACTGAAATTTTCTATTTCCTCTTATAATCCACAAGGTGTGAAGATTGTCAGAAGTGACAAGTGGTTTTGGGAGCCTGCATTATTGGGTGGTGAATTTAGGGACCTCAGAGGCATCATCATGTTGACGTCTTCAACCTGCCTGGGGAGCCATCAGATCAGATGGTCTTTCTCATAGCGCAGCTTTATATGATGCATTGGATTAGATGATAATGAGTCACAGAAATCCTTAGGAGTACTCAGAAAGTGCCATTAAAGCAGTTTATTAGTTTGTCAGCATTGTGGCTGCTTGCTTTTTGTTTTAAGCCACTGCATTTGATTTTCTGGGGTCTCTAACAGAACTCAAACATAAGCCAAGTTCATATAGCAGGAAAGACGTTCCTTAAAGCTAGTATGTGATAAAGTCATTATGGTAATATAGACTATTATACGTGTTGATGTGTTCTTTTAAAAATAAATGCATAAGTAAAATACTTTGTCCCTGTAAACTCACACCTTGGAGCATTACAGTGGTCCAGACATGTTTGAAGTTTTGTGGGGAGCTTTGGCTTAGCTGATAAAAAGTGTCAGAAGCAAATAACAGTGTAATTAGTCTAACAGCCAAAGAAAAGTGACAGATAGCTTTTCTCCCCCTCTTTTATTTCTCTAGTGAGCATTTGAATTTGTCAAGAGGTGGACTTACTTCATAGTCAAGGCAAATCAGAGATGAGGTTTAAATATAAATGAATTTAATTTACTGGTAGATTTTCCAGATACTGTTCCTGAAGTAGTTAGTAATTCTTTCCTGTAGAAACAAATTATCACGAGCACAGTGGTCTTTTATTTTGGGAAATTCTTGGGAGAAACCTAATTTTGTGCTTTATGTTAAATACTGCTTTCAGGATAAGTCATGGACACAGATACAGAGAAGGTTAACTTATTGTTAAATATTGAAAATATTTATTAGAACAATTCTGTGCAATATATGTATGTATTTTTAGGGTCTAAAGTCATGCTCTGACTATATTGAAGAAATAAATTATATAATTTAGGCGTGTACTTACAATAAATACTTTTTTTTTGTCTAGACAACCTCAGTAAGAGAATGCATTCAAAATTGAGCTAGTGAACCTAACATTTAAATTAAAAAAATAATAGTACAAATGTAACTAGCAGTTTGTTTTATTTTCCTCCTTAGGCTGCAGCTTGGAAAGAGCTACTGTTAGCCACAATTGGAGAGCAGTTTGCAGATTGTTGTGCAGCAGGTAACTTTTAAAAATAATTGAGGTTAGCATGATGAACGCAGAGTTTGAATACTGAACATGGAAATGGCTAAAAATGGGGGACAGGGTCGGAAATCTGAAAATGTGAAGCAAAGGGAAACTGTGGTTTGCCTGTGGTGACATTAAAAGCCCATAGTGGGACCGTAATACAAATGCGGCTCTCCTGAATTCCAGGCTAGCACTCTACCCGTGAGCAATATTTTCATTATTGCTTCAAAATACTGCTTAGGTTAAAGTGATCTTCAGTGTAATTGAATTTACATAAATATTCTTAAAATACCTTGCTGGTTTACTGGAAAACAGGCATTGATCATCCAGAAGCAGCCATGTAATTTTGGTCAGAGGTAATAATGTAATGAAGTTGCTTTCAGAATAAATACCTTCTCTATGCTTGCAAAGTTCATTTGGAAGTGGACTCCAGGCAGGGATAGTAAGTGCTAGTTGGCTTTAGATAGATTGTCAGATGCTGCTACTTAGTCATAAAAAGCTACTATGAATCTGTGGCCGTTTAATTCATTAAGGTTCAGTTACAGAACTGTTTCTTATTTCCAGATGAAGTGAAATATGAACTTGCTGCTCCATTGGCCTAGAGGGAGGGAGTTCTGGGAACTGGTTATTAAACTAACCTTGCAGTTTAACATGACATTTCACTTCTTTTGACCATATTGACTTTCTCCTTAACTATGAATATCTGATTAAACAGACTGTTGCAGTGACTGCGAATATCCCTTTAGGAGTGTTCCTTCACAGCCTTATCATTCCAGAGAAAAGAACTAAGTTTTCCTGGGTTCACAGGGCAGTTCAACAAAGCCTTTCTACCCTCTCACACCTGTTTAATACAGTACAGCAGGTGTGTTGCAGGAGGCTCCTACTGGTATATTCATTCACCCCAGTGGCTTTTTTTCTACAAAAGTTTCGTTGAATGAGTTTCTCAAATAGCGTACTTCTCTTATTGCCTTCCTAGCCTGCAGGATTGGAAGATAGAGAATACAAGCCTCAAATCCTTGAGCCGTGGGAGACGTTTCTAATAGTTGCTTTTTGGAATCCATAATATGCATCATTTGGTTGGTGTGAGGAAGGGAGTGCTCCTGCCTTTTATATTGATAGGGTGGACTTGGGATCAGTTTAAGGAAATACAGGATATTCTGCTGCTAATGGAAGTAGTTTTTGCCTTTGGCCATGTGCTGTGGACACCACCTTTGCATTATTGTTACCAACCCTTCCCTTAGGATGCGTGGTGCTGCTGCACCACAGAGGTCACTGCTGGAGGCAGCCACTGTTCCCAGCAGTGGCATGGCCTTAGGTTGAGCTCTCCACCAAGCTGTATCCCGAGAATTTCACAACAAAAAGGGCTTATTCAGTGAAGCACGGGGTTACCGGCACTGGCAGCAGCACCCTGACTGCAGCTTTCTTCTATTTTAATTCCTCCTCCCCACCGTCTGCTGCCTTGACAAAATGTAAAGGAAAAAGAGAGCAAAGTCTGGCAAAGCTGTTGTCTGATCTCCACCAGTTGTTGTTCTTGGTGTTTAAGTTGTCTCACCCTCACTTCCGTCTTTCTTTATAGACATTACTGAAGGTCAATTGCCTTTAGTACTTTATGCTGCTAACCTGACTGAAGGGAGTCTTGGGATTTTCTTCTGATCAAGGATAAGAGTACTAAGAGCAAAGATGAATAACTCCGTGACTCTTCATTAAAACCACTATGAAGTAATATTTCCAATAGCTTCTAAAAATACACTCTTTGTTTCTTTCTGGTAACTATTTTGTCTGGTTTGAACACTGGGTATTCTCCTCACTGGAGATTGCTCTTTTTTCGTTTCTTTTTTTCATAAGTATCAAAGTAGACATGTGTCATTTTTAAAGTATTCCTTAATGATGCTGCTTCTTCTGTGCAGATGATGAAGTAATAGGGGTTAGCATCAGTGTTCGTGACCGTGAAGATGTTGTGCAAGTCTGGAACCTAAATGCCTCTTCAGCAAGTGAAGCAAAAGTTTTAGAAAAGATACATAAACTTCTGCCACACACGTCTTTTAAAGTGGTGTTCTATAAATGTATGTATTTTTTATTGTTCAATTCCACCTTTGTTAGAGAAACAAGATGCTGGTAGAGTTTCTCTATGCGAATATGCTGTCTCACTCATCATTAATGATTTGGAAATGCAGCCTTTTCTGATTGCATTCAAAATATTACTTCAAATGTGCATAGTTTTGTCCCTCCAATGTAAAAGTTAGCTGCAACTCAAAATATAAGAGATTGTTAGTTTAATTGTAGAATATATTTGATTTCAAGTTTAATGTGCCTGATTTGCAAAACGAGTGAGACAAATCTCTTGGCAGCTCTCAAGACTACATGCTGCTCAACCTAAGTGTTCATTTAGGGAAACTATTTACAGTCAGGATTCTAAAAGATCTCTTTTTTCAGGCTCTATATAAATTAATATAAATACTATCAAAATAGTGTATTCTCGAAGCTCACTCGTTGGCACTCATGTCTTCCTTGACTACTTGTACATTGTCTTCTCTTTTCATCTTCTCAACTCCTCAACAAACTTTGTGTTCTTTTGTTCTTGTTTTTCCTTCTCTCTCCCATAGCACACAGAGAGCATCATGCTTTTGAAGACCGACTGGGAAAACGTTAAATGCAGTCTGTGCCAAGCTCATTCATTGTTATTTAGTGGTTTGAGGTGGTCTGGACGAGGAGGAGGATGGTGGAAGCCCTGCACACAGTAGCCCTTTTGAGTTTCTAACATTTCAAACTGAGAAAATAAGGAATAACAGTTACCTTGACTACTAAATGTGCTATTAATTGCTTCTTGTTTGGTAGGGTGTTTTTAAATTATTTATTGTTTTTTTAAATAAATTTTGGGCACTTTTTTTTTTCAATTGGGTTTTATTTGTTCCTATTACATCCAGATGGAAGGGTTCAATTTCTTCTGTACTGCACTCAGTTACCTGAAAATGTGCACAGAGATGGTGTGCTGCTTTTCCTAGATGTGCTCTGTGTAGAGGAATACTGGCTTGGTGAAGTGTGTTTTCGATTTTCATTTTAAAACATTCCTATCGTGTTAAGATTTACTTCCTAGCTTTGTCCCAGGAGAGAAAGAAATTGCACTGCATTTATCCTAATATTCAATATACTCTGGTGTTGCACTGACAATGGCACGCATACTGTAAAAGTAAAGAGTAAATTATTCGCTAAACAAGTGACTAAAGAGAACAATTTATACTGGGACTAACCATGTGTGGGATGGTGTTAATGAGTGTTTTAATTCCAGTGATTTCAGAAGAGCCCCTGTTCAGGTTGGAATGAGAGATCCTTCAGTAGGAAACCCTTCAAGTGCCACACCTCTTTTATTTTAGAGGGGATGGAGTTTTGTAATTTTTTTTATGTAGCATGCTTTCTTATAATGTTTTTTCTGTACATCTGTGATTGATAGTGTCAGGAATAATTTCTAATGCTTTAGTCTAACTGGATCCATCCCTCCTGCTCCAAGTACTTCAGGCCTGTGCCTGCACCCACCAAGGTCAGCTCCAGACCTGCAGATAACTTCAGTGTGAAGGAAGAGATCCCATTGTATGTAGCTTCAGGCCATTGTGACTGCCAAGTTACCCTTTTTGTTTTAAAAATAAAACCAAACCAAAAGAAATTGATTTTGTGGTGCATTATGAATATGCATACAAAATGTTACTCTGTAATTATTTGTCTATATTCATGATTTGAGGTGTTGGTTTGGTTTAATGTACTGCCAGTGATTGCTGTGGTTCCTTTTACAAAAAAACCCTGCAAGCTAGAGATGAGCATGCACTCCACTGAGCATTACTTCATTGTTAAGAGGTTTTTGTTTGGCATCTGTTCAAGTTGCACTGATTCCCACATCGTTAGTATATTAAGAGACAGCCATTAAAATCAAATAAATTTTAAAATATTTAAAAATAAATTTAAAGTAAGAATCAAACATTTGATTTTTTTTTAATCTCTTCTGTAGTTATAAACTCAGACAGTGGTTAATGAGTGTTATTAATTAAACAAATATTCTAAAATCCAAATGTCTTCCTTCTCTAATTTCTTTCTGAAGTTAAATGTTACTGTACCAGCTTTTTTAAACCTGTGTATTTTTCAATAAAACCTTTTCTGTTAGAAGATATCTATGTTTTGTTCATAAATAAAAAATATTTTTTTTTATTAAAGCAGAAATGAGGCCTAAAATTTATTAGTAGTGTATCTCTTGTGTGTATTCAGTTAATATTCAAGGTATTTCTGAGTTGCTGTTAAATTGAGGTTTCAAAATAAAAAGCATAGAGACTGCTACCGGTTTAATTATATGATGATTTTCATTTCACACTGTGGCAGTGACGGTATATGAAATAACCCAACCAGCCTTGCTTAGATTAATTTTTACCAGTGTGTTTTTTCAAGATACTTATAATACTGCAATGGTTTCTTTTATAATATTATTCCATTTGAATTACCTCCACATTGTCTGATATCTGTTTAAAAATAAATACTATATTTAATACAAGCAGTGTTGAAATTCGGTGTAGTTTCTTTTGCAGGTACACCACCAGCCATTAACTCCTGTGCAGAGATACTCAACCTCCTCAAGAAGTAAGGGATGTAGGAAGGTGCTTTCCCTGTGAGGTGAAGTGAACTTGTTGCTGTGACCCTAATTTTTATGTGCATTGAGCAGGATTCTGCTTTTTCCAGGGAATGGGTAAGGGAGGCCTCGGGACATCAGTCACCAGGGAAGCGCTCGCTGATATTTGCAGTGTGCTGTACACGGAGAGCCTCCAGGCCTCTGTGGTGGAGTCAAAAAGTGACTTTGGAGAGGTAAGGGATGGAAAACATTGAGAAAAGTATTTTCAACAGCTTGATGAGCAACATTTCTCACTTGAAATACTTTCCTGGTTTTGGAGGAAAAGCGACAGGAATACTAATGGAGAATTAATCACATACCTCACCCTTCACTTACTTGTACTTTCTAAAACAAGCCAGAGCCTCTCACCTCTCCTTCATGTTCTTTCTGTGCACGGATGTTGATTTTAGTAGAGTTGCATCTACTGGCAGTAATGGCCAATCTGGTGTCACTGGAACTTTCTAATTTAAGATATTGCTTTATTCATCCTATTGAAGGAAATTATTTGGTGTTGTTATCTTGCATGGCAATTTTATATTGAAGACCTCTCTGTGAACATTGTATAGAGGTTAAGAGAGACTTTGTACAGGCCATGGGATAGGATAGCTGCACATTGACCACCAAAGACCACATTGTGAACTGTTGCTGATTGTTTGTGTTCCAAATCCCTGGTCTAGAGATTTTTCTGTATGGCTTAATTCTGATAATTGTTTGTTATTACTTAGAATCTGTGTGGATGTATATCTTCTGACTAAAATGCAGTGTATTGTATGCCACAATCCAAAACTGGAATTGTATCAAAGTGGGGTAATACAGGTTTAAAGGAAAACGACAAATTGCATATTGGAATTTTGCAGTCATTAATTTAAAGACTTTGCAGACTTTTTGAACTGTCCTTTCATCCTTACTGATCTTGGTAGCACAGATGTGTTTAGATGTTGAACAGGTTTTTTTATTTGTTTGCTTTTAGTTTTTTAAATATTTATTATTTTCACCTGGAGATTTGCTTTAATGAAGTTGACTAAGCGACCCACACACACTCTTCAAAATCATCTACCCTGTTTAAATGGATATCAGAGAAGAGTCGACAAGCTCCTCTTAGAATGAATTTCTGCTGGCATTTCAACATAAAATTAAAACATTTACCTTTCATAGTGACAGACAACTAAGAAACTCCACATAGCTGCATTAATTGAATTAAAGAAACCTGCTTCCCTCCTGGGCTTGTAACAAGCCTTGGCTGATATCTGCCCACGCTGGGATAGGACCCTTGAGCTTTATCTGGTGTCTGCCGGGGTGGCAGGTCATGCTGCAGACTTTCACACAGCTGGAGCATGGTGTCCTTTTATCCAGCTGTTCTTCCTGATTTTGTAGGAACTTCATGCCCTTGATACACCTGTCCTGCTACTGAGTTCTGCCGAATGCAGAGTTGCTGTCACATGGGGATCATTTTAGCCTCTATACTGGGAAGGATACAGGAGAGACAGGACAGTCAGGTGAGACGTCACAAGAGCGATAGCTTTTGACTTCTCGCTATTACGTTTCTTGTGCTGATTTGCACCTTCTCAGAGCTGAAGACTGCTGCAGGCAGGGGCTGACTCAATTTCCCACAACTTTGGGGGCATCTCTAATAGCTTTCTGTGGTTCCCCAGGCTGAGAGACAGCTACTGCTGGAGGGATTAGTTGGAAATTTCACTTAGCAGGGATGAAGAGCTGCCTTTTGGGGCTGGCTAATTAACGGGATTCTGCTCTGGTAATTAAATAGCAGTTTGTAGAACATAACTGAGTTGATGAAATCTTTGGAAAACATAACAATTAGCAAGCAAGGAATGGCAACTTTGCCTCAAAAACCTTCCCATAACCAGTTGCTGGTATGTTTTTAACCTTTCATTTTCCAGCAAAGATGGTATTGATTCTGTATTTGGTTTTGCTGCTGACGTTGGGCAGCGTATTCTCTCTCTTCTGTCACAGCAGATGGTTCTGTAGGGGTTCATCTCAGCTTCAGGGTCTTGAGATGTCCCACTTGTTTTTTCAGAGGACTTTCTGCCGTTGCCAACACTGGAGGACAGGAGAACTTGCCATCCAGAGAGTAAATCCTTTGTCCTCCTGCTGCAGCAGTGGAGCTCAGGCTGCCAGCTCAGCTGTGTGTGCCTTTGCACAGCCTGGGGTTTGTGGGTAGGAGGGTTTCCACGGCACTTACTCCCTGCACAGAAGCATTTCCCTTCCCTCTGAGCTACATACGTCGGCAAAGGGTTGGAAGAAACACAAAGGCACTTGTCCTATTCTGTTGTGTTTGGTTTGGTTTTTTAATTGCCATCGAAAAGTGTTCATGGAAATGAGAGACATACCAGAATGACTTATTTTGATCTATGGCTTATTTGTACTGTAGAGATTCTTATGGAGTTGTTTTGGAGAGTAGTGTTGAAAAAGAGCATGGAGGGAGCAGAGACAAGGAGAGGAGAAGGTGCCTTGATACCATGTGGTGTGCCTCAGCAATGCTGCTTGATTGCTGTGGAGGAGTATATCAAAGTGTCTTGGATTTAAAGCTGCTCATGCTATCGGCTTTACTTGGTCTTCTGTGCACTTTTATGTTAGTGTGGCAGTTCAGGACAGGTTGCCACACTCTCCTCAGTAATAATTAACTAAATAAATACTTCAGAGCAGGTAACACAAAAGCTCCATGGGTCAGAAGGGGCACCATTAATGCTCTGCCCTTGCTTGTTGATGGGAATACAAAAGAAATCACTTTTTTTATTCTTCCTATGACAGGCTTGACCAGAGGAGGTGAAGTTAAGTCTTGTCTTAAAACACAAATGTGACTGTGACAGAGGAAAATCACTGATTGCAAGCAGCTTATATAAACCATCTCATCAGCACCTGCACATGGAAGAGAGGTATCTTGAGCTGGAAACTGTTCATGTCTTCATCTCTATACTTCTCCCTCTCATGTAACGATTCTCTTAGGACAATGAGGAAATTAGATTAGACAAACAGTGGGAGATCCCACGGCTTGCTATGAAAGCCACCTCCAATCTTTGCTATACTTTGACAGCTCTCAATTTCCTAATTTGACAACTTAATGAAGACTGCATTATTTCCACAGCCATGCTTGCCACGCTGCCGAGGAGGGGGAGCAGCATTCTGCCCTGGGACTACCCATCCCAGCACCTTCCTCCCACCCAGGCTGCAAAATTCTCACCTCTGGGAAGGGGAGGCAGCATGTGCTGGAGTCCCCCAGGGTCCCAAGCTGTGATATTAGTTACAGGGCTCTGCATGATGCTCCTGTGCCAGGAGGCAAGTGAACTTGCCTTGGGTGCAGGTGCTGTCTCTGAGAAGTCGTACTGTGGAGTTCGACCTTCTGGTGTTTGGCTTGGCTGGCCAGTATGTTGTTTCCTTCCACTCTCCTCAGGGCTGTGTGCAGAGTGGAATGGGCTGGCCAAGCCAGCCAAGCTAAATACAGCAGAAAATAACCTGCTCACGCCTCTCAGGCATAGCATCTCCTGAACTAACCAGTGGGTGTGTACCCATATGGTCCTACTTTCAGGCTGCTGCTCTGCCCCAAGACAGGAGGTAGGAGAAAGGGCTTTAAATGTGGTGGAGAAACTACTGGCTGTTGGCAAGAGCATCAGTGGGAAGTGTAGCAGTTTTGGAGCCAGTGGTCGCAGGATGTATTTGCACAGTGGCAAATCCAGGAGCAGAGTTTCAGATCTTTCCACTCCCCCTCTAACGTGCCTGTTGCAAGTCCAGTGCCAACCATGTGTTCTGGCTCATGTAAAAAGTGGGAGAGGAGGGTTTCCATCAGTGTATAGGGGCTCCATAAATGAGCAAATCAGAGCAGGCTAAAAGTGAAGAGCAAAGGAGGTATCATTCATCATGCAGGGAGGCCTGGAGTATGTTCCAGCCCGTAATGCGTAAGAGTGAGCAGTGTTATGAATAGGCATGGGCTGAATCCCCTTCTTTTTGGATCATAATTCTGTGTAATAAACATGCAAGACAATTTGTATAAAATAGTGAGGATTCTTTCCTAGAGAAGTCATTTAAAGCTATATTTGCACATCGAGGAGCAGTTTATAGGAATGTTTTTTAGTTAAATTTCCATACAAGTGTGCAAAAGGGAAAACAACATGGTCAGCAAGTGATGAATGGTGCATGTAAACTTGTGCAAAGCTGTGCTCTCCTTGGGCTGGTAATTATATTGTATAGCCTTCCATCATCCCGGAGAAGCATACAGCCTGGCACTCTGTACCCCTGCCTCCTCCTGCTTTCCCTTGCCCCCTCCTGCTGCAGTCATCCAGGCGTGGGGTGTGGATCACATCATAACAACAATCTAAGGTAGAACGGATTTTTTTTCTGTATCTTTTGGTCACAAAACAGTGTTTCTGGAATAGGAAAAACCTGACCCAAATGCATTAACTCTGCTGGCTCTTAGCAACCTTTAAAAACAATATTTGCCTGTAAAATTAGAGGGTGACCTGCCAGGTAAAATAAGGAATGATCCCACAATGTGCAGCACAGGCATGATTTGTGCAGAAAGTTTGCTGGTTTTATTTTTCTTTGGTATGATTTTTTGGGCGATATTTTTTTTTTGTTTGCTTTCAGTATTCCCAATGAGCTAGTTAGCCTCTCCCCACATCCTGAAGCAGCAGCAGCTGCACCTCTTTTCTGGCTTTGTGTCTCAGATCCCCTACCCTCTCGCTGCAGCTGTATGGCAGGGGCTTCTCCCAGTGGGATACTCAATCAGAGGGCCTCAGGGCAGCTCAGTCTCCATGTTTTCAGAGGCAGTCAGGGTGTTGTTTCTCCTTCTAGAGCCAAGCCAATGACAAAAGGTAATGTGAGTATCTTCGTACCCTTGCCTCCATCCTTCCTGGTCCTTTTTCACCCTCTCTAAGTGCTCACAGCCCTCAACCCCCTGAGCATGCCCTCTCCCTCCTTTCCACGTTTCTGGACTCAGCCTGTGGTCTGTAGGGAGCAAAGTGGCCACTGCTCCCCCTCTGCCTCTTGCAGTATCTTCTTCACATAAAACAAGGGAACAACAAACCCTCTGCTCATCACCATGCTGCTGCACCTCAGGTAAACCTCTCTGCTTTTTTTTGGACATCCAAATCCTACCAGACACACAGTCTTGAGAGGGTCAGACCCAAACCAGAGTGACGGATGTGCCCCTGGGCGCTGAGCCCTTCCTCTACTCTGTGGAAAATACCTGTCAGGGAGCTCTGAGGGGAGGGCAGGGTGCTGCACCTCTTCTTCTGAAGTAATTTTCCCTAATTGTTTTTATCAGACGTAGACTTAGGGTTTTTCCAAGGAGGGACCTATTTTGGCATCTGGTGTGGGGGGCAGCAGACCCTCCACAGTGCCGACAACCCATCTCCCACCCTGGCACTGATCTTTGTAAATGGGGTTCTGAGCTGGCTAGATAAAACCTCTGATTTTCTTGGGGTTTGCCTACTCGAGCAGAAACCCTCCAAGCCAGTGCTGTGTGTGCCGCTGCTCCAAGGAGCAGAAAGCTTCCCTCAACTGCTCATATCCAGACCTTAGTCTTTGGGATTAGGCCTCCTTCTGGTCCTTCTGTGAGCACAGGATGAGTTGAAACCTTGAAGAAAAGGTCTTTTGAAAGCCTGGTTTTCCCAGCACACCTAACTGGCTTGCTGGCCCGCCACAAGGCAGAGGACAGTATCTGATTTCAGTGTCTGCTCATTCTGTTTCTCTCCAGCAAAGGAGCCGTCTCTGGCTGCCTGGACAGAAGTGCTCACGCTGTGCATCCAAGGGTGCATGATGGAGCAGGAGTTGCTCTTGGCATTTGGTACCCCCAGGGTTTTTACTGATGGAAACTTCTCAGCACTGTGAGGATGCAAGAGTGGAAGTTCAACATTTGCAATAGCTTTAGTGCTTGAAGCCTCCACTGGTTTCCAGATTTAACTACAGGCTTTATTTTTTTTTTTTTAAGTCTCTACTGAAATAAAAGAGCCATTAGAGCTGGTCTTTAATATGGAAGACACATGTTTAGGTAGTGATACTCTTTACATAGCAGTAGTCTGGGATGGACTTCTGATCATCTTCTAGGAAAATAAATTCTCTTTTTACTGCTTGTGCTCCATCCTGGAGCTTCCATTGAAGGCTCTTAAGTTTTGGACATAGAGATTTCGGTAATTAAAATCTTAATCTTTGGATTTTTAGGGAAGTTCATAAATCTAAAAGGCAACATTTCAACGAGAAAAAAGAGTCTAAAGGAAATCTGCTGTTGCAGGCTGGTGCTGGAGCTGCCATAAGATGGCACTGCAACATAAAACATGGGGCGAGCTCTCACCCCGTTGGGCTGAGCAGGGAAGCACCCTTCCCGGTGGGAAAGAAAAAGCCAGGGAAGAGAAAGGACTTATGTAAGGATAATTCTGCTATTAGTCAGGGGGAGCTGTTATGGAGCCGTGTCTGGACTGGACTTTTCCTGCTTACACAAAGCACATAATGCTGTAGGAATTCATATATAAACAGTGCAAATAACAGGGGGGAGGTGATCTAAATTATGAACAGAAGTGAGGAAAGAGATTTTCTTTAACTATCGCTGGCACGTTCAGAAAGTCTTTGATTTCTGGGGGGTTTCTGAGTGTAACTGCATGTTACAAATAGTTTAACTTTCTTCTAGAGTTGTGAGTTTCTCCATTTTTTGAGCACATGCAAAGGTTCTTTAAGGATAGGTGAAGCTGTTGTGAGTGGGCAGGTTTGAGCTGAATTGGGGACCAGCTGTGCCACCCAGGCATTGCTCCTTGGGGAAGGGACAGGATGCCTTCCAGGGGTCTGTGATCTAGTCAGCACACGAGAGAAGTTGTTTGACACAAGAGAGAGGTCAAGAAAAAAACCCAAATTGCTATTTTGGGGGCAAATAGCATCTTTGTCAAAAAGTGCCCTGTAACACATCACTAGCAAAACTCTATCACGTTGGTGACATCTCTGACACTGTAAATGAAATGCTCTTGAAAAAATCTTTAGTCAGCCTTTTAGCCCAAATTCAGACAGAAAGCGTGGGGCGGAGCATGCTACGATTTCTAATTAAGTGTAGTTAGGAACTCTGAAGCATGGAGAAGGCCTACATAGACTGTGAGCAGCTTCATCCCTCTCTTGAACTGAACTGAAGTGTAAGCTGTCTTTCTGCCTTTTCTCCCCACCTAGAAAAGGTGCTTTTTTGGTGCTCAGCTATGGCCTTGGCCAAGTCTAACTCTTGAAAAGTAAATAATGGCACATCAACTGCATTTCTGCAGTCAGGGAGTAGAGTGGATGGCCCTGCCACTGACACGGCCAGGAGCAATTCTGGAAGAAAGCGGCAACTCCCATACTCCCAGAATGGGCTGGGAGTTGTGATGCCCTTTTCCTACTCCACAGCACAAGAGTTTGGTGACTGGGGCCAGTAGCTGGATTTTTCCCTGCTGTTGTGTTAAACTGTCATTAGCTGGTGGAGTTAATAACCTGCCCAGGTGCTTGCCCAGTGCAGGTGCTCCTGGCAGCAGTAGTGTCAGGGCATGGGCAGTGCTGGGGGACAGCTGGATGTGTTGCATGAGCATTTTTTAATGTAGTTACAACTTCAGCATCCTCCCAGCTGCTGCCTGTGCCACAGTGCTGGGCAGATGCCTCCACCCTGCACAGCATTGGCAGTGCACACCCTGAAACACTCACTAACGTGTACTCAGGGACCTCTGTTTTCCTGGGCTCCTGATAGGAAATGGGCTTTGGTAGGGGGTAGCCTGGAACAGGGGCTGGCTTATCAGCAGAGAAGGTATCTCATGGCTGCGATAGGTTGCAAAAATACACCTGACATCAAAGACTTTGTTGCTGCGACTGCTGATTGAGGTCTGCTTTTCCCAGGCACTGTGAACTGTTATCCTTGCCCATTATATAAAATAGAACAAGTAAAAGCAGCCTCTTTCATTTGACCCACAGTTTTTCCTAGGTCCTTTTTTTCTTCACCTTTTCTCACCTCTCACTACCTGTGTTTCAGCACAGACAAGGAACAGAGAAAGAACGTTTCTCCTTCCTGCACTGCTCTGAGCCCAACCTGGTAGCCAGCGTTGTGGTGGATCCTCCAGGCACGACTCTGATGAGCAGCCAGCTACTGCATAGGCAGGAGCATTGGGGATTTCTTTTCCTCTGAAGGCACAAAACTTAGTTTTTAAGGGTGTTTTGCAAATGGGACTTTGGGGAGTAATTACCCTTTACGCTACTTCAAAGCGGTCCCCAGCACGCTTAGTGCTACTCTCTGAGGACCATGCCTGTTAGGAAAATGCGCTGGCTTAAGCATCCTGTAAGTAATATGAACTTTGACTGATGGTACTTACCGCAAATGGGCACACGGTCACATGGCTGAGTCTCCTAATGCCATTCAGGATATTTTTGCACCAATAGCAGCCTATTCATCAAAATAAAATGCCAATAAGTAAAGCATTACAATGCTTTCAGAGGGGAGTGCGCAAGGGAAAGTAGGTGAATTCTGCCCCCAAATGGATATTCAATCTTATAACAAGTATTGTGTATTAAAAAAGGGAGTGCCTTGGCTCCTCGCCATGCTGCTATCATAGGTCTAATGCTTTATCTCCATTATCTTTCAACTGCACTCCTGCCTCTGTTGCATGTGGGCACTGAAACAAAGTAACTCACAGTCAGCTAATCAGGATCTATTTCATTATGTCTTCCTCTAAAAATGGTTCCCTGTGTCCAGTGCCCTGATAAGGGCAGCACAGGATGCTGCAATGACAGGAGCTGGGGCTGCAAGGGCTGAAGGAATACCCTGGGGCATCTGAGTTTCCCTTGGAGGTCGCTTGCCTTGGATATTTTTATTTAAAGAGTATATGGAGCAGACATCTCATATCTGTCACAGCCAACCCCAATAGTAAGTCATATTTAAGAGTGTAGGTGTTTTTCTCTCTACACCCTGAGCTCTTAAGTTCATGTTTTCCAGCTTTTTCTCCATGTCTTCAAGGATGCAGCACCTATTTTCACTGCCCATCCCAGGTCCTTTCAAGGGAAGGCCAAGAGCCTTGGCTGTCTGACCCCAGGACACGGTGCGTTAAAGAAGCCACTTACCTGCAGTGAAGCCTGCAGGAGGTGGCAGCACCATGAGGGCAAGTCCTGGGGTTGGGATTCACCTGCAGGACGCAGTTGGTGAATGCAGGAGGCCTTTGATTTTACAGCCAAGCTGCCTGCATGTACCTGGCAGCAACGCCCCAGAAGTTGGCATGGGGATTTCTGGCTGCTGTGGGCATCTCATGAGGGAATTTATACCATTATACAGTGTTGAAGAGCCACTAAGAAGGGGTATGGCGAGGGGCCCAGACACCCATAGGTGCTAATGGCAGGGAGATATCATGCAGCCCATGGTTGCAGTGATGAACAGGGGGCACCAAAATAGAAACACAGAAGGGCTTTGGAAGGGAGGGTAGGAGTACAGGGTAGCTTTCCCCTGCTCCTGACCGTTTCCATCCCAGTCAGTCCCACCCCTGCTGCCGCCACCACAGCAGGGCCCTGGCTCATCACACCCATATCGATGTGTATGTTATTTTGTTTAAACCATTATGAATGTAAATGATCCTTCTCAATTACAAAAGCCTGTGCGAACTGGCATCTTTAAAGGAAACTCTGAAAGCGCTCCTGGCACGGTGCTTCTTCAAATATTTGGAAGCTTTGCTAAGTCTCCTGAAACAAAGGCAGGCGCAACCTCGCTCTCCACCACTGCCCTCCCTCCTGTGAAGCCGAGAACTCCGCGAGTGCACACGGAGAGGCCATCACTGCTTCAACACCAACTGGGAGACACAAGGAGCGGGAAGGGATGGAGACAGAACCTGCCTGGGATAACACCAAGGGCTGCCGCAGTCCCACCACAGCCCATCTCCTGACTGGCCCACGTGCAGCAGCACCTTATGAATTATTTCCCTCATTTCAGTGGCTGATTTTCATGCTTTTGCCCTGCTGCAGTGGCCAAAACTTTTTTTTTTTTTAACCTGATTTTCCAACACAGCCTCTCTCAGGTAGGTAATTCTGCACTAGAGGTGCCCCAGGGCAATAAGGTGCAGTTGTGCTGCTCCCACAAAACTCTTGAGCTGATCATGGCCGGGCGCTCATGCTGAAAGGATGTGTGAGCCATTTGGACAGCACATCGCCCAGCCAGATTGGACCAGATGGAAGTGAAATGAATAGTTAAATAAATACGGTGGCCGCCTGTACACAATGTGATAGTACTTCCAAAACAATGAAACATATTATTTCAGATTTGATATCTGCTATCAATTGAGATTGAAGGTATTGATCTGGGCTGATTGCTGGGGACAATCAGAAAGTGGAAGGAAGGGTAATTGACTGTCATGTCCCTCATTGATCGGGATCTGCAGTTTACAGCAGCCGACATTGTTTCCAAGTACTTTGCAGCGTCTCCTCTAATAAAGAAATACGGACTTTAAGTAACAAAGTGACTTACATGTGCTGACATTTAGAGGGTGGGTGAGGCTGTTCTTAGCCAACATGTCATTGCCTTAACCAAACTGAAAAGTGGTGTCAACAGAAGAGTGCCAGGGAAGGAAAGCAGAAATTTATGCTTGCACGTGTGTCCCTGTGAGCCAACATGGTGCTGTGGGACCATCTTGCTCTTTGCTGCTCGACTGCAGCAGATATTAAATGCAGGCCTCCAAGACAATGAAGGCACTTCACGTGGGCCGCATGCCAGGAGAGTGTGACCTCTTCTCTCTAGGTTGTTCAAATTGTTAGAGCAACAAATATTTAATACCGTGTGTTCCACGAGGGCTCGCTAGCAGCTGATCCAGAAAAACTGTCCTGGGAGAGGAGCAAATTGGGAAAGATCCCAAGTTGCTGCAATCAAATCCACAAAAAGCGCATATAAAATTTTTACATATAATCAGAAAGATGTAAAAATTACCTTATTCCCTGCTGTGCCCTTCAGATTAGTATAGCCAAACATTATTCAATCCTAATACTTATGGTGACCATGAAACTTCTTCCTTTACTGACTAGAAACAGGCAGATAAAATGGCTTTTCTCCTACAGGATGTGTATCTGCTGTTGGTTTTTAATAATCTGCTATATGTACTGTTGGGTTTTCATAATCTATACTGCCTGACATTCCTGTTCTCCATCTGCAAGCTCTTTTGATGTAGGGACTGCTCCTTGTGAACTGAGATCTAGTAAAACTGATGGCATTTTGTTGTTCATTTAGACTTGTGCCTAACTAGTTAATGAACGTGACCATGGAGTGGGTTCAGGGATTAAAGGTCCTAATTTTGACTCCACAAACCCCTAAGTCTTGGGACACCTGATCACACTCAGCTGTGATGTGGAGGGATGTTTCAGGTGTGGTTTGTCCTGGATGTGCTATGCAGCTTCTTCAGGGATACTCTCTCCAAATATCCAAGCCCCAGGCAACCTAGAGCTCTGAGACAGGACTTGGTTGGAGCATTTCTAAGCAGCAGTGCCTGGTACAGTATTGGTACAGGCATTGCTGTGCTCTTGTACTCGCTTTGCTCCAGCAGCATGGCCAGACATGCACAGCATGGGGGCTGCTGAGGTTTGTATTACAAAAGGAACATTTGGCCAGTCCATAATGTTCTGCTTTTACACAGCTGCTGTCTCCGGCCACAGCCCAGCACAGTGCCCAGCACCAGAGGTGTCCAAACCCGTCCCAGTACTGGTTGCATTTCATCCATGTCTAAAGGAACGCAGGCTGCAGAGTGAAGGGTTACGGTATATGCAGGTTTCCCCAGACATACAAGCAGATTTGGAGACTTTTGTGTGTTTGTCTCAGATTTCCCAATGTCTGGCAGCCTGTTGGGAGCTGCCAGATGTCCAGAGATGCTGACCTCGCCCACTAAGCATGCACGAGCTCTTCCACGGCAGGCTCAAAGCAAGCCCAGTGCCTCCAGCACCCCAGCGCTGACTGCACACGTGCTGTCTGCTCCTTTTGAGTGTGTAGGAAGCCCAAAGATGCCAGGGTTTCTGCCTACATGCCTTGCCAATGGTATAGTTGGCTCTAGTAGGTGTGATGCGTCCTGAAGTCTTTGTCCTGCTGTGCAGTGCTTTTTGTTCAAGTTATTCTAGCAGTGTTTCCAGAGCAATGTATTTGTGGGAAGACACATGCAGGAAGAAGCCAGTGAGGTTTGTACACATGCATAAAGCATTGCTTCCAAGAGATCCATGTCAGTGCGTAGCCTCTGCTCCTCAAGCGCTTGCTCTAAGCCCTTCTTGCTTTTAAGCGGAACTTACTGAACCACCCCTGACTATACGCAGATTTCTGATTTCTTTCCCAGCTTCAGATGGTCAAACTCCACTTCAGTAGCTTTGGCGGACTTCTCACACACTGCAGTTGCTAAGCTGAGCAAAGCTACATTCCTCACCTTAGGTTTTGGTCTGTTAAACAGCTCAGCCCAACCTGCTTTTGATTTGCTTCATCTTTACTTTGTGGTGCTGCTGGTGAACTGAAACACCCATCGCTGGCTTGTGTCTCGGGGTGCAGGCAGGCCTGCCGGAGGGAAGGCAGCTGAGCCATCCAACTTTCACAGCAATGGGCGGCAGCCCTGCGGGCATCGCTCATGAGTCAGTCACTGTGCTGGGCAGCAGGGGCGCCTGAAGAAGTTTCTCATCCCACCCGAGTTTCCTTTCCTGGGAAGTGAGGTGGCTGCTCTGGGGTGTGTGGGCTGCCTGAGCTCCTGGGGAGTCAAATCCAAACTGAGCTGACAGAATAGCTACAATCTCAAGCACCCAGAGCAAATCTCTCCTTTGTGTTGGAGGCTTCAGCTGCTGATTAAACATTGCTGGCTGGCCCCAGGTCACTTATGAGATGCTTGCTCAGTCCACAGTTAAATGTACAAGTGAAACAGAAAAAGTGCTGTACTAAATCAGGTAAAAAGATCAGTCACTTCAGAGAGAGGTGAATCCTACAAATAGCAACCATGTGCTGCTTACCCCTCCCCCAAAATTTTGCTGCTAATCCAAACAATCCTGTACTGGTGAGTTTATGGAAGTGTAGGAGTGGGATCCCCTCTGACTTCTCTTAAAATAACTGCTATGAGGGCTCCATCCATGCTTCAGAGTGAAGAGCAGCTGCACTCTTCCCATTACATCTGCTGGACAGAGGATCAAGAGAAGGATGAAGAGGAAGGTGGGTTGAACTGGCAGTTAGCACCTAAGGACAAAAAGATTTAAAAAAAAAAAAAGCCACAGCATTAACTTACACAAAACAAGAAGCATTTCTCCTTAGCTAGTGGATACGTGGCAGGAATGATTTGCAGAACAAGCAGGGCAAGTGCACACCACAGTTTAGTGAAACAAGAGTTAAACAACATCAAATCACTCCCTGTGATGGATCATTAAGAATGTGGAGTCTAAATGTGTGGTAGGATTATGGCATCGTGCAGATGTTCCTACACTGGCAGCTTATTTTGCATATTGCAATGTACATAGATAATTCCTAGTAGCAAATGCACATAAAGACTAGCCCGTCCCGCAGTGAATGCGCGTTTGGACCACTCTACAAGGTGAATTTTGTGGGGTGGAAAAGACTGATCTAAACTGCTGCCTGGGATTACAGCTGACTTTAGCCAGCAGTGGGACGTTTCTGCCTGCGACCTCTCCACCTTTGCCCAGGCGTGGTTTACAGGAGGGACAGATGAACAGGGAGTGAGATGGGTTAAATAAACAAGAGAGGGGGACTGAGTAAGTAAACGCTGAGGATTTCTATTTTTTCACATGTATATATCATGACAAAATTTAAGGCAACATTCCTTCTGCTAATTAGTGTTTCCACGGCACTGCAAAAAATACAGCTGTAGAAAGAAATCGGGAAAAGTAATCAGCAGCACAATTAAGCAATCTTCCATAATGACAGAACACAACATTAGGGTAGAATAATCAGAAACATATATATTTTTCCTTCTTGATTTTCACTTCCCACCCAATGATTTGCTTTTGCAGGGTTTATATAAAGTGATGCCTGATAGAAATGCCTGTATTTATTTGCTACAGATAGCAGACCTCACTCCAGTGAGGATGCCCATGTTAATTCTTGCCAACCACTCGCAACTAATGTATTTTTTGAAAATTCAATGTTTGACCTGCTTTAACCCTGATTTTGCTAGCCTTGTTTGAAAGGAGTCCAACTCCTTTATCTGGAAGGTGTCAGTCCAGACAAGAAAGCCTGGAGATTAGATCCCTGTATCTCTTCTGCCAGCCACCCTACCCTAGGAAGCAAAGCAGGGAGATGTTGCACACGGTGTATCTGCAACCTCCAGCTCCTGCTCAGGAGAGGAAAGCACCTACACCTGTGAGCAAATAACGAGGGAATAGGCTTGACATGCTCCATCTGCACAAGCTGTTCTCCCAGAGCTCCCCAAGTCTATAAGAGCCTGTGAGGAAGGAAAGCCCCTACCAAGAAAGGGTGGTTTGGAAGAGGAAAGGGGGTCTGACATATTTTCATTTTCTAATGTTTATGCATTGTTGCTGATGGAACTGAAGCCAAAGGAGAGAGGAAAACTCGTGTGGTTGTGGGGAGGTAGGTATTCTCCTTGGGTTCTGCTTAGAGGGGCTTATTGGCTGCTGGGAGGGAGCTGCCATGAAATACTGGGAGAGAAGTGTTTTTTGTAGAGCCTAGAGTATCTGTGTTTCCTGGAAGGCTGCAGGGGTTAGGAGTGGAACTCACTGGTTGGTGGTACTTCCCAAGTGGCTGGGTGTTGCAGTGGTCCTGCTGGAGAAGACCATCAGCCTTTTCCTGGGAAGTTTGGAGCACTCTAGCAGGGCACTGGAGATCTGCTCCATGGGCACCATGGGCTTGTGGCTAGGAGAGAGAACCTGTCCTTCCAGGATGGTGAAGTATGCGAGCTTGTTACTGAGGGTAGAACTGGATGGAGTGTTCAATATGTGCTTTGTTCAGCATAGTCACATTGGTGCCCTTTCTTCCAAAGCCATGTTTACTCCCTCTCATTCACAGAGGGAGCTTTTGCTTATTAGTGTCCCTTATGGAAAGAGTTTATTGGTACTAGAGGTTCTTGGGAGAAGTGGCTCAAGTTTGTAAACTCAGGTGCAAGGGAGACCCTTAGATGTTTGAATTTAGATGTGGCTGCTAAAATATTGGCTTCTATCAGAAACCAGTTAGAAAATGTAAATAGGTTCTGCTGATGAATCTTTATAAATACAATCCTCTGGCTTATGTTCTACATAACCTTGTGAAATAACCCCTGTAAAGGCATGGATTTTGTGAACTGAAATTTCTTCATAAGGGATAAGAGCAGCTGGGAATATTGCACCTTCACACCCTGAAATACTTTTTTTTTTCCTGAGGAAAAAAAAGCTTAAGGTAAAAATTTTCAAAATAGCCTAAGACAGAGGAGCCCAAGAACCCCTGATGTGTGGGCAGATGTGGGTCCCAGCAATTTTATGTACTACTGAAACTTCTTAGTGCTACTCAGTTCAGTTTCTGATGTTTGGTTTTGCATGGCCAATACAGATCAGGAGTCTTGGTGGCTAGAATCTGCTGCAACTCAAGCTGGTGAAAAGCCCCATTACTGCTGCCCTTCCCAGAGCTCTTGTGAGTTCAGAGCTGCTATTGTTCTGCATATTTTTTTTTTTATTGGGGACACAGTCTTGCCAACATGCATGCACACACACATGCAGAGCTGTCCCTCCTTTCCCCATGTGTAAGTGGAAATCATTGAGAACACCATGTCCAGGGAGCGGAGATGTGTCTGCAAAACTTGCTTACAAAATCCCAAACTGTGAAGGAATGCTGGGTTAATTTTTCACCTGAGTATCAGCTGAAAGTAATTTATACCCCAAATTAATGCAGACAATGCCTAGTCTGGTCTGCAGGCCCTCTGTATTTTTGAATTCTTTTCTACTAAAACTCAATAAAAACATGGGGGTGGAAGGTACTGCGGGGAATTTGCTTTTTGTTCTGCTTAAGTGCTGTATTTCTCAGCAGTCTTCAAGTTTCTCAGCATGAAGATATTGTTACATCAGAACTACTGTGGGTTTAACACAATTCTCAATTTGCAGGCAAATGGATGTATTGTGTTGGGGCTTATCCACAGAGGACTGTGAAACTACAAATTACAACGCAGCTGCAATCTCTTATCTGGATAATTCCACATCCTCCCCCCCAACTTAGTGCCTGTGAGTCCTTCCCTGTCCACAAGTGGAAGGTGCAAGTGCAAGGAGAAACTTGAGTGAGAAAAAGAGACATAGGCCAAAAGGCAAAAGAAGCCCTGACAGTGCAGAAGACCTTGTATGTGTCTGTGGATGCTGCATCTGGATGGGATGGGATGGCTGGGGCCTTTTTCTGAGCTGGATGGAGTTATAATGATTTCCATTAGTGGAAGATGTGATGCCTCTGGATTTAGTGGGTTTTTAATGATTGCCTGGAGACTTTGCTTCTGTAACTTTCCCTAGAAAACTGAGGCAGCTGGGGTAATAGTCAACACATCCACTGAAGGGGGTTGTGAATAGTCATCCACATCCACTTTCCACCAAGGAGGAAAGAGAAGGGGGCTCCCCCTTCCCTCAGGTTACTAAATATGGCAGTAAAGCAGGGGATCCATCATATAACTTTCTCTGCTGTTCTTGTCCTCATTCCTCCTCCTTGAAGGGAATGATAAGCCACCAACAGGTCCCTATGCGAGAAGCAGAAGACACCTGCACTTTGAGAGAAGGCTTTACCACTTTGTTAGCCTTGGACACATCTTGCCCACCTTGTCACAATTACACAACTGAAGCCAGATTATGTGTCCTGTGCCTGCAAGTGTGGGCATCTGGTGTGGAGACTGCACTGCAACAAACCAAGACTGTGTAGGCAGAGGTGCTGCACCACCAAGAGCTGGGACAAGCTCTTGGCCTCCGTTCTTCAAAGCAAAGGGCTGTGTTACCTCATTTTAGTGACACTCTGGATACCTGCTAGCCAGTAATAGAGAGAAAACTCAATGACCCCATGATAAAATTATGTTTATTTGCTTCCTTTCAAATGGCCTTGGATATGCAGGGTGCTGACAAATGGGACCTGAACTCATGCATTTAATTGACCAGGAAATAAATATATCAGAGTGACAGTACTTCTTTGGACTCTTTTGAGACTTGGGAGTTGCTGGTCATTCTGTTTGTTGGCTCAGTTTTAGCAGCAGAAATGTCCATGTGTTCTGTCAAAGCACTTTACTTGTGACAGGCAAAGTGCTGCCCTGAACTGGAAAACCATTCAGAGCAAATAAATGCATTAGTTAGATGCAGAGTATCTTATATTTGATACACACCACTTCCTAATCACTTTACCGAACATCTGGATTGCCTTGAAACGAAACCAGTGCTGGCGTCATCTTTAATTTGGGCATGGGATCCATTTCTGAAGCCTCTTTTTTCCAGGAGAATGCCTCGTAGATCTCCATATCATTTAGGTTGGGTCCTACAGGTCCAATCTAGGGTAAATAAAATTAAAGGTTGCCTCACTACTGAGGGGGGGACAGAAAGTTGTACATGGGAGCCAGCTAAGCCCTTTGGTATTGGTAGTTCACATTGTAGACTCTTTAAAAAAAAATCTTATTAAGGAATGGGGATTTTTCATGTGTCTTTAGAACAGTCTGGTTCAGGTGTGTTCTTGCAGAATAAATGAGAATAATTAATTGTAGCTGTTAACATGGCATACAAGAGACTGAAATTAAACCCATTGTGCTGGTAAAAGGTGTGGAAGAACACACAGTGTGCAAAGACACAGGCTGCTCTGTGTGAGTGAAAAGTGAGAGCAAAGGGGATGACATAATGAGCAAGAGATGCATTCGCATCACTGCAAGTTGGGCTCGGCTGAACAACAGCGAGAACTATTTGCAACATCTTTTTGTCAACATCTGTTTGTCTTTGAGTTCATGAAAGTGGAACAAATCTCATTAATTTTTTTTTTCTTGTGTTGAAACTTTGCATGATTGTTTCTGTTATTTTGGCAGCCAAAATGATGCTGGAATGTTTCACCTTCTTTTTCCAAGTTTTTGAGCAGAGTTTTTCAGTTAAGGTTTGTCACATAAATCATGAGGTTTTGCTTCTGCTTCTAGCCAAATCATAATCCTTATAGCATAAACCTTTTGTTGTTTATGGGTTTTTTTTCCTAAAAGCTTCAGCTTCTGGAATCATGAGAATGCATGAAAATCTCCGCTTCAGCTTTCTGTCATGTGTTTGTTTTATATTGAGTTTCTAGCACTAAGAACTGTGGAGAAGCTTTTGGGTGTCATCTGAAAGATGGAAGGAAAAAAAAAGGAATTAATTAATTTTTTTTTTTTACACCACTTATATAATTTTTGGAAATTGTGACTCATGGTTTTGGATGCTTAGATTTGGCAAGGTTCTAGTTCTCCATGCCACTCCCCCGTGACCAGAGTGTTGGAAGCAGCCATGTGGGGCTTGTCTCTATGGACAAGTTACAGCACAGAGAGCCAGAGTGGGAATTCACAGTGCCCTAGTTTTATTGCACAGATTCCCCGCGTGGATGCAAAGTGTGCAGTACCTGCCCTTTGGAAGTGTTCTCGGGGCATGCCTCTATGTGAGGAACATATGGCATGCGGTTCAGAGGCCCGATAGCTGACAGCAATGTGTTCCAGCTCATGGACTGGAGGTAGTACAGCCATTTCATGCTTCAAACTGCACTTATTAGCATAGGCATGGCTCCAAGGTGATGCTGCTGTGTGGATATTGAGCACCTCCTGGCTATGCCGTGCCATGTGATTACGGTGGGGGGGATGCAACACTGAGCTTCCTCAGCCTCCAAGCTCTGGCTTCTTTTTGTAGCAGCCTGTATCTCAGGAGGGGGAGCTGCATGGTTTGTCCTGTTGGAGGGCAGGAGGGTGAGGATCTGTGGTTCTGGAGGTGGACTTTCAGTTCAGAGGAGATGCAGGTATGCTTGGCAGTACCCAAGGGCCATGTAGGGAAGACAATGACACCTGTATTCCCTCTAGGGACTTCACACTGTTGGGTGACTTTGTTAACATTCAAACTTGCCTGTGGGTTCTCTGTTTCCAGACTGCCAAATGCATGTCTTGATTCCTTGGAGCCACATGGTATAGGCATCAGTAGGATGGGGAAACTCTTGAGTGCCCAGCGGAGAACATATTGGATTTGCTTGGAACAAACTTCAGGGAGCAGTTTGAAGTCCTTTCTGGCTGTCTCAATCAGCTGTAGAGAATAAAGAGGAAAATCAGCCACTGGGGTACACCTGGTAAAGGGATCAAGAGGAAAATACCACTTAGGAATAATTTGGGACATGTTCAAGGAAGAGCAGTGCTAGCTGATGAGTAGTTCCTGCATCCAAGCCCAAGTCCTAGCACCTGTCCAGGAGGAGCAGCAGCTGGAGTAACACCCATTAAATGGAGCTGGTGGTACAGCAGCTCCTCTGGCCAGGCCAGGCGGGAGGGAAGGAGAGCTGCTGGCGCACAGAGCCCCCCAGGAAACGTGCCCTGTAACATGGAAACCAGGATGCTGCTGGTCCGGCTGGGAGTGGGCTGAGGTCTCTGCCCCTCAGGAAGCTGCAAGGCATTTGTGTGTTTTCCAAGGCAGCAGAGACAGGGTGCTGAGGGGTGGGAGAGAGAGAGATTTCCTTCTGCTGTGAATAGACTGGGGGTGGGGGATGGCAGCTCTGGTTTAACCCTTGTGTGTTCCTTACATCTCCAAAATGAAACGGTGTCTTAGGAAACCATTCCAAGAAACTGCACAAGAAGTGATGGCACCAGGGTGATGTGGTAAGTTTTATTACCTCAGTTCTCTCACCCCCAGGCACATCTCCTGGCTCTGGCATTGCTTTTTACTTTGAAGTTAGGTGTTGCTATGACCAAAATGAATGCTGGTGATGCCAAGGGGAGAGTCTTACGGGACATTACCTTGAGTCAGATGGAAGATGCTCATGGGAGACAGCTGTAGATATGTAACAAATTGCCCTCGGAGGCCTAAGAAAGAGGGAATTTCATTTGTCTCTTGCATCAAAGGAAGGGAAAAACAGCATAAAATCTTAGATGTAACTCCTAAAATGTTCCACTGTGCAGAATAGTAAAAGCTTCTCTGAATCTATTGCAGTGTTGCTAATGGGATGACCTAGAGGAAGTGGAGGAAAACACAACTACCATTAACTCCTACCACTGCCCCATCCAAGCCCTTGGAAGTGCTGCCGAACAGGACCTCTGTGAAGACCTTCAGGGCGTGAGTGCATAACGATGTTTGGGAGATGTACCTGGTACAAGGGAGGACAGGGAAAAGTACTTTGTTTACTGCACAGGACTCTCCCAGAGCGGCGGAGAGTCCACATGGCTGAAAGTTGGCAGCCAGGCTGCAGGTGTGGTGAAAGAGCCGTGTTTTCTAAACACACTAAATACTTATTGCTCTGGCCTTTTGTAGATAAAGATCAGCTTTGACTTTAAAAGAAATTACAGCAAAAGTGGTTGCATCTGGGAGGATGAATACCTGCTTCCAGATTAATCTTTGTAGAATTAAACTTCATAAACAAATAATTTGATGTGATTAACCCAGTCAGAGGGTTGATGGAAATGTGCCTCCAACTTTCACAGTATCGGGGTGGAAGCTGTAATGCGTTAGCCAGAGAATTTCCCTGTGTAGGAATAAACAGCCAGAAGGTTCTTGGGTGTGAGGTTTCCCAATTTCTTCTCTGAAAAATCCGCAGCAGAAATAATAGCCCTCCTGAAAGTCTGGAACTTTGCTGAGATTCAAAACACTGTCATTACTCTGGAGACGTTTGGTGTGTGAAAATGGCAGAGAGCAGTTGTGAACTACCCAGAGCCAAAGAATTTGTAGCAAAACATCTGGTCTCTAGGCCAACCAGATAAAGAAAGCTTTCGGTAGCTCTGATAATGTTTCTGCTTTATGGTTGTGCTAATTTCACTAGGAAAAACAGTCCTTCTACTGATCTCAGTCAGTTTTACATTTGAAGGTTGGAATACAGGGATATCAGCCTATCTGTCCCTATGGTAAATGTGACTTAAAAATAAAATTAAAAACCTGAATGTATTGATTATGATATAGGCAAAAAAAATAAAATAAAGGGGAGGGGGTAGCATTTAAAATCTGAAGTGGCAGGGATACATAGATAGCAAGGCAAGCGGACATTAGAGCCTGTTCCAAGAGATTAAACTATTTCCTTGTGCCAAGCATGCTCTGTGTGTGAGCTGAGTTCACTCTATCTCAGACTGATGACTGGAGTTTTTGCTGCTTTTGACAAAACAAATAATGCAAAGAGGAAGATTATTCTCTATTAAGAGAAATAATTTTTCTTTTTTATTCTCCAACTGGGGTATCAGATGCCTGCTTCCCTTCCTAGTATCAGATTCATTATTAAAATGGGCAAGGCTGGACAAGCCATTTCATCCAGGATAAAAAAATATGCCACAGCTAGTGCGCGCAAGGATTTGTAAAATACTGGGGTTTTTTGGTGTTGGAAATTGTTTGCTTGGGAAAAAATTGTATGTTGTGGAGGAAATTTGGCCCTCCCAGATGAGATTAGCTATGCTTATGTGCTCCCAGGAGATGACAAGAAGGCAATGATGGGAAGACATGAAATAGTATGGTGTTGCCTAAATGCAGACGGGTAGGTGAGGGCCTTGCAGGCAGCGGTGTGCCTGCGGTGCTGTTGGTTTTAACTGCATGGTCCATGGCAGGCAAACCTGAGCCTGCTTTGTTTGGCCTTCAGAAGCTGGGCAGTCTGGTGTTGAGGTCCCAGCAGTCAACTGACATCATTTCACGGCCCCTGTGAGTTGGCAGCATGAGCACAGGCAACACTGTGGAGATGGAGGATAGGGAGAATGCGGCTGGGGACACCCACTTGGCACAGCTTGTGGGCTGTGCAGAGAGTGCATTGGGTGCAAGGGACTATCCATCTAGGTGATATCACTCCCCCCAATGAGTGCTGCCTGTCCGACCCACTTCTGCCCCTGCTCCTGGGCTCAAGCCAAAGTTCCTACCCCATCCAATTGCTCCAATTAGTGCTGTGGTTTGTTTTTCTTTATTAAGAAGGTTGCTTGAGACCTGCCTGTTGAGTCCAGCTCTCTTTAATCTGTCCCTATCATCACTGAGGTTAACTGAGTTTCCTGCCCAGCAGCTCCTTTGGCAAATTAGGGAGAATCAGCAAGACACTGCCAATAAGCTTTCCACCGTATAGATTTTGTCCAGCAGAGCCCAACTAAATTAGGTCATGCTACCATATGTATTCCATGCACTTGAGGTTTGACCTAGCTTCTGTGAAAACTAGCGAGCAGCGACGTGTTTAGAAGCTGGACTGGAGCTATGGCTGAGACAGCTGAATTTTGAAAGAGCTGAGGTGGAGCTGTGCCCTTCATTTTTGTGGACCAGTGTCATTTGTACAGGAAGAAGATTGATGTCTTCCCGCGGGAGCTTTTGCCTGTGCTGGAGTGCGTCTCAAACAACATTGCCAAGATACCTTGGGGCTGGGCTAGGTAATTATTTTGTGATTAGACGCTGAAATCAAATAAATAAGTTAATCATTTCACAAGTTGAGAAGAAAATTAATTTATTCCATCTGAAATTTCTTCACAATGGCTGTGAATAACTCTGTCATCTTCTGAATGACATTGGCCTAAGGTCTGACCATCTTCCACCAAACGACTTGCTAGCTTCCCAGGGCCCTGATGATATGAAGTTGCCTGTTTAGGAGGAGGCAGGACTATTCTGCTTAGCTCTCTTGGGCATGTCAAACCTGCAAGTGGTGGTGATGGGCCAACCTGGCTACTGCCATATCACAATTCATACTCACGGCACAGAAAAGGTCGGTGCGCTAATAGGGGGAGATTCCCCTTTCAAAACCAGGCTTCAAATGATGTTGAGAACCACCACAATGATATGTTTTTTACATAAATAATAATTAATTACATGTAAATCAGTCTTTTCCCCACCCCTTCCATTAGTATTGTCTTTGCTAAGCTCTCAGTCTTGTTTGTGTCTGCTCACTTTGACTAGTTGAATGGCAGCAGGCATCATTTGCAATGCTAACATCAGATATGGGTCAAAATGGACAAGGAAAACACAACCTGGGGTTTTATCAATGCAATAACAACAAATTCTGTCTAGAAATGGCAGTGTACTAGGGTTTAACCTCTTCACTGCCGCATAGCAAGAGACAACAAGATTTTACTTTTCCAGTCTTGTCTTCTGCTCTTTCTAACTTATTTTCAGTGTCTTTGTCCTGGCCATTCTCTTCCCACCCTCTTCCCTGCTTTCTGTTGTTTACTAGAGCATCTGGCAGTGTTTCTCTCCCAAGACACAGGAGACTGCTGTGTTCGTAGATGTGTAAGTAGAGTAAAAGCTTTAATCTTTGTTGATGTTGGATTAAAAAGAACTCATAGTAGTGGAAAAATTAAGATGTAATAATATTTCAATGTAGTACATTTTCGAGACAGCATCGACGGAAAATTCTTTATGGGGAAAGTTGTGATTACTGCATCTCCTTCACAGAGTAGATCTGGGGAAGGACTGCTGAACTCTAAGGGAAAGCTGGGCACGGAGTGAGATCACACTGCTGAGATGGGACTGGTCATTCCAGGGGAAGCTGAAAGCATGGCATGTATGGGATTTCTGCGTTCCACAGCAGGAGAAACCTGTTTCAACCTTTGCTTGCTTCCAATACTGCCTTCCAGGAAGGGCAGGGAAGGAGCTGGTCTGACCTCCAGCAGTGTCAGACTATGTATGATCTGGTTCTGAAGCCCCCGTGGAATAAAGGCTGTCCTGGAAGTCAGAGGAGGAGAGGTTTTGAATTGGGTCTCCTGCTCTAGAAAAGTACACTGGCTTTCTACAGAAGCATCAAAGATGCTGAGACTGCGTTAGTTAGAAGTTGTCAAGATACAACAAGAACCCGTGCTGTCATCAGAAAGATGTAGAAAGCGTTACAGAAATCTAGTAGCAAAAGGCAGGTAGGTGTCTGTTATGTGCAGAAGCAAATGCAGGGCTATGCTGCTTATAGCACAGATCCTATTTTTTGCCTCCTCTCGGAACTAGGCACTGTCCCAAACCTGCAGCAAAGTCAGCTCTGTTGGAAGCAGGCATGCAAAATCCGGATAACTGCTGGTTTCATCGCAAGAATATATTCAGTTGCTAATGTTGTCAATGCTTCATGGCTAATTTTTATAGCAGTAATGTTTTACATAATTCATAGATTTTAAACTAAACGCCGTATTTCCACCCTTGTCCTCCTGCTAGGTAAACTGTAAACCTCACCAAGACCTCTCCAAACTTCTCAGGAGAAAACACTTGTTGAAAACCCTCATTTTGGGAAGGCAGCGAGATGATGAAAGGGAGCTTAGCCTGCAAAATTTAAGGCTGTAATGAACCAGGCTAATAAATTACCTAATATCACCTTAGAACAGGTCCATGACAGCCTGTCACACAGCAGTGCATCAAGCAGGGAACACACAGTTGATCTTTCCCAACCTTTGTACCCCTTCCTGCTGACCAGGGGACTATTTCTGGGAAAGAGCAGGCCTGCAAAGTCCTGCAGAACAAATGGTAAAATATTAATAAGCCAAAAAGGGGCTTAGAGGTGCCAGTGAGGCTCTGTGGCCATGCAGCCATCAGGGTGAGGGGTGAGTGCTGCTGGCCTCTGCACAAAGGGAATGGCAAACAGCTTCTATGGAGAAAATTTCATCTGACTTTTTTCTTTTTTTTTGCATGCAAAAATGCAGATTCAGCAGCACCAAAATGGTTTGTGCACACATGCCAAACTTGTCATTTATAAAAACTCAAAAAAGCTCTGACAAATGCTGAAGCTGTTAGTTTTGACACTTCTGACATGAAACACTTTGATTTTTCATTTTGAAACTACTTTGTGTTCAAAATGTCCTTTAATTTTATTTTCAAGCATGGGGGTATGTGTCTTTTTTCTTATTCCCCTCTAAAAATCAAAATTGAAATGAAATCTTCGGAATGACTCAAAAATGAAATTGTTCTCAGATTTTTGGTTTCACCAGCTTTTTTTCTTAGGTGTTTGTGTTTTGCTTTGAGTCACTTATCCCCCCACCACAAAATTTGCCAGTTGGTTTGTTATCAAGAGTTGCAGTGAAGACCAACCCCTCTGAAGGGTCACAACAGTCACAAGAGAGTATTTTTTTTTTCTGTGGCTGTCAGTTGCAAAAAGAAAAAAAAAATGAGCCTTGCTTTTGCTTTCCAGGAGATTGGGTTCATTTTCTATTTGACTGGGATAAATAATAAACAGTACTTTTCTGTGAAGGATTTTGTTACGTTATCTGTTTAAACATTCCGTTATGTTTTAGTAATGTGAATAATGATTATTCCTGTGCTTCTGAGCTCTCCGTCTTGGCTCGAGTGTTGGAGGTTCAGGAGACACCTGGCATTGTTGACAGAGCGTTGAACTTGAACGCCTCTCACTGTGACAGGGCAAGCCCAAATATTTTGGGAAGAGTCCTTGTTATGTTAGGACAGGGATTGGTAGCACTGATGCTGGGGATGGGTTTTGCTTAAACACTGAGTTGATTACTGTTTTGTTATTGGAGGAACAGCGTGAACTTTGGCAGGCGAGCTGCTGCGAGGAAGGAGAATTGGACTTGGGCATTTCTTAATTGTAGGGCGTGCTGACAGCCTTAAAAAAGATGTGAGGGCTCAAAAGGGGCCAGGAATATGAGACCCTGGAAGACGTTTCTCCAGGAGTGAGAAGGTGAAAAATTAAAGCTCTCTTGCAAGAGAATCAAATGTTCAGAGTAGCCCTTGTCTGTAGACAAATACATGGGGAAGAGTTCTTATTTAATATCTCTTTAATATCCATCACTGAAGACACTGCTTCCCACAGTGTGCATCTTCCTGCTTTTATTGGCTTCCTCTTCAGCCCATCTCTTCTCTGGAAGCCACCCTGCATCTTGGTAGTGCTTTGTGCATCTTCAGTACCGCGCAAGCGTCCAGCTTGTGGTGTTTCAACTTAATTGGTCATAGAGTTTAAACAAGATTGGATGTCTTGTAGTGTTTGCCAATTCACGTACAGCATGTAATTTTATTCAGGAAGCAATAGGAACTAAATGACATTAATTCCCATGAATATTCATTTAAGAATCTCTACCAGATTCAGGCAGATTAATAGTCCAACGCATGTACAATGGCTATTCATTGCCCCCACAGGAAAAGGAAATAGGTATTGGCTGGCAGCTCAGGACAAGTGGAAATGGGCTATAGAATTTACCTCTGGGTGGCTCCTGATAGAGCCGGGGCTGCACGGACACCTTAATGACTAAGAGAATTAGCGTGGGTATGGACATGAGGGGCCTTTCCTGTCCACTGAGGAGTCTGGGGTGAACACAAAACTCATGTTTCTGCACTACTAATGCAAACTCAAAGCACCTCTGACAACAACGGAGTTCCCCTGGACTAGCAACAAGTAAAATGCAGTTTATATTGTGCCTGACTTGCGCTGTCCGGTGCGTGAAGCCAGCCTCCAACCTGCTCTCCCCAGATCACGCTGCCACAGGGCAGAGCAGTGGTTTGTCTTCTTTGCAAGCAGCAGTAGGAAAGCTGTGCTGCTCACTGGGTCCTCTGTGAGCCTATAACCAGCCCTCGGGGTGGCTACAGAGCAGCCTCACCTTGCCAAGCAGCACGTGCCTCCTGGCACACGGAGGTTTGGTTCTGCTCCAGCTTGTCGTCTTGGTGCAGGCCAGGACCAGGGAAATCAAGAAAGTCTAATAGCAAAAGCAGAGGAGAGGGGAGTGTGTGAGCTTGAAAGTGAGCATCAGAGTTTGGGATGCTGTAAAAAAAAAAAAGCCCAACAACTTTTTTTAAATAGAGATTGTATAAAACCATATTTAATTAAAAGATTGTCTAGGTCTGGTTGCAGACCTTATTTAGGATGACTTATTTATAAATTACCTTTTGTCAGACAAGCCAACTTGAGACCTCAGCTGTGTCACATTACTGTTACTCTTTTGTGGAATTTCCCCAGCTGGAGAATGGATCCTGCTTCCACTACAGTTGGTGTAACTGTTGCCACCAGCACTGGGCTTAGCCCCTAAACAGGATGTTTATGCCTTTTAAAATTCCCCCCTTGTTGCCAAGTCAACCCCTTCCATCCATAAAGTTATCTAAGCAAAAGAAATATCTGGCATTATTCACCTGATGTGCATGCAATGGGCAGAGCTGCATCTCCTGCTTTTTTTCAGGGTATCTCTATCGCAGGGAGGGGGTTGAGTCACCTTCCCTGGAGGTGTTTACGGGCTGGGTGGACAAGGTGCTGAGGGACATAGTTTAGTGTTTGATAGGAATGCTTAGTCTCGATGACCCGATGGGTCTTTTCCAACTTGGTGATTCTACAATTCTATGACTTCCCCCAACTCTACACACGAAGCAAGGCAATGTGGACAGTAGCAACTGCTCTACCTCCGTAATGAATTTTGCCACGAGCTGCAGTACAAGGGCACTTGCAGGTTCTCTTCTCCTACCACTATTGACGACATTTGACTTAATTCAAATGAAGCCCAAAAATCATAAAATTGGGCTGTAAAACCAATGTTTACCTTTTTTTTTACGTTCACCAATTTTTTTTTGGGGTGGTAGACTGTATATATCTCAGTTTTTACATCCTCGGGTGTAAAAGGTAGAATAATAGCCTAGTACCTGCATGTGCTTTGCACTTAAACAGGAGCACCGAGTGGCCCAGGGATCAGCTGTGCAGCCTGGTGATGTGTCCTGCAAAGCCTCCTAACCCAGTGACTAAAGCAGAAAGGACTCCAAGGCCTGGCTCCTGAGCCACCGGAGGTGTGGTTACAGTAACTTAGAAAACATTCTGACTTTAAAACAAGTAACACCTATAATTACCAAGGCGTCATCATCTTCATAATATTTTTTTCAAGCTAACTAGCTGCAGTTGGAGCCTGCGCGCACCCTTGCTAAAATCTTCCAAGCATTTGCTCCTGGGATGGTTCAGCTGTTGCTGGGAATATCAAGCATCTTTCTCCAGGCACTTGTAAAACAATATAGCAGTAAACAATTCAAGTACAATTAGCAGCTACATTGGTGGAGGGGGAGGGAGAAGTCCCGCTGCTGGTATTGTCTATGGAATTAATCATGTTTTATGGAGTTGATGTACTGGCTTAGATTTGTGAAGTTAGAGGGGGGAAAAAAAAGATGAAGTTGTTTCATCCTGGAATAAATGTTGTTTATTGGAAACGTCAAACAAATAATTTTCGGGATGGTAGGGAATGTTGGAAAAATGCTTGNTCCTGTCCCCTGTCCCTTGGGAGAAAAGGCCAGCTCCCTCCTCTCCACAACCTCCTTTCAGGTAGCTGTAGAGAGCAATGAGGTCTCCTCTCAGCCTCCTCTTCTCCAGGCTAAACACCCCCAGGCTGTTCTTGTTTCATAGAATTGTAGAATAATCAGGTTGGAAGCGACCCACCGGATCATCGAGCCCAACCGTGTTTCTTCAGTGGGTAAAAAAAGAACCAAAAAAAGACTGACCGACAAAGCTTTAAGGGGAGGGTGAGTGCAGCTAAAGGCGGGGGCGGCTCAGCCCGGGCTGGAGCAGCGAATCCCCCCGATCCCGACGTGTTTCGGCTGCCGGTGCCGCCGCGGAGCTCCCGCAGCGCAGCGCGCTCATCCTCCTGGCCAATATTTATTTGCAGCGATCTTCCTCCCCCCCACCCCCTTCCTCTTAATTATTTAAAATATAATGAATTAGGCATAAGTACCTTGCCATTACCGTAATTTGGGGTGTTAATTGCCGCCGGCGCGGCTCCCCGAGCCCGGGAGGCGCTGCCGCCGGGAGGTGGCGCCGCGGTCGCGGCCCCGAGCGCTCCGGGACGGCGCCGGGCGGGGCGGGGGGCGCGGATCGCCCCGCGGGAGCGCAGCGAGCGGGGCTTGAAGCCTCCTCCCCCAAAGCCGAATCCAGCCCGCGGGTCGGCGCTCCGGGAGGCCAAAAGAAAAAAAATAAATTAAAAAATAAAAGCAAGGGAAAGGGGAGAAAAAAATTGGTTTCTCGCAGGGCTCCGCGGTCGGAAGGAAAGTTTTCCCCCCCTCCCAGCCCCGAACAAAGTCGGTAGCGAAGTAACTCGCGGCTCCGTCCCCGGGAGGCGCTGCCCGCTCCCCCCCGCGCAACCTCCGCGCAGTCCCCGCTCCCTCCTTGCCGCGGATGCTAAACTTGGCGCTGCGCGAGTACCGAGCCCGGGGGGATCGGGCGGTCCCTCTCGCCCTCTTCCCCAGCGCTGGGGTCGGTGCCGCCCGCCCGCTGCGCGCCGCTGCGCACCCGCGGAGCGTTCCTAAAGCAGCGCCCGCTACAGGGGAAGGGGGGGAGCGCAGGCAGCGCCCGCCTCGCCGCCCCGCGCAGGTAAGGCGGGGGATCCGCGCAGAGCACCGCCAGGTCTCCCGGGGGTTACGCGGGCTTGACAGCCCCGTCCCGCGCCGCGGAAAAGTTGCTGGGGGGGAGGGGGTGCGGAAGGGGAGGGGGTGCGGAAGGGGGTGCGGTGCTGCCCTCTGCCTCTGGGCAGCCCCGACCTCCCGGCCCCCCGCGCAGCTCTGCGCAGGGCGCGCAGCCGCCGCTTTCGCATCCTCCTTCCCCCCCATCCTCCGCGCAGCTCCGCGCCGGCGGGGCATCCCCCCCCTCCTCCTCCACGCGCCTCCCCCTCCTTCCCCC
>WAAB01024028.1:221564-283858 GCA_013389865.1 Piaya cayana | reverse complement strand
TTTTTTTTTTTTCCTTCGTTTGTTTGTATTTTTTTTCCCCCCTCCTGCTCCTGTTTCTCGGGCCCCGCTGTCCCCCAGGGGCTGCCCGCAGCCCTCCCGCACGGCCCCGCGGTGCCAGCGCTCCCAGAGCGGCTCCCCTAGCGAAGCTGGAGCCCAACTTTGTGCTCAGAAGTTTTAAGGTTTCATTTTTAGTAACTGTTCTTTGAGTGAGTAATGGATCCGTGCTCCTTGTAACAGCCTGCACGCTGTATCTGCTGATGTCTAGGGTGCTGGATGGTTATGAATATTAAAACAATTCTCTAAACTGTGTTTCCATATACTTTTTCAAAACTTAGTGTTTTACCTGCTTTGACCAGTTACCGATGTCACTAATGACAGTTTCTTAATTAGGCAAAGTTTCAAGAATGTCCTCGAAGAAACTTGCTGCTTGCGCTGTTAATTCACAGTTTGCTTTAATATTTCAGCGAAGGCTGAAACCACTCGATTGAGTATTTTTTTATTGTTTCTGTTAACTGCTGAGAAGCCTCTTCTGTGTGTAAGTTTGAGACCCCCTGAAATAATTGGAGTTCTCAGAGAAGCGAGCGTAGGCAAGGAGGTCCTGTGCATCTTGGTAGCTAGATTTGGGGGAAGAAGGGGAGATGAAGGCTACTAGTTTCAACTTCTCTCCTCTGAATCTTTTCGCCTGCACATTTTATTTGAACTGTCTCACAACCGTGTTGAATGGACCAGGGCACTGGGAGAGGAAGCTCTTCACTAGTTACCATTCAAAAGGTGTCGGCTAAAATCTCATTGCAAAAAGGTATTGTAGCTTTAACATCTTGCATTGGCAGCATTCTTCCCCCTTAGTCTTTGGATTAGTCATTGTATGAGAGACAGAAAAAAAAAATCACTTTTTTTTTTTTTTCCCCTGGAAAAAGTAAAGTAAACAGCCTCCAACAAGTGAACCTTGACAACCCAGATTAAGGAAGGCAGGAGAGATCAAACAAAGCTGCTGCTGGGCTGTTGTCAGGAGCTGCCTCACTGAAAGCTCTGGACTATTCGATCAGGCAGCGAGGCTATATGTTCACTTATGCAGAAATGGACCATTACAAATGCTGAGCTTTGTTGTGAAACCAAAGGATAACTTTGAGAAAAAATAACTACTATTCCAAACAAGCCTTTCTTTGCTTACGATTTTGACTGTAAAGTTAGTTTTTGTGCATGGGCTGGGTTTTGGTTTTTCTTTCATTCTTTTTTTTTTTTTTTGAGTGTTTGGAGTGCATTGTATACACTTCAGAGAGATAGAGAGATTTAGGATTTGATTTTATTTAGGCTGTCTAGAGCTGCAGAGAAGGTGCTCAGTAATGTAATGTAGAGAACCGTTAAAGTTCTGTGGAATAGAGCTTTTATTTCTGGATCTCTGAATTGTAAGGAAACATGGATATTCTTTTTTTTTCTCTGTGTGTAACTGTGGGCTGTGCTGATATATAGAAGAGGGGTTTGGTTGTGATTAAGTGTTGCACGTTGTGTGACTGTATTCCTGGAGTTTACAAAACTTGTAATTTCTTGCCTTCAAACCTGTTACTGACCAGTCAGGGTGGCATCTTATTTTTGATATGCCAAGATTTTTGCAAAACGGTGTTTTACTTGGCTCCATGGCTATGTTAGGGGACTCTGTTACCATGTAGTTTTTCAGTGGAAATAGCAGTAGGGGATATTTACAGATACTTGATTTTACTTTAGTAAATATTTGGGATTTAAGTATTAATCTAACCTGCACTGGTCACATTTGGTTATTTTTGTTGCCTGAGTTTGGTGCTGTATTCAACACTTCACTGCAAACTCTACGCATATGCTCCTGCATTAATTTCTTTTAAGTTTTCCAAAACAATGGAAATAATCTATTAAAAAAGAAAAAAAATCTGAGGAAAAGTCTGTTACCCTAGTGTATATTAATCAGGAGGCAGGCCAAGTGTGCGTCTACTGAAGAATTAAGAAATCCAAAACCTTTTTGCCCAAGTATTTCTTTGATTAGCAGTGCAAATCACACAATAAGTACTTTATACTTGTTGTAAGGTAAGGTTTCATAACCATCCTGCATAACTTGTCATAAAGTCTCTGGATTTTTATGGTATGTATTTTAATTAGACAATAAAAAATATGTGTGTTAAACATGCACATGTATGCTGTTAAGCCATTTTGGGTAATGTGTAAGTTTTTTTAACATCTATAAACATTTTCTGCTTAAATCAGTTCCACCAGTAATCGTAACGTAGCTAGTTTTTGTACTAGTAAGGGAAGGAGCAGGAAAGTTGAGCAGAGAATTATACATTGGGCATTATTGCTCAGCATATTCTGCAATATGCTTTTCTCTTGGAGTGGATCACCTTTATTTTAAGAGCCAAAATTTGCATTATCATCCTTGGTGTGATATATTGTAAACATTTGTAGCTCCAGAATTATTTCTGTTTCACAGCACTGTAAAAATTAGGAAGAAAGGCTGGTAGTATAAAGGCAAATTTATGGAATGCAGCTTACCATTTAGTATTCATACTGCTTGTGGTCATTTATGTTGGGAGATTGAACCAGATAATGTAATTCCTTTTGTGAAATATCTATTGAGCATGCATTTGTATATCAAATGAAATAACATATGCACACACATATGTAGGATATATATGTAAAATAGTTCTTTCTGCAAGGCTGTCCAGTTATTTATAGGGCATAATGATACTTCTGTCATCTTAAATTTTCTCTGAGAAGCTTTAATAAATTTAAATAGATTATATGCTGTCAGAAAATAGTATAAATTTTGTTTACGATTCACTTGCTTTAAGGTACTTATACTAAAGAAGCTCATTTAACCCCAAGACTGAGTAGCATTAAGTGGTGAGAGGAGTCTGCTGAAGAGCTGCGACTGCCCTTTGCTCTTGTGATAATCTTAAATTACTACAATTTAATTGCAACTTCAAGGCACTGAGCTGAAATATTTTTCTGCAGCTGAGAGGCGGCTGGAGGAGATGTAGTGAGATTTTTGCAGGTGGCTGGGTTTCTCTTTGGAGGTGCAGCGTTTGCTCAGGCCTTTCCTGCCTTTCGGAGGTGCATCCAGCGCAGCGTCGTGTGTTGCATGGACACAGCGCCCAGCAGGGAGCTTTACCCAGGGGATTCCCATCTTGGTAGAAGCAGGATCGGGCCCTGCAGTAGTCGAGCAGCTCGGGTGTGCAGGCATCTTGTTTGCTGTTAGTATTTAAACTTGCACTTAAATTAAATAGCACGTCGTAATTGTTCCTTGAATGAACCTTATGATTGAGTTGCTTTCTAGAGCTTTTCCCTGCAAGTCTCTGATGGGGAGGCAGGGAAGGGGCTGGCAGCTGGAGACAAGGACCAGGAGGCTGTGGGCAGCATGCACTCTGCTCTGAACATGCAGCCCGCTGGCTCCCTGGGGAATGGCACGGTCCCTATGGCCTCACAGGCGAGTTCAGGGTGCGGGTCCTGATCCAGAGCACGGTGGCATCACAGGGCTGCTGCTGATGTTGCCACCGTTTGGTTTGGCTTTTGCTCTGTGTCACTAACTCGTGTCACTGAAACTTTATCTTTTTTTTTTTTTACTCCCCCCTATGTATAGTAGCTTGCTTTCACACCCGGTGAGCGGTTCAGCAGAGATATGATAGGCAGTAGGAGCCAGAAAGCATTTGCTGAGTGGAATTTATAAACGTTGTGCACTAGAGATCAGCCACGTCTTTGCGACCGTTTCTTAGAGGTCCTGGCAACCAAACTTTACTGAAATGCTTAGAAAGGTATGGCCGGGCTCGGAGTCCTTGACTTGATGCCATTGAGGAGACGCGTAAGTGCTTGGACGTGCTAAAAGCACAGTGGTGTTTCAACTGTGAGTCTGATTGGGTTTGCATTGGCCAAATCCTCATGAAATGTCTCATTGCAACAAGAAACGGAGATCTTATGTTTGCTAGAACTGCTTGCTTTTGCACTGACAAAAACGCTGCTCGCAGCCTGCTGCTCTCACCAACTACTGTGCCGTTTGATTCCCACAGCTTGCGGTGTATTGGGAATTGCAGCTACTGTAGGTAACAAGGTGATGCCAGTGTATATAGAGGGGAAAAAAGTAGAATGGAATAAATCATGCGGTCATTAGAGGAAAAACTTAATTGTGGAAACTCTGTAGTGTTTTATTATTATTTTTTAAAATTATATTTAGGCTGTAAAGGAATCAGCTGTTCTATTTTTAGGAGATCAGATATTTGTTGGTTGGGATGTCTGGAGTGTTTTAACATGTGCTCTTTTTTCTTACTTCAGCGTTGGAGCTACCAGAAGCTGCTGGCTCTGTTCGTGTGCAGGCTTTGCAAACGTGCTCTAGGGTTTTGTCTTTCTGTTCTCCTGGCACTGATCTCTACCATGCATGCGAGTGAACAGGCTTATGTCTAATGGCTGTTTGTATCTGGCAAGTATCCAGAATAATCTTGATAACTTTTTGTTCAGCAGCATCCTGAAAACGAAGATAGTGTTGTATGGAAAATGAGCAAAGGGAAGAGCATGGGCAAAATCGGTTTCATTCCAAGCATCTGGTACCTGAGGAGGACTAAATAATTTTTCTACTCCCGTTGACCCTCCCTGTGCTGTTTTAAAAACATCTTCATTTTAGTACCTTGAAATTGCAATTAAGTTGTAGTAATTTAAGATTATTGCAAGAGTGCAAAGGGCAGCAGAAGCTCTTTAGAAGTCTCATCTCAATACTTAATGCTATTCAGTCAGGGGGTTAAATGAGTTTCCTCGATGCGAGTACTTAAAGTAACTAAATCGTAAACAAAATTTATATTATATTCTGACAACTAATAATCTATTTAAATGACATTAAAGTATGTGTGTGAAAATTTAATTAAAGACAGAAATACTGTCAAGCCCTGTAAATATCTTGACAGATCTACTGAAATGGAACCTATATCGTAAAATATTTACATGTATCTGACTGTTTCTGGGGCTGCTATTCTGAAACGAATTGTGGGATTTTGCTCCCAGTTTCCTGTTCAGTTGCAGTGGTCTCGGAAAATGCACAAATAAATACACAGAATGTTTTGTTTGGATGTTTCTCTGTTGTGTTGTTCGCTGCTAGTTGCTCACTCTGTACAGTGCTTGTCACTGTTGTGTTGTTATTAGAAGTGCCCGTTTCCTCAGTTTAGCGCTGCTGGTGATGCTGAGGTACAGGGAGCGCTAGGTGTGCAATCTGTAAGTCAGCTTTCTTCTGGATGCTTGGCCCGGAGCACAGTGCTGCAGGAGCTCTTGCGCTGTTGATTTAATTGATTTTTCAGGTAGAAAGCACTTAGAACCTTTTTTCTAAATGTTTGAAATAAGTGTGAAAGTGTTTTGGGGAGTGTTGGTGTGTGCGTTTGCTGTGCGGGACCCTTCTTGTGGTGCAACCCCAGCGCTTCTCCTTTGTATTGTGTGGTCCAGGCTGTGTTCAAGATGAGGAATGTTTCACTCTGGATAAAACTGTCTGGCTGAAACTTCAGCCAGAAGTCAGTCCTTTTTAAAACCCACATGGTGGGATTCTGCACGGTGCCAAAGACAGGTGTTTTTTTTGGGAAGGTGCAGGATGAGCCGTGCTTTCTCATCACCTAGTTATGGCTCAGGGAAAGCTCCTAACTCTCCTTGGCTGGGGTGTATGTCGCTGGAGGTGCAGGGCCACAGGAGGAGGGCGAGGATTTGGGCATGGAGAGAAGGATAGGGTGGGAGTGTGGTGCTGTGGGTGCTGTGGAGCCCCGGCTGGGCTGGGTGCTGGGGTGCTGAGCACCGCCAGTCTGACAGAAGGTGGCACAGTTCGGCAGGTTGGCTGGAGCCTCTCACGGCATCATTAGTTTTCCCCTCTTCGCCAGACATTTCCTTTCATGTTGGATCCGAGTTTTAGCTGTACTTCCCGATCAGTCTTGTCATCTTGTTGCTAACAATTAGGGTCAAGTGTCTTTCCTTGGGCTCTCCACAGTCTTCGTCTTGGTGTCCCTCCCCCAGTTCCTAGCCTAAGCTGTTTGTTCATTAATTAGTAAACTGGACATATTAACACATCAGTAAACCGGAGTAATCAGACTTCCCAAGGCATCTCGGGAAACCCTCTCTGGTTTTATGTGACCGGACATGCACTATTGCTGATTTAGATGGCAGAGCCTATGATGCCAAAGTGTTGTTAAGAGGCAGATAAATAGAGAGCCCAGCAGTAAGCAGAATGTCATGTCTCTATTAAAAAGCTTGCGATAAAGGAAGATAAAATGGTGAGGGGGGGATTGCTGGTGTGTTCAGAGCAGCGGCTAAACATCTGATCACAAAAATCAATGGTGAAAATTCCCCTTCCTGCAAAACATTTGCATGCGGAATTAATGTCTGAGGCTGGGTTTGATTGCAGCGACCGCTGGAGCGCTGAAAGGACTTTTGTTCTTGCCAAAAAGGCGGATGAGGGTTCTCAGGGATTCAGGAGCTGTCTGAGCTGGGATTCAAACATCCCTCCCTGGTTCCCTTTGAAGTGGCTGCCCCTCTTGCACAGCAGCATGGTGTTCCCGGGATGCTGATGAAGTTGTTCCAGGCTCACGCTGGGGCTCATTGCTCTGTGCCGCCTCGTACCTTGATTTCCCTGGTGCTGTGGCCATCTGTGTTCCTGTCCAGAGGTTGGTCCTTGGCTTCACAGCAGAATAACAACGATACAGGTTTTTGTATATTTGAGCCTTTTTCTCAGCCGAGCGCAGAGGCAGCTCTGCAGAAGTGAAAAATGTAACTGATTATAAAGAAATGAGTGGTCGCAGCAGACAAGAGGGGAGCGGTATTAATTTTACCAGTTCTGTAATGAAACATGCAGTAAAACATTAAATCATCACAGCCCTGTTTGCTGAAAGGATGTTAATCATTCCATTAAGAAGGATTAAGTAATTAACTAGTATTTCTTTAGGAACCAGTGTCAGTTTTAAAAAGCATCTTCATGCTGTCACACAGTGAATGCAAATTTTACGTTTCTCCTTCTGTTTCTGGAGTTGAGTGGGACAGCTCTTCCCAAGAAACTTCAGGGAATGCCAAGGGAGCAGAAATAGGATTTCTTTTTGTGACAAAACCATGTTATTCTAGTAGCCTTTTGATTGCAAGGTTGTCTTTTATGACTCTTATAGGCTGGGCCTGTTTCAAGCCTTATTCAGGACTAGTCTGTTTGGGATTAAGAAGTTAAACCTTCTTGAAGTGTTCATATTGGTGATTGCATTTTTATTTATTTATTTTTTTTAATAACAGCTTTTATGTTGTAATAATAAGCTTGCTGACAGTGAGTCATGACCTCTATCTTCCATGAACCTCATGACAAATTTTTGTTAGCTTGTCAGGCAGCTTGCATACCTCGTCCAGCCCAGTTCCCACGTTTTATACTTGTGCTGGAAAGAAAAATTCCATTAAAATCAGTGGTGTAAATCCTTCTTTCCTTCTGTGGCAGAAGACTTTTTAAAAGCAGTGGCAGTGTAGGATGCTGGGGGGCATCATGGAGCTGTTTCTGGGTTGTTTGGAGGATGTTGAACTTGGATTCAGCTGGGAACAGCCAAGTCCGAGGGAGGATGTGGCCGGCAAGGCTTTTGACGCTGGCCGATGCTCAGTAAGGTCAAAAGTGCGTTTTTGTGAGGGTTTTGCACATGCAGATGGAGGAGCAGGTGGGCAGAGGAGAACAATGACAGTATTTTTCACTGTTTCATTGTTAAAGGCTCAGATTGAAGCCCCTGGATGGTGAGAGGTCCAGGGCCTGGGGAAGCATCTGTGTCAGCGCTTCTGCATCCTGTGCTCCTCAGCTCACTGACTTTCTTCCAGGGCCTGATCCATTTTTTTGCCTTGGTGGAGAACACAGAATTTGGCATTAGCCGTGTCACATTGCTGCCACCAATGGCCCTGACTTCTAACATCTCAGGTAGTGATACCGAAACTGTACCCAAACCAAAATTTTCTATGACTGATATGAATTCTATCTGGCAAATAGCATAATACAGTAGCACCAATTCTGTTAGTATTGATACTTTCTGCTTTCGGAACTGCTCTGCTTCTCTAACAGGGCTCCAGCAGACAGCATCATGCAAACTCTGTTGATTAGTAACTTGTAAACTATCCTCCCCTCCTTCTGGTGGATTTCATAAATAGGTATATTTCTGTGTGTAGTATAGAAGACAGATTTTGCTTTGGTTATGTGATATATGCCCTGAAAACCTCTGTTGAAATCACAGGAGCTTCCTTAGGTAGACTGAGGTTAAAAAATAAAAATGTAGAAAGGCAGTTTGGCTCAGAGAATAAAATCTTGGCGTACTATGCATGTAACATGTAATAAGAATCTATCTGGATGTTTTGTACTGAACATCATAGCCTACATCTACCTTAGCAGATTTAAATAAGAGATTTTTCTCAGTAGGTGTTGCAAGAGTAATAATGTGTTAACAACTTTGGTAATTTATTTTAATCAGAGTTGTGTCAGGGGCCTCATCCTGTTCTGGTTGAATTAAATGAGTGCTGGGAGAAGCAACCTCTGAAATAGCTTGGTTTTGTTTCTTTTAAATGATATGCCTGTGCATAAATGTTCCGATAATGTCTGTGAGGTTTGTAAAGCTCCTAAGTTGTATGTTTGGAAAAGTGAAAATATATTTTTCAGTGATGAATTACTTGATACTTAAAAGGCTCTGAAAGAGGAATGTCCGAAGAATGCAGTGTGATTATTGTTTGTACGAGTATTTTAAAGCTATTCTCTGGCCTATCCATCTGAGTTTCCTGAAGGCTGGTAGTGGTCTTATTCAGGAAACCTTTCTAATCTGTCATTTCAGTTACAGGATTTAACTGAGAATGGGAGAAAACCATCTTGGTATATTTCAGTTGATGTCATCCCGTGTACATTTGTTCTAGTTTTTTTTTTTTTTCTCCTTCACCGCTATAAAAGCGATATCTGCACCACTCAAAAAATACTATTTCATAAAAGTTGAAATGGAACATTACCTGTGAATGAAACTAAAATATCTTAAGCCTGTCCAGCATGTTCCTAGGGTTAAACAGTCAGAGAAGACTAGATATTTCTCAGTTATTTTTCAGACTGGCTGGAATATGGCCTTTCCAGAAAATGGTACTTGGACAGTTGAAGGGGAAATCTGATTTTTTCAGTTAGTGCTTTGTATTTGCTGATGAGTTCTGATTGTGCAGAAGTGTGTTGTGTGGAAATGGAAATTTATTAACTAGGATTTCAAGGGATTATAATAGATGCCATTAGATAGAGGCATGCTTGTAGAGAGGTAAACTAGTAAATCTCAACAAACTGAAATATAAGAGCTATAGGCACTTGGCTCTGTTATCAAACTTGCTGCATAAGCCAGAGTTTATGCACTGTGATAATGCTAATGACCGGCAGAGCCAATGATGCATGACTGGAGGAAATCAGTGGTATAATCGGAGAAAGTTATCAGGTTTTTGTCATTAAATATTAGTGATAAATAATACACTTCATTTTGAGTAGATAGGATGTATTTAATTCTGATGTAGAGATTTTCAATTTAATAAGGAGCATTGCTGAGTAAAATGATAATCTTTTGTAATTTAAAGGGAAAAATAAAAATGCATTTGTTTCGGCGCAGTCTCCTGGTGGCCACTGCTGGTTATCTTCACTGGTATCTGATAGCGAAGAATGTCTTTGCAGCTATGTGAGGTGGCTCTTTATAGCAGGGTGTTTTATCCAAGTTATTAGTTTGTGCAACACAGAACTAATTGCATGAGACCGGAATCAAAGGGGATCTGTTTAGTATAAACTAGGTATCATCTCTTGTTTTCTGCTTAAAAATCTGAATATTGCAGCAACTCTACGCTGTCTGCTTCTTTCAGTGGTTCCCCCAGAAAACAGTCCGTCTGTCCAACTCAGTAACGGGAGGGGAGGAATGAGGTCAAAAGTACAGATAAATTAGATCTTGTTTTGCAAGTTATCTTTTAAGTTAGTGGGAGAACAAGGAAGAGAAGTATAGCTTAAACTGAAGTAAGAGGGATATTAATAGGTTCTGTAAAGGACAGTTTGCGCCAGGAAAAAAAAAATAAAGCTGGTTTGCTTTTTTTAGCAAAACAGGCTAACACCCAGTGTAAATCTGTGTCATTAGCTGAGGCGGTGCGTGATTTTTAGAGCATCGCTTTCCGTCTTGTGAGCCTTTGCCTGTGGAGGCTCGTCCCCTGGGCTAGAGGCAGATGCAATTCTCTATCTGCCTTCAGGAGACTTTGCTTGCTGGCTGCAGGACCTCTGCCTGTGCCAGCCTGTGGCCCTGTTTAAGCAGATACCACCAGTTTTACCTAACAAGTGGCTTTGTAACGTGGCCAAGATCCTCCGACCACCCCTTGGAGTCATGTTTGAACGCAGAATCTCAGCTCGAGTTTCCAGAATTAGATGGCACAGTGAGTAAACAGAGTGTACTTGCCAGTTCTCACATCCTCTTTTGCAGCGAGTATTGCAGCAAATCCTGCAGGCCTGACTCATCTTTGAAGTTCTTCACTGATTTGAAGCCGATCAAATCTGCCTTTTGAGAAAGAGCTGGAAGTCTGGCCGCAACTCCTGAGCACTCCGTCCTTCTGTGTGCGAATGCAGTTGCTTGAGTCAGCCTCTGAGTGACTTTAGCTGGAGTTATGTGCTTGTGTTTAAGGGTAAAATTTGGCATGCAGTCATCCCTTATTGAAAGCTTTATGGAAATGCTTTATTCTCACTACGCACAAATATTTACATTACAGTGGAAAGATTTTTTTTTCTTCCATTTCATTTTTTTAATGTGTTCTATGCCATAAACACAAGGAGGGGGTGGAAGATATTATGTGCAGTGCCCTGTCAGTACAAAATAATATTCAGGTTTTCAGCTGGGATTTCTCATAGGTCCAAAAGAAAAAAAAAATCTGTGTGTATTGGAAGCGCAGTGAGCCGTCCAGGGTAGGAAGGGAATTCTGCTTAGTGCTGTGGGTAGACTGGAAGGGGAACGGCATACAGAGCAGAAAACTTTTCTAGGTAAATGTATCTAGTGTCAGATTCAACCCTTGTTTTAAGAACAGCATGTCTTTATGTTTCTGTTCATCACTGTTGAATCACCTCCGCATATCAACCTCTGCCTAGTGGATGCTCTCAGCAGATTGAGGAGGAGGACACATTGCTCTGCAAGTGCATTACAGTGGTCCACACGTGTGCTGTGACTCAAGTGTGCTCACAGCTTCATGACATGTATTGAATGAGCATTGTTTCTTTGGAAAGCCTATCTTTTTTGGGTTTTTTCTCAGATGAAGGATGCTGCTGCTTTCACAGACTATTTAACAGTATGCTTGATGCTGTATTAGAATGAGGGTTTGGTTCATGTTGCAGCTAAGTAGATTAAGTCTACTTGTCCCTGAGTGCTTCCCGTGGTGTCCCCCGTGCTTCAGCTGGTGGACCTGACCAGAAGGTGAGACCTGGCGGGAAGCTAGACCAGCAGAAAACTAACTTAAGCAGGAAAAATGATTTCTGCCAGTTGAGCATCCTCATTGTAGTCTCCGGAGGTCAGCTGAGGGTGCAAGGGGGTCAAGGCCACCCTCTTGATAAATGAGTGCCCTCTCGGTTGGCTTTTCTGCAGTGTGACATGTCTGCCAGAGGCTTTGCATCTGGACCTGCTCTTCTCCCTCTGGACAGAGGAGTCCTCCTTGCCCAGCTGCCCTAGGGTGTGCTCCTAGCAGTGCCTGCTGACAAGAGTGCCTTGCCAAAACTGATGCAAGGTTGGGTTTTCTTTTGTCAATTTAACAGTGCTCCCTTAGTGCCAGGTAGTAAAGTTGTCAGTGTGTGCATACTGAAAAGCCTGGCATTGTCTTTTCTTTGGGTTTTCTTCTTTCCTGTTAGCAGTACACGATGAGCCAGTCCAGAGGCTGGATATTTTTGATAAGGGCACTGAGAGATAGCCAGGTTACTAGCTGCTGTTGTTTCTTTCTGTTTTTATAATACTTATCTGTGCGATAAGCAAATACAGCTGCACATAAAACTGTGTCCAGCCTGCTAGCTGACTTTTTAGTTAAAGAACAGAAGTTGGTAAGAAAGTACATGGCCAGAGCTCAGTGACGTCACACGCAGCATCGTGCAAGATGTACGTGTCAGATATGTTGTGGTTCTAAGGAGACTGGGGAATGCAGCAGCCGGCACATGGATAGCCACACACACGGTGCTGCCACGGGGGTCACCTGCAAGCCCAGGTGTTGCCATAGATGGCCCACACGGGGCTCACCCAGGCTTATTTGGGGCTTTGAGTAAAGCTTTAAATACTGATGAAATGGGTGCAGGTGCATGGTAACGGGAAGTGAAACCGGAGGAGCCCTGAGGGAGCCTCAGTTGAGCCGTGCCAAGCAGGTACAGCCTATGAGTGTTGTCACCTTACTGATAATCTGGCACGGTGCTGGCATTCATGCATGTCATGGGGACTGAGGGGGTGAAGTCATGCTGTGTTTTGGCAGAGACCTAATCCCTCTACCGAGCAGGATGGGCATGTCTCCCACCCTGCATAGGGGCATGGTCTTGTCTGTGAGGGCTCATCTTGCTTGGCTGTCCCCATGCAGAGTATTTTGGGAAGGATTAGCACCACAGAGTGGCATTGCGGGGTGTCCCTGGTGCTCTTCAAGCCTTGCTGCGTGACTGGCGTCTGCCAATGAGGGGGGGGGCGAGGCTGGTTTGTGCCCTGTGTGTTTGACTTCAGAGTTGATGGATAATTTTTGAGAAAGGCTGGAGACAGAAGTGTTGGTGGTGCGAGAAGAGGCTAGGTGCCCACTGGACGGGGCTGCAGGGCACCTGAGGAAGTGAGGCGAGTACCTGGCTGCCTGCCCTGGGGCCTCCCTGGTGTTGCACAAAGTCGTCTGCCTTCTTCAGCTGGCAGCACATTGAGGAATTTGAATGTGCAGTCTGTGAAGCAAGGCATCAAAGCATTAACCCTCACTTCTAATTATTACCTGGGTTGGTTTTCTTTTCTGTAGTAGCAGTCAGAATAAAATATTTAGTAGGAATAAAATGCTTATTATCCACATTTTCTTGCTCCTTCGTTTATGCCCAGCCCGAGTTGCCAGGTCTCCCCAGGGGTGGCTGATGAGCGGGTGAGCAGAGCTGCAGTCTTGAACCACTCTGGTGCTCACCTCTCTTTTCACCAAGTGCTGGGGTTTCATATTCTGCATCTGCATTATACATACTCCTAAATATTGCTCACCATGCGTTGGGGTTGTTTATTCTTTTGTGTCAACACCAAATGTGATTGGAGCCCTAATTGCTCTCTCTGCTCCTGCTTTCCCCTCTCCTATTAGACCAGTTGGAGGGTTTGAGAGGAGAGCCCAAGCCAGCACGATGCTACCCAGGGTATGGGCTCTCCCACTTACCGAGCTGCACACACAGCGAGTGCCTGGAAAAATGCCTTTCCAAGTCATTATGAATTAAGCATTGCAGACAGAAGGAGAGATAAAGCTCTGTGAGAAGACTTATGGCTTGATCCAAGAATTATGTGATGTGCAAAGATGGAGAGAAAAACAAACTTCTCATCCAAGACATGGAAGCTGTGGTATTCCTGCCCCGGGGTGCTCCAGTGCAGCTGTCTGAAGGCTTCTGGGATCATCACAGTCCCACCTGGGCCTTAGTAAGTATCTGTTGCTTTAGTGCCATAGCCAGGAGACCCCATGCAAGCTCTAGTTTTAGTTGGTGAAGTTGCGTGGTGTTGTTAACAGCTGAAGCTGGCTGTAGAAGTGTCACATTTCTCAGAAACTAGCAAGAAAATGTGGATCTACATGTATTCCCCCTACCTGGATAGGCCAAGGTAAGTGAGGTAAACCCCATTTTTCTCTAGTATGGCAGGACACTGTTTATGAGTGAATTCATTTTTTTTGTGTTTTCAAAGCAAGCCAGCAGCACGAAGGTGTAGCTGTGATGACAGCTACTGCTGCAAGACCCTACAGGGCATGCTGCTTCTGAGGAGGTTTGGTTGGTCACCGGGAGCTGTGCTGTGCAGCAGTGGGGCTCTGCCCACCCACATACCGTGCTGATGTGCTTGCGTAGCCTTAAGAACCATTTTGCGGTACCCCACTGATACTTGAAGTGCTCTGTGGAGACCCTGAGCATCCTGCCCCTTGACCTGCTGTTCTTGCCGGGGACTGTGTGCCACTGTTGTGGGTGTGGGAAAGCGCAGGGAGAGCCTGAGATTTCAGAATGGCAGAAACTAGTCTGAGAAGTGATTAGGAGAAGGCAAATACAGAAGTCTTGTGTTCACACGGCTTGTTATCCAACCTGCCATCATGGCAAAGAAATGGGAGTAACCTCCTCCATTGGCAGTGGAGATGTCTTATGCTAACAGTGTAGGGTACGTCTTCCAGTCTGCACTGAAATAATAATAATGAAAAAAAGGCACTGGTTGATTACCTCTTGGTTTTAAATAAGTGCAGTATTGAACGCAAATTAAAAACAACCTTGAAACTGCACAGATTCATAAAACTGTACACTGGGATTTTAAAAATTACCTCCGTTGGAATCCTGGAAGCATCTGTTACATAATTAATGCACTTAAAAATATATTCTATTTATGATTAATCCAGGACTGTAGTGTGTGCTAGTTAAATGTCTGGATCCCAGGGTGCAACGCGAGGAAAGAAATGCAGTTGTAATCTATTTGATGGTTATAGGAAAGGACATTTGCTACAAATAAATACATTTTCCTTAGTCTTTTTATTTGTCAGGGCCAAGCTTACGTCTGTTGTGCTGAGTTTGTTAACTGGTAAATGTTTTGAGATTTATGCTGATAATTTTGTAGATCTACTGGAAAAAATAACTCAAGAATAATTAGGGAGATTGACCATACAGTAATGCACCACGTGTGCGACAGTCTTACTGGGTTGATGATCTTGGGCATGGTATGTGCAATTAAAAGTGCTAAGGCTCAGTACCATGAAGTTCGCTCTGAGGTACACAAATGCTTTAGGAGGTGCACGTTTCCTGGAGAATACCTTGCCAAAGCTACTAGCTGCCTTGGGACTCCTTTTCAGAGCAGTATTGCGGGTTGAGAGCTCCTGGGCAAGAGTGGTGAAGCATAAGTACAACTTGACAAACCTCAGCCTGCACAATTGTTTTTTTGGTTTTGTTTTTGTTTTTTTTTATCATGAAGGTTTCAAAGGCTCTGTAGCCTTATTTTTTTGGAGGCTTTTGAGTTGGCATCCAGCCACCGGGTCCTGTAACAGTTTCTGGCATCGTGTTTCTGCTGACAGATTTTTCCCTCTGCCCTCTGTTTTGTTTCCCTTTTTCCCCCCCTCCCCCTTCGTCTGACCACTGTCTTGTCAGGTTGGTACAGGATCGCACCACGTGAAATCCTTTACTTCTTCCATCTTGTTTTTGTTCTTGTCTTGTGAAAGCCTGCAAGCTATGAAGATTGTCCGTTGCACTGTGTTCCAGCATGGCAAATCCCATGTTGTGTGGGCTGTGGGTGGCCATGGGTCCTGTGCTTCCCTGCTTGCCTTGGGCTGACTGAGCACACTGCCTGCAGCAGCAAGAGCTGCAAGGTGCTGTGGAAACCTGTTAAAATGTCCCTTTCCAAGCAATTATTTATTTTATAACCGTTCAGTGTGTTGGCACAGGCAGCGTTTTGAGATTGAGTGCAGCAGGTCGTGTTGCACCTGGTCCATCCATGTCAATGCTGGATTAGTAGAGGGGTTACCCGTATCTAAACCAAACGTACTTCTCTGCATGCTGAGATGTGGCACGGCATGGAGCTCAGCACCTCTGCTTTTTGGGCTCTATCTGCCCTAGTGCCTTAGACCTGCAGTGGAGGGAAGACGGGGAGGGGAAACGTCTCCTGTTTGTCTTTGACGCCCAGCTGTGTTGTCTTTCCACACCGTGCCTGGAGTGGGTGCTGGAGACATCACTGCAGATCGCTGATTGCAGGGGTGCACGAGGCATATAGCAGCCTGACTCTGCTCCAGCATCCTCTCTCTGGGGCTGTGTGGCCAATACTACAAGTGAATTACTAATGAACTCAGGTTTGCGCTTACTGTTGGTTGTCTTAAACTGTTTGTGCACTTCAGAGACCCTGATGTACCTTCAAAACGTAATGAGGGAAGAGCAAGCTTGGTTTTGTGAAAGGTGGAGATGCTATAGCCTGTCTCGAGAAAACTCTTAGCCATGGATTGTGCTCTTGGCTCTTCCTTGCCATTGATCTCCATGGAAATGTTGCTTCTGACTTTTCCCACTGTATAATGTGAACCCTTGTTATCTTTCCTGCGTAAAAGAGTACTCAGCATGGACTTTTCCTTTGGTCTTGAAGAAAGATGAATGTTGAGGTACGTGTGCACCAAGCTGTTTTTATTTCTAGTAAATTGGGACCAAAAAAATTGATTACTATTGAAAGGATAAATTCTAGCTGTATTTCACTGGTCTAGGCTTTCAGCCACTTTCTTTGAAACTGACTTTTGGAAAAGCAGTTGTTTTAGAAGAAAATTATAAGATCTGCAAATTAAGGTAAAGGATGAGAAGGGAGAGCAGTCAATAGCATCACGTGGGGATGTGTTTGGATCTAATGAGTGTTCCTATGAGCAGGCCTTGATTTCTCTGCTTGTTATGGACCAGGTCAGTAAAGTTTGGCAAGTTGAAGGGGTTGGAGTGTGTGGCTGATGGAAACAAAGCATGAGATTTTACGGAAAAGCAGAATCTGGTGACTACCGTGGTGCAACTTTATTTTTAGAACTTGATTGCATTTGAGTTGCTAGCATTAGTAAAACTTCTTAGCTCACATTATACTGTGAATTTCTTTATTTTTAAAGTGGAAATTTTACAAGCTGACGTTTTGCAGCATGCGTAGTACGATTTGGCTGACAGCATTGTCTGGCAAAAGAAATAACCAAATTATTATTCAGTCATGGGTTTTTAACAGCCGCAAAGCAAGTGGATGTTAACTAAATGATGCAATTTATTCCCTTCCTGCTTATTGCCAGCTTGCCTATTACAGAGAGACTGCCAGCTTTAAATAAGTGGTACCCAGATGGTAGTCGCATGACGCCCACTTGGTTACGGAGCCTAAGCAGGGAATAACTCGGCAGCCACTACAAGCTGTGGGTCAATTGAGGGGGAATGCCTGTTGCTTCACAGTTTTGCATATGTAAATCTGTTAATGTTATGTCAGTATTGTGCGGTCTAAACACAAGCATTGCCTTTCTCTGAGGCCCAGATGAACTTGGATCGCCGCCCAGTTAATGAGGAGCTGAGTGCGGAGCGGCAGTCGGAGGCTGCTGCCGCCGTTCGCTTCCTTGGCGTGAACTCACCGCATCCCGGATGCTGCCCTTCGGCACCGCTGCCCGGGGCTGGCAAGGACAGCCGGAGCGGCGGGGCGAACACCCCATCTATTTTTAGCCCCAGCACGGAAGAGGGTTGGCTTGGCCCGGCTGACGTTTTCTTTCTGTCTGCCACACTTCTGCGCTTGCCTTCATCGACTGCAGATGTGGCGCGCAGCCGCCTCTGAGAAGTCATGAACTGTGTCGTCTGCGCCCTTTAACAGCCAACATCTGCTGCGGCTGCCTGCTGGAAGCGGCACGGAAACAATTTGGTGGAGAGCAATGAAGTTTGGCTCTACAGACAACTACTTTATATTAATTGCATTTAGATAGTTACTGTACGAGTTGGGTTTGAAGCCAGCCCCCTGCCCCCCTTTTTTATTATTGTTTCAAAAGCAGTAGTTAAAATTGTTTGACATGGGAATGCTTTTTTATTGTTGATCATTTCTGGTTCTGAAAAGTTTATTACAATGAGTGAAAACAACAACCAAAAAACCCCATAAAAAGCTAGGGTTGTAATATGCTTAAAGGCTAAAAAAGTACCAATAGTGTTGATTTAACCAAAGAAAATGTTCCTGGAGGTATTGTAAATTTTATGTGCCAGATGAAAAGCATTAAGTGTGTTATTTTTCATGAAGGAAAAACATTCTGATTTTTAACCATTTTGTAAATTATATTAATGCTGTAATATGGCTTAAGAAGTCTTGGGCTTGTTCCAGGAGTGCTTGCCCAGTGAACAGGTCCCAGAGGGGCGTGGGTCGGGGGCCCAGCCTGGAGCAGTGTTGGGTACAGGGGCTCGGTGGGCAGCAGTCTGACTTTTGGGGCAAAGCGCTGTGTCGTTGCCATTCCACCCCCCCACACCCCACACCCCCCCTTTTCTTCTTTTTTGGAAGCTGCGAGTAAGCGTTTTCAATGCAGCAAGAATAAAACTGAAGGAGAAAATAAGCTGCTCTGGAATGTAGTGGAAAGCTGAGATGCTTCAGTATTTCATCTTTATTTTGCTAATTATTTGTCATGGAGATCTGAGTTGATTCCTTGAGATTTCTTTTAAGCCTCTTAAGAGTAATTTTTTTTGCCTAATGGTAATTTTCCTCTGCTTGATGTTCCCCAGCTAGAGTGTTGTGCTGCTCCGTGCTGGTGAGGGCAGGGAAATAAGCTTAAGGTTCAGATTGTGGACAGGCAAGGGGAAAAAGTGATGAGGAAAAACAAAGGGCCTGTAGGGACTCTGTGGAGGGTTTCTTGGAGGTGATTCTTAGGCTGGGATGAGAATTTGTCCAGCGATTGTCCTTTTTGATGGAAAATTAGTTAGCAGTTGTTTAAGAGCCTTTGGTAAATTCTTATACAATAAAGGTAAATCAAGCTAGGCATTGGTTTATATGTGATTTTTTCAGTTCCCTGTATTAGCGTGAGAACTATAGCTTACCCTACTGAAAACTTAATTAGGCAAACAGAATGCTATGTTAGCAGACACTTACAAACCCAATGTGCTCAAGACTAGATTCAAATAAGTTAATAAGAGTTATATTAGGTGTTTCTAATGGTACTTCCCTTTTTTTCCCCAAGAAATACTGTCTTTGGTAATAAGCCACCCTCACCTTTTTGGGTAATGGATAATTGAAAGGTTTGATTGTGTCCGTTTAGACACAGAGACTCCCTTCTGCTCTGTGATGTTAATCCAAGTGTCTTCATAACCCTTACGTCTGGATGTCTGATGTAAAGCCCCTATAGGAGAAAACTGGGATGAGAGAAGGAAACAGTCTGTTGTGGAGTATACTCAGAAGCACCAGCAGACACGAGCAGCACAAGCCTTCAGAGTTAGTGTGGGTGTATGGGTGCATGCGAGTTTGTGTGTAATGTATTTAAAATGCCAATAGCTTATGCCTTTTGAAGGCTCCAAATCATAGCTGTCATATTAGCTATAGCATTTCCAAAAATAATGCCAGGAACAGCCTGATACAGATTGCTCAAAAAACATCATTATTCTGTGGTACTTTTGGGGGCTTCTAACATTCCCACTTAAAGCAGGTATTTCCATGAAGTGTTCCCCAGGAATTGTTTGCTGAAAGGGTTTTGATTCCAAATTGAAGGTATTTTCTTAAGTTCTTTTACTCTTAGAAGACAGAATGATGAGGGGAGAGGGGAAGGACCTTCTTTCTTTCTTACTCATTTCAGCACGTAGGTCTTTGGTCAAAGAATGTTCATATAAAGCCTGCAAATTTAAGCTGGCTATATGGGGTTTGAGACTTTGTTGTTCCATAACTGATGCGACACCATTTCCTCTGCATCTGCGTGCTTCTGTCTACAAAGCAGGAGTGAGAATAAGTAGACATGTTACGAGGCTGCTGGAGGATTTAAACAGTGCTGAGGTCATCTAATATAGGGCATTTTGGTAATAAAGACTATCAGTGTGTTCAACCAGTCTGAGGCCGTAACAGGATTGCTCTGTTGGTGTGATGAAGGGAGTCTCTGGTGTTTCTTTAAAGCAGTTTTGTACTGCTCTAGCTGATCATGCCTGGTTTTGTGCCACCAAGCATAGTTGCCAGTGGTTGCAGACTTTAAAACGTTTCTTGAACACTGATAAAGTAGCGTGTATTTATTACCATTGGTGCAGATCATGGTATGTGTGCCTTATTAAAATTCATTTTAGGCTAAAGTCTATGTGTGACAGGCCACTAAAAGTTCATATCTGTGCTGGGTAGGGCAACCTTTATTTGGCAAAGACAGCGGAGCATGGTCACCCGATAAGGATAGTTTTGCCAGAAAATAAGTGGTGCAGCAGTGTGCAAAGAAAGAAAAAAAAAAGAGTATATAAAATGCTGTTAAGTTTGTCATCATTGTATGCATGTCCCTAACTGTAGAAATGTTCAGTGATAAGAAGTGCTCAAGAGTCGAGCTTGAGAGGTCCTTTGGAAGTAGAGACGTTTGGGGATTCCCTGAGAGAAGATCAGATAAGATAGTAAGTGGAGGATTCAGGCGGAAAAGTGGTTTGGAATTGTAAATCAGTGGTTTGCCCATAAGTGCTTTGGCTTGGCTGTGATGTCTTCTGATCATGTGTATATATATGTTTTTTTCCAAAGATCTTGAGTAATTTTTCACCCCTGTCTTTAAGCTCTCTCAAAAGGATCCTGATTTTCAAAGGCAGAAGATGGTTTTTCACTCCAGAGCTTCACGAGCTGATGTGAAATCACTGCTTGTTCTCTCGAGGCTCCCAATCTCTGTCTCCGATAGAGCTCCTTGCTTTCAAATGCTTTAGCATAATTCGTTGCTTTCTTGAACGTTGTAGGAGGTTGAATAAATATGATTTCCACAGTATGTATGTATACATAGATATATGTATGTATATATAAAGCAGTGAAACTTGGACATGCTGGGTGTTAAACTACTCGCCAAAAGCAACAGGAGGAATCAGTGTCAGAACAGGACTTAAATTTTATCTGTTGCTCACTAGTGATCCCACAGCTGAGCAGGATCCAGCTGAGCAAACTGTGATATAGTGACTGTTCTGTCTCTTCCCACACCATGTGCTGATATTGTAAAATATATATTAAAGTACTTAGGGAGTTGGATGTATTTCAGGTAATGAAGATGGCAGCTTTTAGTGCATCACTTGGCTCAAGCCCTCTAGACCTTGGGCAGTTCTTTGCAGATGTGAAATGTAGATTCAGGAAAAGAAAGCTCAACATTTTATAAGTTTAAGAAATCTGTCAACATCTGGCTGCAAAGAGAGGTAAGTGGTTTTGGGGTGGGATTTTGTTATTTTTATCAATTCTTTTAGCTTGGAAGAAGGGCCATGGTTTAGTGATTGATAGGGATGGTTAGACTCGGTGATCCGGTGGGTCTTTTCCAACGTAGTGATTCTATGATTCTATGATAAGTGGGAGCAGTGTGAGTGGGTGGCATGGGAGCATGTCCATCCCCACCACTGATGGCATTGTTAATGGCAGGCGCAGGCAGGTTCCAGCTGCTTGGCACCTGCATGAGCTCCATGGGTTAGCTGACTCAGGGGAGACAGCATCTTGCCACAGCTGATGTGTTTCAGGCTGAAAAAAAATGCCCTCCTGATGCTTAGATCTGTGGGAACCTTCAGTATTCTTCTGGCATGTTGTCGTCTTCAACTTATCTCTGAGTTGTCACCCCTAGTCTGCTCCTCTCTGCTTATATCTTCACTGCTCTGCTTTCCTTGAGGAAACTTGAGCAACGTTTGTGCAATGCTTTCTGCCCTGGGTAGGAATAGTGTGTTTTGTAGGCAGCACCAGTATCCAGCAGCTGTGCTTGGCCTGCATTCCCAGATCACCTTCCGTGCCTGCTGTACTCTTCCTGGTGGCCCAAAACCTACAGTTTCATTCCATCCATGAGGCAGTCAAGCTATCTCAAAGCACTGGCACTCTCAAGACTGAAGATGCTGTTGGCATAACACAAGTATAATTACTGTCAGTATAATCAGCAAGGATTACTGGATTGATTTCTTTTTTTTTTTTTTCCTCCCTTCAGATGTTTTAAGAAACCCTGAACTTGCATAAGAGTACATAACTTGGTAGAGTTCCCCATTGCTGGAGGCATCCTAAGCTGGAGCTCAACTTCCCTGGAAGACATAGGATCTTGCATGCCATCAGTCTAGATTATGGATATGGTGCTGCCAAAACATAGGTATAATTACAAGGAAAAGATAGCATTGATTATGCCGTCTTGTCCAGCAAGATGCTTCTGCAGTTGTGTGACGTGTTTCTGGGGAGCCTGCTGCCTGCCCTGTGGCAGGAGGAGAGCTGCTGGTGCACAGCAGCAGGGGAAGGGAGCAAGGATGCTGTGGAACAGTGGTAGTGATCTGGAGTTTGGGAGAAGCTTCTCTTGAATCCTCCCTCGATGCTTACTTTGCTGCAGTTAAAAGCTGAGGAGGGTTTGGTCTCCTTGGTGATTTGGGTGGGGGTGAAAATGGCTTTGATCTTTTTGGCAAGAATCTAAGATGAAGATGCAACCTTCTTAATGCACCTGGCAAAGAAACATGTTTCTTACAGGTGTAGTTTTGTGTTTTTTGTCCTGTGTTCGCTTGCAAATGAGCATCCCTTTATTTTCTTCTTTTTTTTTTTAACATACATACGCCTCCTTTTGGAAATCCTCATTTCCATTCAACCACCTGCATTTCAATGTCTCTATCATGCAGATTAATTTTTCTCTTTAGACGTGTGCCATGCTGACAGGCCTAAGGCTAGAACACGCTTTTTATCTGTGGAGGCTTTTCTTTTGCACTTTCACTTTGAGTTGGTGATACTTAGAGGCGGTGCAAGGGACTCTGCTGTTGAGAGCCAAGGCCTGGGCTGCTGCTCTGTGTTAGAAGTCAGACCTGGACTTCTGACTTGGATTTGGGAGGACTAAAACGTTTGTACATCCACATGAAAGAAGCAAGATGGGGATTTAGAAAAGGCCTGCTTGAAAAGTGATCTTTTTAGCCTAACTTTTGCATTACTTTCGCTTATTGAAAATCACAATATCTCAAGAGAAAGGTTGAATTTGAAGGGGTTGTATCCTCATAGTCTGTGTTCTAGGGTTTTTGGTTTTTTTAAATGCTGAGCTAATTTATGAACAGAGGTCTTGAACAGCACGGGAATCCAGATGAGAAGAGCCTAAACATTGTAAGTGATGCACTGAAGTTGCATCAGAAGTTGTTTTTGAGAAAAAACAACTGTGGTTGTGGTTGGTTTGGTTTTTTTTTTTTTTGGAATCCCTATGGTGCAGGCACTGTGTCTTGCCATCTTCTGGACTGCCCCAGGAGCATGTTCATTAACGCCCACTGTCTTTTGCATTAACATTGGCTTCTGTGCTCCATTTAGATTTTCTTAAAAGCATTACATAAACAACTGTCGTGTAAATACAGGCATTTGTAATGGTGCTTTTAAATTAAAAAGACTCTTGGATTCATGCGAGTAGACACATGCTTGCACGAAATAACTTTTGGCTTCCCCCTAACACTTTTCAGAATAATTTAAAGGAAGAAAAGATTTGCAAACAGTTGTAAAAGAGCCATAAAAAACTGTCAAATACCAGACCTTCAGCTAATTGTAAACTGTTTTGCCCTTGGAAATCATACAGCAGTGATGTCATAGCTACTTTATTGAGGTGGTGTTTCTCTGTAGCACAGGAGCTGCTTGCTCAGGTAGCTATCAGCAAAAGTAGTGAGAGATGTTGGGTTTCTGCTATGAGTGCCCAGTATAAACTAGAATAGCTCCAGGCAGCTGAAGTGTTCTGTACCAAAAAGGAAGGCAAGAATTGGAGGGAGCTGAAGGGAAGAAGCTGCAGAGCTGAAAGCTTCTTTTTCTCTCCTCCTAACTGCTGTGGCTTTGAGAAGGTACAACATATCCAGCCCTTCGTGGGTAGGTGTGGCAGAGGTGGGGTGTGTTTTGGGAGGACCCACTGCCACCAGAGCTGGAGGTATGGGTGATGAGATGCAGGTGTGCGTGATGAGTGTGGTAGAGCCTATAGGTTTGTTCTCTGACTGTCTATCCTTATGAAATATGTTCTCATCTTCAGTTTTCAAAGGGAGAAATGAAAAAAATGTTTCCGGGACAGAGAATTGGCTGATATCCCAGGCCAGCTGGTTAGTTGCATCCTTTTTTTAATTTATTTTCTTTTTGCCCCTCAGGGTACCAAGGAAAAGAAGCGATCCTGGGTCAGCTTTTTTGTGGCTGGGATTTAAAAATCCCCTACATTGATAGTCCATTAGCCAAGATTGGTGGAAAAACTTCTCTTTGAGCCTGCCTTTAATTCTGCAGTTGGGTGATGTTTTGCTTGAAGAACACGCCTAGCACTTTGAATTCTGTCCTTCCAGTGCTGCAAACGGGGGTATCTGCTTCAGGGAAATATTAATAGCAACCTACAAAGTCTCATCTCCAGTGTGTTCACTCTCAATCTCTTTCTTTTAGCCAGTTGCTAACGCTTTATCATTAAATCTCTTTAAGAAGGGAAATTCTTGCCTTTGTGTATTGGTTGAGCTGATGAATGGTTGCCTGTTATCTGCTCTGTCCATGACTGAGTTGGTCTGTCAGAGAGACAGAGCTGAAGTCAAAGGGACTTTAGTTCAGGCTTCTCTACCTCCTCTGTGTTAGCCGTGAAATGAATTCTCTTCCCATCTGTTCCTGAACCAGAAACATCCTGTTTAACAAGAGGGGGACTGAGGATTTTATCTGGCCCAGCCGTTTCCTTCTTGATTTCCCGATTTCCTTTGCCTGCAACAATTCCATGCTGATCCCTCACCCGCAGCCATAGTATGGCACATTCCTCTGGGTACTAAACAAGGGTAGGGAAACCGAAGTGTCATTTCTCACCTCTGATGAGCTTCAACATAACCCCTATTGCTGAAAGTCCTGGTCCATACAGGCAATTGAGCATCTTGATTTGCAAGGGTTGATGTGCTACTTCGGAACTGTAGGGGAGGTTCAGATCCTGTGTGTGCTTCTAAAAAAGCTCTCAGTTTTTCTCTGAAAAATTCGAGTGTGACTTACCTGACAGCGGGTCTCTGTGCTTATAAAGTCTGACTTGGGTGCATGCATTAGCACCAGGTGTGTATATGTGACTGTTCAGACCAGTTTCAGTAAATAGTATATGTCCGAAATGCACCTTAAGTGCAGGCAGTGCGGTGTTTTCTACTGCCGCAGGATTTACTGTAAGTAGGGAGTGAGTTGCAAAACCATAATCGGGGTTGTTTTTTCTGCTTAGTTAATAACTCATAGGTGCTGAATTCATGGCTGAGAGACATTACAGGGTGACAGTCTATTGCTTTGACTGGTCAGAACTGTATGGCAAGACAGCTGTCAGAAAACTACTTATCAGCTTTGTGGCTGAGTAGGTGTGAACCAGGCTGCAGGGTTCTGGAGTGTAGAATGTGCCAGCATCCTAGTGGCCTTTTCAGGAGGAGATGAGCACTGAGAGCAGGACGCAGGAGAGGATAGGGCAAATGAGATCGCCCACAACACTAGCATTAGCAGTGCACAACAAATGGCCAGAAAATAGGGCAGTAATTAATAATGCAAGAAGAAATTCCTGGACACAGAAATGAGACAATGCTGAATGAAAAAAAAAAAAACCACCTAAAACCACAAAACCAGCCTGCCCTGAAAATCAACTGTGTGCCCACATTCATACCACATACCATCAGCCATGTGATGGTTTGGTGGTCTGATGCACTATCGTCCTTGCTAGCTTAGGTGTAACTTACTTTTCTGATCTCATTCACGTTCCTCATCAGAAGCATGTCAGAGAGGCACTGAACCATCCAGTAGATTTTGGTCTGGCTGACAGTAATAACTCTCAACTTTGTATTTTATGTATGGTATGCTTAAGTGGTTTTGAAAGCATTTGGAAAGGAAGAAGGCACTAGGTGCTGTGCAGCTTAGTCAAGGAAGCCCTGGTGAGTGATTCCTCCATGACTTTGCTGGTAGTAAGACTGGTCGCTGGCACCTGCTTGATGTCTCACAATCCTGCCCTCCCCTGACTCAGCTGCTACTAAAGGAGAGCTTTCTTGCATCCTCTTGTCTCATTTATCTGTTTATGATTTTCCCAGTGCTTTGCAACACTTTCCCCATCACAAGGACCATTGGGTGTGTGGCTGTTAAGCACCTCTCTGACTTGAGTCTGCTTTCATATCGCTTCCTGGCTTTGTTCTTTCTTACAGTGACAAACATAAAGTTTAGCCTGTTTTCCCAGCGCTCCTCAGTTTTGCCCCATTTTAATGACCCTCCTGTATCCTGGAGTCATCAGTACCTCTTCAGTGCATCAGCGCAGCAAAGCTTGAATTGTCCATATCTCTAAGCAGATATCTCTCACTTTGCTACTTGTTTCCCTCTAACTCTTCTCTGAGGTATGATGAGGGGGACTGTCTCAGTGAGAAAATACATCTTATTTTGGGATCTCTGAGGTATGTCTCATCTGCTTTTATTGCACCTGGCAGTCTTTTGGGCACTGGCTGCTGTTTAATAGGGTCTGTAATGCATTGTTGCCCATAGGGTTGTAGAATACACGATCCTTGTCCCAGACCTGGGCAGGAAGAGGGTACAGGGAGGTGTGCGGCTTAGCATTAAGTGGAAAACTGAGTGTACACCTCTTGACAAACCCCCCAGCTGGTGGCTGAACTCCCGGACTCTTTTTGTCGCCCTAATGACAGCCTCAGTTAGGTGGTCTGCAGATGCTGCTGCAATATGAATATTCAATGCCAATAAAATATGCACAATACAGTAAACTTTGCCAGGGTGAGAACCATGAGGGCTCAATGAACTTTGTAACAGCATTACTCAGTTGTAGGGGCATGGCTGATGCAGCAATTGATTTCTCGGTTCAGGCTTCATCTTCTTTTGAGCAGAGTTCATCCCTGTTTGCTTTTCATAATAGCGTTATTACACCTCGCTGGCAGCAGGACAAGGGAGAAGCGACCGTGCAGATTTTCATTCCTCGTGTGCTCCTGTGCAGTAATCAACGTTGGTGAATATCAGTCTATCAGGCTTGAATTTTGCATGTCTGATGCTTTATCAGCTGGCTATTATGATATTAACGCTAATGTAAAATCTTTCTGGTTTAACTCAGAATTTTCCAACAGCTGCAGAAGAAAGCAAAGGGGGAATAAAAGGAAAGCTATGCTGTGGTAACAAGAATACAAAAAAATAAAAGCGCATCTTAAAACTTTTTTCCTCCTGATCTACTTTCTGTATGACTCACGAGCCAGGCTTTAAAATGGCCTCCAAACATGCATGCATAATTTTGCACATCCAATGTCTGCATATGCAGTGCTCTTAAATATCTCCGAGGTGTTTGCTTTGCCGCTGGGGCTGAAAGGGAAAGGGGCAAAGGAGTTCATGCTTAGAAGGGACCTAACTTGTGTTAACATTGCTTCCCTGATGGCCTTACCCCAGCCATTGGTGTGCACCAGTCAACCATCAGCATCCATGCAACCTTCTCTTCTCCAAAGGTTTATGCTGGGCTGGTTAGCTTGGAGAACGCTTGTCGTCTTGAGGTTTTTGTTCTTTCCTTTCTATGAAAGACATAGACTGTGAAAGGAGATACAAGCTTTCTGAGTACAAGCTGTATTCCAGGAACTAGCTGGACAAGGGAGGCTGAGAGAGAGCCAGACTTTGGAAAGAGTTACACGTGAAGCTATCAGAATGAGGCCGAGACCATCTTTGCTCTGGTGATGTTGTGCTGTAGTTGTAGGGCGGTGGGACCTACAGCCCCTTCTCCTGGAATCAACAAATAAATATGCTAAATATTAAATTTGTTTACCTGGCTTTTATCTTTTGGCAGTTCCAGACAGGACTCCTTTTAAAGCCCAGTACCTCATCTGTGGTTCTCATCGTTTTTGTGAAATAATTCTGAAATGAAAAGCCAGCATGTGGACGTGCTCACAGATGTCAGAGCAGGGGTTTCACCCTTTGGAAGGGGATATACAAACTGCTTTCAGCTGCAGAAATGGAGGCCAGTTGACAGCCAATGGGGTGGCTCTTTTAGCAGCTGATGGTAATAAACCCCAGTTTTAGCAGTTTGATGGGTAGGTGCCATCCTCTTTTTTTGAAACTGGCCTGTGATACTTACGACGTGTTTTGGGTGCTTTCTGTCAGTCAGATTAGAGTGAGTGTACCTGACATAGCAGAAAGGTGTGGATTTGATTAAAATCCGACTCTATTGTCTGGCAGAAGCGTCAAATCCCACTTTTACCCTTTCTGCAGGCAGGAAGAAGTGCAATTTTCATTCAGCATAGATGTTTCCCTTTCATCCCTGAAGCTAATTTTTTTTTTTTTCCCTGCAGCAGTTTTGGTGAAATTATGTATCGCTTGTGATAATTCATTTTAAAAATTCCTGAGCTGTGTGGCGTACTTTCATGAAAATTCATTTAGATAAAATTAGATATTATTGTTTAATGAGGTGGCATTTCAATTTAGACCTTGCATCATGCATATACCAAGAGTTTTTTATGGAATAGTTAGGTTCATTTGAGTAATAAAGGCTGAATCATGGGGGCTTTAATTCTTAATCGCTGTGAGGATTGTTATCTGTGGGATGTGAGCTGTCTTAGTGGTATTCAATCAAGTGTCCACTTAGCCGTGACCAGAAGTAATTGCTCCCAAGTGGGTTGCACAATGACCTGTTAATACTTGCTTTGACCCTCTGACCTTGTCTGCCCCATTGTTTAGGATTTTATAGTGAGCTAGTCTGCATTTCTGTGGGGTCAAGTAGATATCTGAGGTCAAACATTTTCTGATTACTCCATAGTGTACACTGTAAGTCTGCAGAGTTGTTGCATAGCAATAGTCACTGCTCCAGAGCAGGATGTGAAGGGCTGGGAAATTGTCTTCCTGAATGCATGTAAACAGTTTAATATTTTACTGAAAGAGGTTCATCTTGTAAATTAGGTATGAATAATACATTTGTAATTACTACTCGTGTCTTTAAACACTTGTGTCTTAATTGGCTTGGGTATTTTTTTAATGTATTTGCATTTTGTCAGGGAAGTGAATTTTAACTTGCAGCGATGGAAGGCGAGTTGCGTGGACTTGGGGATGGCTTTGTCCCACATCCTTGTAGCACCTGGCTTGTGTTGAGGCTTCTAAATGCATTCAAGTGGGGATTGCTTCATCCCTGCAATGGCCTGATGCTGTAGACTATTTTATGTGCCTCTCACAGCCTTCCAGAATTAATTTGACCTGCTTTTTGATGACTGTGGCCCACAGAGGATTGGGATGTCCTATATCAATTTACTGGCTGTGTTTAAATGTTGCTGAAAGCGTGGTTGTATTGTGCAGTAATTTACAGGAGGACTCGCCGTGTTCTGTAGCTGAAATGCAGTATTTCCTTAACAGTGTATCTAGCAAAATAGCGACGTTGTACAAACAAAGCGTTGGTATTGTTTGTAGCACTACTCCCTCTTTTCATGTTGTGTTTACTGAGTTCACTAGCCAAAACACTTCTGCACACTCTTAAGCCTTGTAGGACAGCTTTGCTCTTAAATAACATATATGACCATCTCTCAGCATCACATCCTAGGGAGGATATTTTGATCATCGTTGCCTCAGTGGGGCTGGTGGGATGAAACAAAGCAGTTGGATGATGATACAGTTTGGGGACAAACACAGCTCGCATTCCTGTGAGAGAAGCAGACTATAGTCAACTGAGTAAGCAAGAAATGCGTGCTAGAGGGAAAACTATATAGCATATGTGGGGGAGAAAAACAAAACAGTGACTGTTTCCATTGCCAGGATATTTAAAAACAAACAAACAGGAAAGCAAAGCAAAGCACGCCTTGCGGTGAAGGAAACCTGTGGATTTTTCTTGCTATATATGGGGCTGTGTGTGTATTTCCTCTTGCCAGAACGTCCTTGGGCAGGTTGTTCCCTGAGACCACGTTGTAGTCAGGGCTGGACCTCAATAAGGTCACACATAGGATGGTCACAGAGACCTTTGAGAATTCCTCATTGATTTTTGTTCTTTAAAACTGTGTGAAAACTGTGGCCTCTTGTGCCAAACCAGCTCTGATTCTCCATTGTAAGGGTTCAGGCATGGCTAGATGTAAGGACGTGGCTTCCTTGGCTGTTCTTGGTATTTTATCACCCAGGAAAGCCCTGTTGTCCTCCATGGGGTGATGATGTTTTCAGTGGAGGTCCCAGTGCTGGTGTGCAATTTCATTTCCCCCTCAAACTGTGATCTGGAGGCACCCCTGACATAAACCAGCCCCGGACATCCAACTCTGCCTTCCCCACTACAGCTTGGCTTAGGAGGCAGGATCTTCCTGAATCTCCTCATCATTTATGGAAAGCAGAAGTTCAGGGATACTGTGCAGGAGATGACAGGATTTTCACTTCATGTTGCTGAAGGTCTGGTTTCTTCATTGGATGGAGCAATACTTTCTTCTAGGGGCGTGCAGAGACTTCAGGTAAGGGGACCAGGAATCAGGAGCTTTAGCCTCCTGGTGCTGCAGGGCGAGAGGGATGCTGAGAAGGGGGGAAGGTGCCACTGATGCAGAAGTTCCTATCAGATGTGGGTTTTAGTGTTGATGGTAATGAAACAAGTGTCTCATCATTCTCTGTTAACAATTAGTCAGGTCTGGAGCATTTCTCTTAAAGACCCCATGACTAACGTGGGAAAATCTGGAGGGCTTCTCAGTTTTGAGGTTTTCTCTGGGTTTGTTGAGGTAGATGCAGTTTTCACAAGAAAGTACTCTCTTTAATCCCCTTTCTAAGTGGAAAAAAAAATGTGCATCTTGAAAAATGGAGTTGACAGCACCTCTAGTGTGATGCTCATTGCTTCTCACCAAGGCTGGGTGCTCTGGGTCCCTGGTTGACTGGCAAGGTCTGTAGCAGAGCACTAGAAGGAGCTTGCATTTGGTGGAAAGAGTCCAGAATAAACAGAATATTTCTTAACTTCGGAAAGGAATGCGAACGGATGCCACGGAAATGAAAGATCCTGTTTTACACTGATACTGCAACCTTGATCTATTATTTATTTAATTTTTAAAATTGAAATGTGGGAAAACATCTAAGATGTTGCGGAGGGTTTTTGTGTTTCCCCACACGCTCTGGGCTGTGTGATGCCTTTGTAGGTGGTATGTGGTTTGTGTCAATCATCAGTCAGGTGCTAATGGTGATAGAGCTGCATTCAGCCTCTGAACTCAATGCTGAGCACATTGATCTTTGCAAACACATTTATACAAGCTGGGAGAACTGCAGGCTTGTAGCCACAGTTCAGTTTTCAACTGTCTCTGGAATTCCCTTTCATAGCTCAGGGAAAGACAGAATGCCACTTCTGCACAGCCTGAGACATTGCTGCGAAGAACCCTTCCTTTGCCTTGATATCAATTTAGCCATTTCATCTTTTTTTCCCAGCAGACTAAGCAGTAGCACAGATTTGCCGTTATAATTAATTTTGTGCAGGAAGCAAGAACTGAATGTTCCATCATCTCCTGGTTTTCATTGTGGTTGAAGAGGGCATTCCTCATACCTGCTGCTCTTCCAATTGTAGTCTTTTCAGGGAAAATAAGACACTTTTCTTGGGACTGGGTATGGATTTGCTGATGAAGTTTTAGGGCATCAGTGTAGCATCCTTGTTGGATGCATACTGGGACAGCTGTTGATCCAAGTGAACAAAAGGATTAAACCCCCCCCTCAACCACCGTTGGTACAATTTGTGCTCGTGGCCTTTTGAGCTCTTCCTGCTATGACTGTTTTCTGCTTTTCTGAATCCACTACCAAGAGTGCATCATAAGAAAGTGAAACTCTTGTGTCAGCCCAGTCATGTCAGCATGTGATAAGGGTGCCATGCACTTTCGGGTCTGTATGCCTTCTCTCATTAGCTTTTTTTTTTTTTTTTTTTAAAAAGAGGATTTTTTTTTCAGAAATGCTGTGTACCTATTAATGTGGTGCTAGGATGCGTTGCAGAGCTGCTCCTGCAAAGCACTGAACAATCCTAAGAGTTACTAAGACTTTAAATGAAAAGCAGAGGCACTCAGCGATTCTCAGAAGCGCTCAGCACCTTCCAGGATAGAGCAATTTAAAAAAGAAAAAAAGAAAAAAGAAAAAAAACATACAACAAAAAACATGAGATGTAGTTATGCAAATTATGACCTTTAAATGCATTTTATATTTGGATTGAAGTTGCTAACGCATTCTTTCCAAGTTCTGTTTTTCCAGTGTGATTTGCTTTGGTTGCTTCTCCTTGTATTGGTGGAGCAGAGTGCTGCTGGCCCTGCAAAAGGAGCACGGGACATGATGACTCGCAAAAGCAGCTGCTACGCTCCAGGATGGGCAGCGCGTTGGTTAGTGAGGATCCTAAATAGGTGGATTTTAATTTCTCTGGAGGGTCTGAGCACATTAACTAGGTGGCAGATTCCTCATTAGCTAGATGGATTAAAATTTGTATCATGGCTGATGCCTATCCTGACTAATATGTGTAAGTAACAGCTCATTCTACTAGAGCTATTGGACGTGGCTGGGGTGGAGGAAAGGAATTGGCTTCTCCGGAGGATATTTGCAGAAAGTCACATTTCCACCATATGTTAGCAGGAGTCTCTTTGGATGCAGGTTTTGGATGGAGTCCTTAGTGTTGCTGTAATTCGATTTGTCCTTTTTCAACCACTAGTTCTGAATCACACCAACTGCATGGACTTCTCTGCGTGTTTCCTGAAGGACAGTGGGAACATTTCTGCTGGCTCAGCTGCCTTTCAACTCTTGCTTCATCTCAATTAAGAAGTAAGGTCTGGAGGACTCAATGAGAAATTTTGTATCAGGACTGAGGAGGGCTGCAAAAAACCCCTGAAATTTCTGCCAAATTAAAAAAAAGAACAAAATAAAGAAAAGTGCCACGAACCTCATCAGTACAGATTTAGGTCTGGCTTGTGACAAATCATTATGTAGGAAGGGAAACAAGCCTTTAATTCTTAATAGCTTTGCAATGAAGTTTTATTAGGCAATACTCTGGTTCCTGGGTGGGTAGAAGATAACGTTGAGGGCCAAGTAATTTTTTCCCCTACTGTGCAGTTGGGAAAGGGAGAGGGGTCATGGCGAGACAACTGCCTTCTGAAGCTCGAGGCAGCATCCTTCTCTGTGCCACAAGCATACTGAATGTTTCCAAATGGATATTTACAACATAAATATGTTCAGGATGTGGGTAGCGAGAGAAGTGTGGGAATAGACGCGAAGGTGCATGGGAGTGGGGATGTGAAGGGGGAGGTGTGAAGAGAGCCAGGAGAGTGTGATGCACATTTTGCAGATAACTTCTCTTTGGGTACCTCCTTCCAAAGCCTGGGTGCAGACTTTCCTCCTACCCGTGTGTCCCGGGGCTTTATGTTCACTGCAGAGAGGTTCTCCTATCCGTCTCTGCTAATGTCGCCAGTTTCTTATTTCCAAAATGGTTTACTTCCAGGGAACGATGGCTGCTAATAAGCCTGGATTTGTCAAATAGCTTCTTTCCTAGTTTGGTCGATGGTGGCTGGTGTTTCTTGCAGTATTTCCCAGGCACGAAGTGCAATAGATGTTTCACTGGCACTTAATAAAGCAGTGTAGGACACTCCTTTATAATATAATCCTTACGCCAGCCCGGTTGCTAAACCCACGAGTCCCTCAGGCAGTAGTAGACAACTACACTTGGCGTTGCTGCTTGTTTTACTGTTGTCTCAGATGACTAGGCAGTATTCCTGCAATTTTAAAGCCGCGTGTTATTGCAGTATCTGGGATGAAATTACCACTTACAGATGTACAGGTGATAGTCTGACTCTCTTTGGCTCTTGAGCATCAGTGACTTGGGGAGTCTTGTGGTGCCAGGCACCTTTGGCACACCACGCTGAGTACCAGAAATGAGCATCTGGCCCTCTCTTGTTATTTCTCCTTCCCTCTGTTTTTTAAACATCTGCTTGCCTGATTGGGTTTTTTTTCTGTTTGTTTGTTTCCTTTTTGGTGTTTTTTGTTTTGTTTTTGTGTTTGGTTTTTTTTTGGTGGCTCTTTTAATTTGCACTGAATGTGCATTTAATATAAGTAAGATGTTAGCTTCTGTTTAGTTTTTCAGCAAGCATTCCAGTAATTACTGGAGTACCTTTGAGTGCTACAGCTGCTATTTCTAAGTTAAGGAATCACATTTTCCAAGCATTTATAACTGAATTCACATGGGTAAAACTTGGCATTCAGATTGCCGGCCCACATATCTTATTTTGTCTTGATCCTTTAAGTTAGCATATCAGCTTTGTGTTTGATTAAAATGGTTAAAATGGCTTCTTACTGCTTTGGGTGGGCTTTTTAGTAGTGTTGTTTTATGAAATTGTTTTAGTTAAAAAAAAAAATATTGGTTTGGGCCCTGAAATTATTTCTTTGTATTTAATACTATGGGCTGGTGTCTTTTAAATATTTTTTCACCCTTCTGTCCTCCTTACCCCTTATTACTGTGAAGCAGTCACTGTTGTTTTAGTATTACTTGTTGGTACATCTCTGAGGAGCTTCTCAGAATGTTGTTTGGTCCTTTCTTTGATGATGTTAGGCAGTCCCTTCACAGTCCCTTCCTAATGCCAGGCTTCCCCCTGTGCCCTCAGCAATGTTAACTTGGCTTTCCCAAATGCTCCTGGAGCCCCATGCACCCAGTTCCCTGTTGATTTTAGAAAATTAAAAACCAAACCCTGTGATTTTAAACTGAACTTATATTTTCTTCACAAGAAGTAGTGTTACGTCTGCATGATTGTGATGACCTGTGGATCGGATGCACTGGCAGCAGGGCTTGGCTTTGCATTATTTGAATATTGGGTGATTCTGAGGATGTCTCAGCACTCTAATCACAGCTCCAGCTCCAGCCCCGCAGTTACTCTGCAGCATTAAGTGACTGTCCCTTTCTCCTCATTTTTTTCTTTTCAAGCTATGGAGTCTGGAGAAAATGTGATGCTTGCATTTCCTTGTCCAGAGACTTGTTGGGGGGGGGTGGGGTTTTTTTTTGTTTTTGGGTTTTTTTTTTTGTTTTTTTGTTTGGTTTTTTTTAATTTTTGAATTGTTTTCTGGAACTTACAAGTTGAAAGGTGAAAAGAAAAAAAAAGTGGAAGAGATCTGAAATTTGGCCTCCAAATATGTGAATGTGGTGATAATTGCAGAGCTTTTCTTTGAAGGCAATATGGTACAATGTGTGGTTTCTTTCTATGAGCAAGTATGCTAAATGTAGGGCAGATGAGTTGAACAATAAAAACTAAATTGATGGATCTGGTAGAGCTAAATACTTAAATAAATTATATTATTTAGTAACACAAATTTTGTGAAAAAGCCCCAGTCTTCCAATAGAAGTCTGAGAATACAGCCAGACTTAATTTTAACTAGCAATATTAATTTTCATCATTGTTATCGGCAATAGTTTTACTCACATTTTAATATTCGAGTCACTTCATTCTTTTGCGGTAAATACCCCTTTACTAATACATGTAAAATGGTGTTTCACATGTAATTGTGCTTTAATTACATATATTTAGGAGAGAAACATATCCAAACCTTGAGGACAGATGCTGGGTTTTGTCTTGAATTCAGGTTTATTTGCATGTTAAGGGAGGCTGGCATGCATGGGCTCTGCAGTACTTGGTACTCTCTGCCTCTCCTTGCGCTCTGCGCAGTGCTTGCCTCAGGATGCAGGTCTGTGCATCTGTTTCTTGCCTGGAGTCTCGTGCAGTCAATGCAGGGAATGACTGTCCTGGGACCTGCTTGCAGGGCTGCGCGGGTGGAAGATGCCCCAGAAGGCTGTTCTGGCTCCTCTGCACAGCACCCATGGTTGTGCAGTGGGGCAGGCTCTCCCACACCCCACCGTCCTCTCTCCGCAGCGCCAGGACCTGTGGGGCGAGCATCCAGACAGCACTGTGGATTTTGGCTCAGCGGCGTTTCCACAATCGCTTAAACTTGAGGAATTCATAACTTTGGAATTCAGCAAATTTGCACAACTCCTTGCGTCTGTTGCTCCATCAGCAAGCGCTGGCTTTTCTGCCTTCCTCGCCCTGAGCTTCTCGGGTTAAATATCTTGTGATTAACGACCCAACTTCTAGGCTCATATTCATGAGCATCTTATCAGCAGCGCTGCGAAGCCGGCCGCTGCGCAGGGAGTGTGCGGCGAGGGAACAGCGGTGTTGGGCGAACGCAGGCCAGGCTAGGGCGGCTGCTCTGTGGTTTGTTGTGTCTGGTTTGGTTCCTACTTTTAAAGTTGCAGTTGCATTTGGTCATTTGAAGCTTATTTTCCCAGTCTGGCCAAGCCAGCAGGATCCCCGTGCACTGCAGGGGAACATAAAACATCAGCCTTTAAGCTGGAGTGCTCAGGAGATAAGGATTTTAAGACTCTTGCATCATGCGCTGTGTCTTATGGGCTTACTTGGTATACTCCATTTGATTTAATTTAGATATTGAATAAGGAGAAACGCTTTAATAGCCAGAAAAAGTATTTTAGGTTGTAGCGCCTCTTCTTTCCCCATTGCCTTAAAGGCAAGATGGCCAGAAGGGCTGACATAGGCTGCGAACATGTTTGTTTAATTGTACAAAGTAACAAGGTGTTCTCAAACTGCTTAAAAATGATGTTACGCCTTGTCTGTACTATGAAGTGTTTAAAAAAAGCCAACAAGAATTCACTGGGCTCTTGTTTTATTTCTCCATTCTGTGACTAAATGTAAAGTATAACTTTTCAGCATTTGCAAGGGTTAGGAAATGTGCAAAATTAGTGGATTGTTTCAGTTGGGTGTCCTGTGGAGGGCATGAAAAGTCAGTGGGTGGATCTGCCAGTGGTCTCCCCCTTCCCTTCTCCATCCTCTAAGTACAAATAAAAAAATTAACTGAGTTGCTGCAAACATGAGCTTGCATGCTGCTAGGTAGCCGTTCATCTTGCCCAAAGGTTTGGTTTGCTGCTTGTTTGTATTGGCAGGACTGAGGATGGCTGCGGAGCAGGAGGTGCTGTTGGATGGCGTTCCTGGGAGATACGGAAAACCTTGGGGATGTGGTTTGCATCGCATGGGGTGGCCTGCCTGGTGGGTCGGCCTTGGTGGCCATGCTGTTGTCACCCCTTCACAGGAGGCTATGGCAAGTGGCTGCTATCTGTGCACAGTTTAGATTAGAAGGATAAGAAATATCAAACCTACCGCAGAAGATTTTACTGTAGCAGCAAATGGTGAGCTGGCAGGAGAAATGAAATATTTACCGGTCAGAAACATGACAAAAATTGCATTTAAAGTATAACAAATTTGCATTTGCTTATTTTATATATATCTGCATAATTTTATATATTATATATTTATTTAATATTTGTATACATTATATTACATTTGCATTTATTTATTATCTGTGGATAACCTTTCATTTGAGACTACTGATAAATGCATAGCTCTGAACCACCCTGCAGTAATCATGGTTGGGTATCTCTCTCTGTCAGTGAGAGCCTGGAAGATCTTCAGAGTGGGTGAAAATCATCCCAGACGTTGATTGTAAAAAAAGAAAGGAGGGGGGGAAAAAAAAAAAAAAGCAAAAGCAAAGCAGGCCTCCCAAAAGCTGTGGTGGAACCCGGTATTAGCAAATGCTTCTAGGAAGTTTGACTGAGAGCCATATGGCAATGCGGGGAGTATTATCCATCGCTCCAAAAGTTGGTCTCTGAATCAGCCTATTGACTTCAACAGCACTTAATCATGTGTTTTAGTTCTTCTTTGAAAAGGCTTGCATTCCTGAATCATGTCCTCTCGTTTTAACCACTAGACGGTACTTTGTTTTGTGGCAGCAGACAAGCCCAGTCATATTTCTGTGACTAAGTTTGCAGGTTTTGACTGCATCACTGGTGAAGTATGCTGATGAATATTCTTCCTTTTATCAAAATCCAAACATTTGCTGCTGTCCGTGAATTTTAGGGTGAAACCAACTGTCTTCCTGCGATGGAGCTTATGGTATGCTGCAGGATACTTGGTGATTTTTGTATGGTCATCCACAGAGCAGTGTGGATACTGGAATGGAAATAAACAGGGATTGAACCAGTGACCTCAATCCCTGAGTGTTGATGGTGACTGAGCTCTTATATTAAAGCAAGGATCATTCATGCAGGTCCAAATTTGGATTGTATTTGGGTGCTGAAGGACACCCTAGAGCTTCACGCATGGCTCTGCTAGGGAAGATTTTTGGACTCTTCATTTGGTGAAGGAAAACAGTGGATTTGTGCATCTTTCTGGGATGTGCTTGTTCGTGTCTGGTGCATCCACAAGTTCCCCCCTGTCTTGGTGGTGGTGCACAGGTAGAGGTGCCAGGTACCAGCTGTAGGAGGCAAGGCGTGGGTGCAGGAGGGTCCTGGTGGGATCTGTTCCCATCTGCCATAGCATCAAAAATACCAAGGAGGTGCATTTCCCTCCCTGCTGAGGGAGTTCCAGAGATTTCTGCTCCAGTCTGTCCCTTATTAAAAAGAATCTCGAGGCAAATCCATGTGCCGCAACCTGGTTTGACATAGTGGGGGGAAATCCTGTCCCACCCCCTTCCTTGGAGAGGGGTTGCATGGTCTTCACTTTCATCCCTAAGAATCATTATTATTTTTCAGTAGAGTTTTTTTGTCTCACCTTTCTCAGTTTTTACAGCTAAAGCAGTTTCTACTTCCCAACTTTCAACATCTGGAATTCAGTTTCAGTTTATTAAAAAAAAAAAAAATTCAAAATCCACAGTCTGGATGAAACACCAATACCTTTGTATTTGCCCACAATTTTTAGCTTTAATTTTGCATCCTTGGCAAATGCCATAAGTCCCAAGTAGTTGCATGTGCAGTGGCTGCTGGTTTCTCCTGTGCCTTAGTCTTAATCAAGTTGGGTTTTTTTTTAATTTTTCCTGTTAGACACTCTTCTAATTGGGGATAATACCAAAATGATTAATCAAATTAAGCGTGAGAGCAAAGTGGCTGATGTACAAAGCTGTGTATAGCTGCTGTGTTCTGCAGCGAGGTTGTCGAAGTTGCTTAATGGGCCTCTTAGGCTCCAGGTTTTGTTGGTTTTATTTTTTGTTGGTTTTTTTTTTCTTTTTTTTTAATAAGGTACTGTGTAGATCCCATTGACTTCAATTGTTGATTGGGATGCCTGACAGCCGGGAAATTAAGCCCCTTCTTTGTGACCGAGTTGAAGGCCAGATTTTCAAGGATTTTTGAAAGCTTAGCAGCCATAATTGCTGTTAGGGCTTTTTTTTTTTCCCCCCTTTTCTTTCTTTCTTTTTCTTTAAAAAAAAGTTCAATTCTCATTTGTACTTTTAAATAAGGGTGAGAGATTATGATACTTGTAGCGACTGGTGTTACTGAGATACGACAAAATTATTTTAGAGGAACCTGGCATGTAATGAGCTGGTTACTACTACGTTCAAATAAGAGTTTTGTTCTCCTGCGTTTCTGCATTGTTTGCGGATGCTGAGCATTTCTGCAAATTCTGGTCTTGGAGGAGACCCTTCTTTGCTTCTGCCTTTTTGTGTGTGTGTGTGTGTGTGTGTTTTCTGTAGCAATTGTAGGGGGAAGGGGAGGGAAACGAGTTGAGTAAATTAGACAACTGTTGGAAAAAAGGGGGACATACAAAATCAAGTGTTCTACTTGCGTAATCTGTTTAACACCAGTGAGGCACAGAGCCTTGTGGGACACGGGAATAAAAGGAACATCTGTGCAGGCCACATGGCATGCTCCGGAGGAGCTCTGTCCCAAGCAGCTCTGCTCTATTTGCAAATAAAAGCTCCAACCAACATCAAAAAGTTGAGGTGGATCCCAGCTGAAAGGGGAGAACAAATGTTACCTCTCGGTGCAGTGAAGTTCACCCTGCAAGCAGCATTTGTGGTCTTTTTAAGGATGCTTGGAGCATGTATTTCTAACGGCAGTTTCTTTAAAGGAAAAAAAGAAAAGCATAAAACAGAAGAAGGTTATATATTTTGTAAAAATGGTATCTGCATTGAAAGATTTTTGGAAATCGCTAAGCATCTCAAGCTACAATCAAATATGGGCGTATGAGGTGAAAATAAAAGTAGGGATTGTCAGGCTTTTTTGTTTGGGGTGGTTTTGGTGTTGTGGATTATTTTCCTTCTCTTTTTAATTTTTTTTTCCTGAATATAGGCATCCTGAGATCCCAATCATCTTGTTTTGCTGGTGGTTGTTGGTAAACAGCTCCATCATTAGGCAGGGCTCTGGGGAGCTGCAGCTGTTCTGTCCTGCTCCTCCAGGACACTTGGTGGAGGGGAAGATAAACAAGACAACAGTGGGTTTTATTGTTGTCTGCAACCTGTTAGAGTGCAGTAGTTCTTGCAAGGACACATCTAGTTTGAGCTTTGCATTTTCTCGGCAGGCTGTATTGTTTTCAACAGAGTTACATGTCAGCAAGCTGGGTAGTCTGTACCAAGAAGGCACGTAATTTTTAATATGTAAATAGGAAAACATGGTGGTTTCATTTTTATTCCAATGTACCCAGGGTGGCAATAACGCTTTTTAAATCCCTGTGAAACAGATTGTATATGGCAAAATTAATGTCTCAACTCTCCAAGTATTTTCTCTAAAATATTTGAATTTTTGCATTTATTATGCCGCTTGTTTAAAAGAGCTAACAGTATCAGCCATGCATTCAAAGCATAATTGGTGGAACACAGATTTATTCTAATTTAAAACAGTCACTTAAAAACAGTTTTGTATATATGTATACATGGGCACAACTTTTCATACAGTTGTCTGTTTTGGAGCAATCTCAGGCACTGATGTACAAGTTGAACCTGTTTTCTTTTGTGCAACATGGCTTTGAGAAATCATTAGTTAAAACAGTGTTCTGTAGTTTGATTGCAGTCAGTAAACAGCCTAATGTGAGTGGTGCGTAAGATGATTAAAGTTCTGCCTTTAATCAGGCTTTGAAATGTATTGTGCCAAATATAGTCCCAAGGTGTGTGTATATCTCTGTGTATGTGCATGTACGTTGGTGAAAGCTGCTTCAGTGAAAATCTGGCCAAGTGAAAAATAACGTGTCCATCAACAATTGCCACTGATGGAGGAGCAACAACAGAACTGCAGCCGTGTGCTTCTCTCTGTCACCCAACCCAGGCAGAGCACGGGTATCTGGAGATATTTTGAGTGGTTTTCCTTTTTCAGTCACATTTGTTGTTTGTCTTTATTTCCTCAGTATCTTCCTATTTATCTTCCTTGTCATCATTTTGTGAGGACTTTTCAGTGCCTCCTATTTTCTCCTTGGATCCGGGCTCTGTTATGATGCCACATCTGGTAGCAGCGTTGCCTTCCACTGTGGCAACTACATCACTCAGCTTGGTGTCATCTGCAAACTCACTGAGGGTGCACTCCATCTCACTGTCAATATCATTCATGAAGATATTAAACAGCACCGGTCCCAGTATGGACCCCCAAGGGACACCACTTGTCACAGATCTCCATCTGGGTTTTGAGCCGTTGACCACTACTCTTTGAATATAACCATCTAACAAGTTTCTTATCTACTGTACCGTCCACTTATCAAATCCATATGTCTTCAATTTAGAGAGACGGATGTTGTGGGGGACGCTGTCAGAGGCATTTAAAGGGTGATGAAAAGTTAAGGGAATTGACTAGTTGCCTCTTAAAACATTGACAGGCTTCAGGCATTGACCACCTCTCTGGGAAGCCTGTTCCAGTGTTTGACGGCACTCCAGGTAAAGAACTGCTTCCTAATGTCTAGTCTAAACCTTCCTTCATTCAGCTTTGAACCATTTGAGTGCATCCTATCCCTCAATGGCAGGGAGGAGAGATCAACACCTCCCTCTCAGTGTTCGCTCCTCAGGAAGCTGTAGAGAGCAATGAGGTCTACCCTCAGTCTCCTTTTCTCCAAACTTAATTCCTTAGCTTCTCCTTATAGGATGTTCCTTCTAGCCCTTTCACCAGCTTTGTTGCCCTAAACAACTCCTGAATTGCATCAACTGCTGCAGCCAGTTTTGCAGTTTACTGTATGACATAATGCTCTTGGTTGCTTCAAAAGCCCTGGGAGCAGTCGGACCTCAGGGTAGGTGTGAATGAAAAGGGCTGGAAGCATCAAAGAAAGATGACAGTGGTAGGGCTGACCTCATGCAGATGAGATGAAGTCTGTAGTGATCTGCTAGATCATCTGAGCTGCGTGCCTTTGAGATTTAAATAGTGAAATATTAAAACTTGTCTTTCAAATCTGCTCAATATTACTAAGATTAATTTTTGTTGGGGGTAGATTAATAGGTTTCCTGTTCTGATTAATGCAGTGATAATAAAATTGTTGTGATTGCTGGAATTAATGAAGCCCAGATTCCTGTTTCAAGGTTTGATTGACTTTGTACTTCAGTTGCTCTAAAGCTACTGCATCTCATTGCCCCTTACTTAGATGTAGCCTTCAGAGAATTTGTATGGGAGCAAGGCAGTGCAGGAGAAGGTCTGTACTGAAGGCCGCATCAGAGAATCTCTTGGAGAAGTCTGCTGAAGACCGGTCAAGATTTTTGCTCACATTTCAGCTTTATCAAGGCTTCTCTTGTCTTTAACCCAGCAGGCTATTTTTGTGAAAGTTGTAGAAGAGGAGTGTCCAACTCAAATGTGTGGGCACATCATTAAGAGTTTCAATTTGTCAATGCCAGATAGAACTCAAGTGCGTGGGTATATTATTAAATGCCTCAGCTTATCAGAACTGATCTATTATCTGTTCCTCTCCCTCCTCCACCCTTCTAGCCAGCAATATGCCTGGTTTCCTCAGGTTCTCTAGCACTGAGGTCCGTGGAAGTGCCCGAGTTGCCTCCATGATCCACTGCCACCCTGGACACCCTTCTCCACCTGGAGCTGGCAGTGTGGCAGTGAGCGAGCTGGCTGTTGGAGACTGCTGATCAACTGGTTTTGGAGGCCTCCAGTGGCGCAAGCCCCAGGCTTAATGCTACAAGAATTCATGACTTTGGGAATTCTCTGTTCCCATTAATCCCAAAGGATTCAAAAGATGCAGGTGGGGCTGGGCGCAGAAAGTATATGGTGATCCCATAAGCCTTGTTCCCTTGGGAAACCTGGCTGAAGAAATCCCTTGTGGAATATTTTGGTGAGGTCAGTTTTTGATGTCATAAGAAAAATCAGTTTTTCCAGATCCACCTTCAGAGTTCAGACCAAACCAGGATGCAGTGTCATTACCTACTCCCAACATTGTTCTTTGTTCCTTGTGCAGAAGCGCTCCCACCTTTAAAATCTGCTTGATGGCACAAAGGTGCCAAGATACTCCTTATGCTTGAGGAGGATTGTGAAGGCAAAGAGCAATCTGGAGGTAGGACAGTGCTTCTGTACACTGTAACCCTCATCTGCTGCAGACCAAATATATTATTTTGACAAGTCATTTTGCCTTGAAAGTCGCAAAAGAAGATGCAATGTTTTAAGCAAGTATGAGCCAAAATGAACCTCAATTCCTCATCATCTTCCTTTGGGGCTAATAATACTTCCCTGCTTTATGGACGTATCATGGATAAAGTTTACTTTTTTTGCATACTGCAGTGTAGCAGATCACATGGAGGAATTTTGCCCCAACAGGTGTAGATGCAGCTTTCTGCTTGGCTACGTACCTATCTGCATATCTGTCATCAAGCACAGCGATAAAGTGAGCCTTGGATGTGTGTTTCTGACACTGCTCAGTTCCTTCTCTCAAGTGCTCTGCTCCTCATGAATAAAATACAAGTGATGTGAGATGCAGGTTGCTTTTGGTTTGCTGCAGGTATTTCAGTGTCTCTCCCAGCTGTTCGTGCATCTGTTAGGGCACTGAGTATCCTTCCCCAGTGCGGGCAGCACCAGAACTGCTGTTCAGATCCTATGTGGTTTCATGGGTGTGATGCAGAACAGCCCTGGGAGCATCTCTGTTCAAATTTCTGAATGTGAGTTTTTACTCACTGTGGATACTTCATCAGGGAAGAAATTACACATTTATTTTAAAATATCCTTATTAGTAAAATGGATGTTTCATTTGTACAGCAAACAGTTCCCTCTGAGCTAAGCTTAAACTCAATCTGTGTTACTAATAGCTGGGGAAAAAAACCATTCTAATTGGTATTTCTTAACTGATGTTTGCAAATTTTGCCTTTTCACCCTGAACATCAAATAGTTTTTATATGTGTTTTGCCTTATCTCAGAGGAAAGATTATTGCTAACAAGAGATTCCACATTTTGTTAAGGTTTTATCAGGATACAGTGAGTGAAGGCAGAGAGTAAATACTTCAGAAATTCAGTGGCTGTTAAATTTTGATAATGCAAAGTAGGTTAGAGTATCTGGATTTTGTGCACAGCGCGGTGTTTTTGAGCAGAATATGCATTTGGATGGTGACACATTTTGGTATTTTGAAGGAACGTAAACTTGCCTGTCAGAGAACCACCTTGGAAATGTGAAATAAGTGTGTCTTTAAAAACCTTTCTTAATATTGTAAGCTTCAATTTTATTTACAGCCAAGTAAAGTCTACTGTGCAGTAATGTTTGATATGTAGAAATACTCCTGTAATGCTCCACCCCACCTCCAGCATTTATAACCAACTTTTACTTTCAAAGGAAAATGGTAGGCTTTGATATGATTCTAACTGAGTGAAGTTTTAAAACATGTTTTTGTCTTTCAGTCTCCTGAGCACATTTTTTCTGAGTGACTCCAGCTTCCAGACACGTTTGCCATGATAAGGGTTTCGATCCTTTCTCACATTTGCCCTGAGTCATGAGTGGATATGTGTGATGCCTGCAAGTAAAACTGGTGAGTCGTCAAACCTGAGTTTGCAGTAACTCTCACATATTCTTTCTTACAATCTCTCTTTCCCTCATCCTTTTTTCCATTTTCTAGTGTTGTGGGGTTTGGAGTTTCTTTTCTTTTTTCCCCACTAACTGTCCTTAAAAGCAAGTCATCTTTATTCTTTTCTTTCTTTTTTCCAAAATACCTTCATTGTAATGAATTAGCAGTAATACCAAAAATGAGCAATACTGAAAAAATACTCCCTTTCTGTCCATCCCCTCAGATCCTATAAGTTATGAAGTCTTTGGTGGTGAAACTGGAGTTCAGTGATGCAGGCGAAGCCACTGCCCAAAACTGAAGCCTTGCAGACAGACAGGGTCTAAGTGTGCTTATGTGGGCAATTTATGTTGTGATTAAATATGAATATGGACTTCATCGTGTGTCACATGATGGACTCTCAAAGGAGCCATTGCCAACAAATAATTAGCTCCACTGCTTGCTGTACTTGCATCCCAGTGACAAAATGGTGTCACGGTACACAGGAGAGCTGTCTCGTCGCACATGCTTGTCCTGTTCGGTGTGGCATTGGTGCTGCAGTGCCCAGCCTAGAGGAACAAAGCCATTGATAGCAATTTTGTTTATTTCCTGTGAGGGTGGTGAGGCACTGGCACAGGTTGTCCAGAGAAATTGTGTGTGCCCCATCCTTGGAGGTGTTCAAGGCAAGGTTGGATGAGGCGTTGAACAACCTGATCCAGTGGAAGGTGTGTCCTCCCCCATGGCAAGGGGGTTGGAACTGGATACCTTAAAAGTCCCTTCCAACCCAAACCATTTCATAACTCTATGATTTAATGAATTTTGGCCAGGGTGCACTTGGTTGGTCAAGCTTGAGAGGGTGGTGTGGAGCAACCCCTTTTCTGTTAAGTGGCAGTTGCCATCTCCCTGTGGCACTAGCCACCTGAGAAGCATGTTGGTCCCTTTTGTGCCAAGCGAGTGGCAGCTATGCCTTTCCTGGAGTTCTTGTCACCAGCAACCTGGCATGTGGAGTCTTCCCATACAGCCTTCTCTTGCCTGCCTGCTCCTCATTTCCACTCTTATTAACTAGGATGAGGGACGGGACAATATTTCTTCGTTAGTCAGAAGACTGAGAGGCTGGGAAAAGAAGAATCTTCTGATTTTACAGGAAAATAGGAAAATCTGTGTAGGAAATCTTTCAGAACCAGGAAATCTGTGTAATTAAATTGTGTAGGAAATGGGAGCAGAAGTTGCTTTTTAAAATAAATTCCTGTTTTTATTATATATTTAATATCCCTCTGTGTGTTAGGAAGTGCATTTCAATTCAAAGATTATAAAACCCAAGAAATTCACACATCAGAGAATTGTGATTTTTTTTTTTTAAAGTTTCCATTTTTTCCTTTTTTTTCCTTTTTTTCCAGAGGTAGCATAATTACCATGTCATTTAGCAAAGATTATAATAGCTGTTCAGTTTTTACCAACTGGTGTAGTAAACAGTTGAATAAACCCATATGGCAGCTCGAAGTGTGCATGCAGGAGAGAGATTCTTACCATTTCCTTCATGTCTGAATTCTCAACTTCACTGATGAGGCCGAGATCCCCAAACAGGGACCAACTCCAGACTTCTCCAGTATGCAGATATTTCTTACTGCTCTGTCTCGTCTGAATCAATTTATTTTAATCACAGTGGTTAGCTAATTAATTATTTCTTTATGCTTATGAAGTATGCATTGAAATTGTGGGCACTTGCAAGGTACATGTCTCCATTTAAAGCAGTCTATACATTTGCTTAATAATGTAAATGTAAATAAACTAAATAAGCCTCAGAGCCCAAATCTTGCTATCTAAGTCACTATGAAAGATCGAGGCCCTTTTAAGGCTGACACAGGTGAAGTGCGACATTGCTGGGTATTGTGACAGCCCTGTGACACTGCATGTAATGAGACTTCGTGTCTGGTCTCAGTGGTGACAATGGAAGGACTGGGGTGTTTTGAAACAGCCTCTTAAAACACCAAATTGAGTCATGGAAATGTGGAGCTGTGGCCAACTGGCATCTGGAGTAAAGACAAAGTGTTTTGAGTAGTGTGCCCTCTGGATAGCTTCGATATTAAAACACAAAAGCAACAAAAAGAAGAATTGTTAACTCTGCCAATGCTGGCTTGAAAAAAGAAAAAGATTTGTGCTATTCCTCCTAAAATTCACTTAGTTCCAGTTATCGTAAAATTTTTGTGTCACATAATAGCTTTAAAATACCTTTTGAAAGCATTATGAGTGCTTAGAAGTACTGTAGAATAGTCATGTGAAATGCCCGAGCATTGAGCCAGTCCCACTGGAAAGGAACAGTTGGCCAAAACTGGTGCTTGTGTTCATCTTAACCCTGACGTGTGACCAGACCTCCACCATAATTCTATCAAGAGATGGTAAGTTGCCTAGCAATGTGCTGACTGCAGAGGGTACGTGTTGAGCTAATTCAGTTTTTGTTCTCATTTTCCTTGAGAGTTCAGCTTAAAGGACTGATCCTTTTTTCTGGCTGTAGCAAGAGCCACTTCTCGTCGGTCTCTCTTGTTCCCCACTCGAGTGTCCCTGGCCATGTCAGGAATTCATTCACTGCCATACGCGTTATAGAAATTTCCAGCTTATTGAGTAACCAAATGTGGTTTCTGCTGATTGTGTTGACTGAATATGTTGGGCCTTTCGAAGAAGCGAGGGTTTTATTTAAAGCAGAGCATTTAGTTGTATGCCATTTTACGGCAGGCAAAGGTCATCCAGGGTAAGCAGCCAGAACAGTGAATTGCTTCATTGCAGCACCTAGGAAAATGAGACAGAAAGATACGGTAAAAGGTTTTAACAAATTGCTCAGAGTTATAAATTTTTAAAGTCAAGGAACTGGTGCTGTGTACGTTTTTAAATTGGAGATAACCATGCTTGTACAATAAATTAAGTTAAGAATGGAACAAATCAAAATAATGGGGTGGTACTAGGAACACGGTTGTGCAACGAGTTGCTGGCAGTGCGCGCTGCCAGCAGGTCTTGGCGTCACACACATCAAGCTAACACAAGGTTAAAAACCTGCCATGTGCCTGCATGGCCAGAGGCATTGCCTTCAGGCTTTGTGGGAACCTTTTCTTGCTAGGACAACCTGCTCCTGCAATAGTCCTCTCCTCTGGTGGTTTCTCCTGCTGCCTGTGATGCTTCCTGTGATAGCTGGGGAGCAGATGCCAAAGGGAGGGATTCACCTGCAGCTGTGGAGCAGGAGTGGGTTCCCTCAGGGCAGCAGGTTGTGCTAACTCAGACATGTATTGATGGGACCAAAGGGGTTGGGTAGAACTCCAGGAGCTCAGCCCAGGTCTCCCAGCAGAGCTGCAGGGCAGGAGAGGCGGCAGCAGCCTGGAGATGGCACTTCTGGCCTAACAGGATCTTGCTTGCTCCTGTGAAGCCTCAGTGGCTACAGAAAGGCTTTGTTTTTCTGAAACTTTTCTGTCCATGGAACTTTCTCTGTGGCAGGGAGGAGGAGAGACGAAGTAATTTTAACAATTTAATATACTACATAATATGCTTTATAAGCTGGTGTGAATGCTCCTAAGTATTTTGGTCTTTTTTCATAACACAATGAACCTAATATTGGTAAAAATACAGATCTTAGCTGCCACCATAAAGAGAGGCTAGATTTAATAAACAGTTATGAATGTTGGCAGCTGCCTATCAGATTGTATAACATCGACTATAGCACATGAAGACAGTGTCAACTTACATTTTATCTCATAAGTATTTTCAAAGCATTTATTTTGCTTTCTCTTGAGTCCTTAACCTAATTCAAGTTATATAATTGGCGGAATATTTTTCCACACCGCTAATTGGCTGGGTGCCAGCGTGGAAACCATTGTCTGACTTGATGATGATCAGGAATTAACATGACATTTGCGTGGTGGTAATGGAATACATTAGTAATGTAATTCATGACTGTAAGAAAGAGACCATCATCTCCCACCTCTGATCAGCAGGAGGGGCTGGGAGGATGATGAAATGCTCCCAGCAGGCACCTCACAGCAGTGGCTGGCCAATCTCGATGTCAAATTTAGTTTTAAATTCTTCAGACAAAGCTGTAATGCTTACCAATTAATTACTACAAATGTCAATTAAAAATCTACCAAATAATACAGTAAGATTAAATTTCAATTAAAAAAATTACATTTAACAAGGAAGATACAACATTATTTTAATGAATTCTGCTGAAGGTGACAGTTTATCTGGATATATTTATACCGTGTAGGTGGATCTAAATTCATTGGATGATGTTAACCGTGTTACTCCATGTACATATTAGTTTTGAAAATTATTTCCACTTTGGCTATGTCCTGGAGGAGATGGGGCATCAAGGGGCATTTCTCATCACCAGGAAAAAGGGGAATTTAACGCCTTCTAAGTCCAAAACTCTTCTCACACCTAAAATGAGGGCTTTATTGTAGACTCTTATTATGTCTGAATTAGTGGTATTTTTAAATTACTTTATCTTTATAAAGCCAAATACAGAATTTTTGTTGTGGTAGCAGAACAAGCCCTCACTTTGCTGTGGATGAAATAATTTACATGAGACATGTTTTAAAGTAATCTGTTTTATCATGGCATAATATCCATTTTTCTGATAAATCACTTAACAGGAAAATTTCCTTTTGTGTGAAGGTGGTGAAATGTAAGTCCTGAGCAAGCCTTTTATCTGCAAAGTTTCACCCTAGCTTGGTAGAGTTTTTTAGTGCATGCTTAAATTTAAACCCCTAGTTGACACTATGGATGCTTGAAGATATATTTTGAACTAGGAGTGGCACAGTGGAGATGTCACAGTGTGCTGAAGTTCTCAGTTTGCATGGATTCCAAGTGTATGTATGACAAACTCTTGTAAAACACGAGCAGAGCATTAACAGTGCAGAGAAGATTTTGTAGCTGGAATTTTATATCACAGTAACCATGTTTTTATTGAACAGGGCAGTCCTTAAGCTGCTGGAGTTGGAGATGCTGGTGCTGGAGAGCCTGTACTTGCTGGTGTGGTGGAGGGGTAGAGCTGGGGTGAACAAACAGCTACCTCCCTCCTGGTATTAAAGTATTTGTGAGCCAAGGCTTCACAAATACGTCTGAGGAATACTTTCTCAATTTCCTTAAATTTATTTATGTGACCTTTTATTATATTTTCACACCGTCACATCTAAAATAGGAAAGAGAGAGGACATAATTGAAAAAACAGATTTTATGTGTCAAGCCAGCACTGAGAAAAAGTCCTTTTTGAGGACCACAGGCTCTTTTTCCTTAGTACTGATATGTCTGGAGCCATTGAGTTTGAGTAGGTTCAATAAAATATTGAAAAATACAGTGTGCACACAGAAAATCAGAAAAGCCAAGCAGCTCCTCACGGCAGGTTAAAGTCATGATATACTCCTTAGTAGACAGGCCTTGCTGGTCCCTTGGTTGCTGTTCAGGCTTTGCCCATCAGTGGGTAAGCGCAACAAGCATGATCTCTGTCTCACGACTGCTATTCAGATACCTTTGGGTTTTGGTAACAGCTTTACAGGATCATTCCTACTTCATGCTATTATCTGATAAAACTATCATCAGCAGGAGATGGGAGACAGCCTTTTTTTTTCCATAAGGGCCTCAGGAAATGGATGCTGTGGAAGTGTAAGAGCAGCTGAAACATTTTCTCACCAGTCCTCACAGACAGCAAGGTGATTGAGAGAAAGGTAGAGCAAGGCACACTCATTTCCTCACCAGCAGCTGGAAAGCTTTAAACAAAGAGGCAGAGAGGGAAGGGTGGGAGCAGATAACATTTTACTACCAGGAGGTAATGGTGCGAGGAGGTGAGTGTGGGGCACTCACTGGTCAGATAATTAGGTGGAACCTGGAACCTCTGCTCTTAAAAACCCATCTTCCCAGGGGCCTTCAGCAGTATGCAGGCTCAGTAATTTTCTGATTTGAGTCCTGGGATGAAGTTTTTGCTCCAGTTGTTTTGAGAAGTGGTGTATATCATACAGTGGGAGCTGAGTGCCTATGTTCAGATGTCCTGTGTGGAGCTTGTTCCCATCCAAGTACTCATGTTGTCTGGTCTCCTCATTGGGGTCACTCACATTAAACTTGTGCCCATCCTGATTACTGGTGGTATCTGTTCTCACTGGAGTCTCCACACAAAGCTTGTGCCCATCCCGAGTGCTTGGGGTGGTGTCCATTCTTCTCCTGAGTTCTTACAGGTGGAGAATTCTGCCTTCAGCAGAAGAAATGCTTCTTTCTTTCAGTAAGAATTGGCCAAACACCTTGAAGGAGGAGTGTCTTCGACTTTGGGGGAAATATTTCTGTCTCTTTGGGTTGGTTTTTGCCGCCTTGTTGTAGAATTATACAGACTATATTACATTGAGGGAACACTGAGCTGGGGGAGGGAACTTTATTAGGTTGCCCTTGTATTGCCCATTTATTCCCAGCTTTCATCCACTGATCTACATCACATCTGAAGTAAAAATACCCAGACTTCAGTAGTTTGTTTACCTTTGCTTATATCACTCTGGAGCGACCCGGGGAGACATAAGAACTGTTCTCACTCTGACATTTGCATAAGCTGCGAGGTAGGGTGAGAGGAGACAGACGCTGTGCAAAGTGAAAAGGCAACAGGGTTTATTAAGTCTTCGTCATACCATGGTTTATAGTATTTATACAAAAGCAAACATCTCCAGGAGGGCTTATGAAATGAGAGACTGGAAAAAGCTCTCCAAGCTGATGGCAGATCCCATCCTCTTCAGGCAGCTATGGGATGATGGGATGTTGGCTGCGGGGAGGGTGTATGAGGGCTGTCATGTACTGTGTGTATAGGGGGGGTCCTGAAGAGCTGCTTCAGGAGTGCGACGAGGTCTTAAAGTACTTGTGTAGGACAAAATCATTATATTGCCATTGTGATAATGCTCCTGGGGGAAACAGCCTGAAAATATTCTTTGTCTTCATTAATACTGCGTCCTAGCAGAGCCTTAAGAGATCATTCTCACTTTCAGATATACAAGGAAACCAAATACGGAGTTGTTTGTCGTGAAAATCCCATTTATATACAGCGGCTGTAAAATTCCAGATGCTGAGCGTAGAGGGAGGCTGCTCTGTCATCAGCTGGTTGAGAGGAGAGTTAGCTATAAAACTGAGTGCTAACTCCCTCTTGACAGGGCTATGGTGGCTGTGTCTTCAAACAGCTTCAGGAGTCTGCCATGCCAAGTCTCTGGGGATTTTGTTCTTACAAGCTAGATAAGAGATAACTGTGAGCAAGGAGATCTACCTATATCTATATCTCTGTATCTGAGGGGAGGACCTTTGCTTTAGGAAAATATCTATCATTGCTTTTTTACAGCATGGTTCAGGACTGTAGTGTAGCACATGGGAAGCATTCAGCATCCTTTTGTTGCAAAGGAGGTGCCACAGGACTAGGGCTGCTCTTGACAAGAGTATTTCAATATTCCCCTGACTCTGGGGCAGCAGCACATAACCCTTGCAGATAGAGACAGCATTTGGGGGCTTGATGGTTTATTATATTCAGCAGAGCTGTACTGGAACAAATAAAGTTCCTCCACCAGTGCTCGAAGCAAAAGTGACTACAGCTGAACAAGAGACTCAAAATTATCAATTAAATAGGCCAATGCCAAGCCCATTATTTTACTCTTGAAGAAACATCTTGCTTCCCAGTCTGGTTTTGTCCCCACATGGAGTAAATCTTTGGGATATTAATGATCTGCTGTCATGTTTGTTTAACCTTTTTTTTTTTTTTGACAGTGCCATTTTAGGGTCAAAGCCTGAAATTCTTATCCATGTGTTTCAGCTAAGCAAAACTCCCAGTGTCTCACTGGGGCCTCTTCTGAAATAAGTGAAGAATAATTCTTTGCAACTTAACTGGGAATTTCATCTGAATAAATAGAGAAAAGTGTCCAGGCTTTTTTTTTTTTTTATGGTCTATAAAATGGGGTCCTGCTGAACAGCTAAGTTGTTGTGGGCGGGCTGGCTGTTGCCTGTGAATTGGGTGGGCAGAGCCCTCCGGGAAGGCTCGGTGCTTGCCTGATGCCCTGGACTGCCGTGACCCCACGTCTTCTGCCTTCCAGCCCAAACCTGCCTCGTCCCTCACTTTGCCTGGACCACCACAAGCACTCGGGCAACACTCAGTGAGCTAAAGATGTCATTTTCAGAGATTTAGCCTTAACCTGGAATTTCCGTGTTTTTGGGGTTTAAGTCAAACCTTAATGCTACTTCAGCATAATGTTTTCATGGTTTAATGTTCTTACAGTTTTTTACAGTGTTTCTTTTAAATTCTGTCACTGGAGTGTATGAGAGTTGACAAGTGTAAATATGTAGTTAGACAATTTCAAAAGTGTATTATTTACTGATCGACCATAATGGCTCCAAAGGAGCCATTATGCTCAATCATATCATGTCACTCTGTGGCACTTATTATGATGGTAATATGGATATGCATATTATTTTTTTAAAGCATGAGGAGCGTTATTGTGCATGTGTAAAAGCTGGTTTTTAATTGTCAGTAATGCTTTGAGCTTTTTTTTTTTTAATAGGAAGAATTTAAACCACCTATGGCTACCAGCCTGCAGATTGCGGTAGCAAAAAATCCATGTCTATAGGAGAATGGAAACGCCATGCTTGATATTTACAGTAATGAGACTATACATTTCTTTCATGTGGCTCTCATAGCTATTTTAGATCTGAGGGCAACCTAGAACCCTAACCTGAGAGCTTGGCAGGTAAAAGCTTTCCATTTTATCTCTGCAGCTTTCATCTACTCCTGTAAGCTCTTTCTCTGACTTCCTAATTGTGTTGCCGACATTAACAAATGGCTGGTCTGAAAATACCATGCAGTACAAGTCATGTTAATTCAGTGATCTTTTTTTAAGGTGTCACAGAAGATGTCTTTTTGTAGTGCTGGGGTAGAGAAGGAAGGAGAGAAGGCAGAATGAGAACATCGAACCATGTAAAATAAAAGAAAGAGACAAGTAGAGAGAAGGGAGTGCTAAATATGCTTCAGCCTTTCAGTAGAGCTGGTTTCAGTAGAGAAGCAAGTGGGAAAAAAGCTTGCTAGAAAATGTCTTTTGTGGAAAAGATGGGAGGAGAGTTTGAGTTTTGATGAGTAGAGGTGAGGAGCTAAGGTGCGAATCTGGCATGGGGTACGGCAAATCGATTGTGGAGCAATAATTAGAGAGAGGAGGAGGAATCAGAAGTGTTTCTTAACTTAGAAACAAGGATGTGACTGGCTGCTGGCTGTTGCTACTCAGAGGTAGGTAAAGAAGAAAGGAATCTGTTGAGCAAAGTCCTCACCACAGAAGACACAGTCAAGGTGGAATACAGTTCGTGATTGCTGAAGAGAGTTATGGAAGAGGAAAGCCCAGTGTTCGCAAAGAGCTCTCCCCCATTCAACATGGCAGGGGTACATCTATGGGAGCTGCAGGACTGGTCCAGGGGCTTGAGTCCTCCCTGCGTGTGTCTGTGGGAGAGGTTCTCCCTGGCATGGGGCTTGGACAAGAGAAAGCAAGGAGGTCATTGCTGTTCGTGTTTATATTTCTGTTGCATAGTGTCAAAGCAGATGTCTTTTCTTTATCTTTTCTATCCAGACTTCAGCACTAGTTCTACTTTGTTGCACTGTTACCAGAGCAGTTATTAACCCTGCTCTGAATGAAATTGGGGTAATTACTGAATTACAGTCATCCTCCCCCCAAAGAACATTCTGTTGGAAGGTTGCTTTAAATAAGGAAGATTAACAATAAGCTACTACAATGCCAATTTTGAGTAGTTCAGGAGTGGAAGGACACATCCGTGTAATTTTGCAGATCTTGAACTTATAACAGTCAGATTTCATTGCAACAGCTTTTAGATGAATAAAAGTAACAAGTATTTTTTAGCCAATTCTGCATTAATTCCAACTTGTCTCTCTCTCTGAGATTGTATTTAAACCATTTGTCCTCTTTTGAAATACTGAGCAAGAAGTATAAGAGCAACTAAATATGCTCATACTATTTCTGTCCTTGACCTACATAAACAACTGTATATTCAGGCTCAGGATCGAGTCTCTTATTTGTGAAAAGGCTAGGGCAAGTTAAGCTTAATTATTTCTTTTGAAATGCTTCCTATTTAGAAAAGTTACTCATCGAGTTCTCATCCCCCAAAATATGAAATATTGGTGATAATTCTGCTGGGATCATTAGTTTACTAGTCTGAATAAATTGTGTAACTGCTCATTTGTATAAGGGAATGGGATTTATGAAGCTACAGTGCATTTGTACACACACATACACACTAGCACACACTTGTTGATGATTCAGAGAAGGAGTAGAGTAATTCAGCTCTTGGACTGCCTCACGTGTGATTGGCTTCCTTTCTAGGGGACTTATTTTAGGGAAAAATCAATGTCAACTGAAAAACATTCCATTCTGAAAAGACAAAAATTCCCCTACTTGTGAAAATGTGTCTTGGCAGCTGATTTAACTTATGATACAAGATTTAACACTTTTCACTAAACATGAATATTTACCATGGCAACAGCTACGTTACGGGCCACATGTTGGAGAGTTGCATGTTGTTGCAGAAACTTGTAGCTTTCCACATTTAGCCGAGCCCTTGTTTCCACCGGCAGAAGGAGCCCAGTCCTGAAACTGTTACAGGCAGGGACCTCCCCATGGGGTTGGTGGCGAACTGTGTGCCCTCACCAGGATACAGCTAATTGCTTCGTTAGGTGTTTGCTGGTGAGTGGCACTGCAGTGCTACGTATAAATATCACTTATATAGATATCACTTGGTGATAGAATAACCCAATAAAAAGCATGTGTTTGCCTCTGATTTACCTTTCCAGAGGCAGGGTGGGGAGAGCTTTTGAAAAGTCTCACTTTTCCAGACTCTTTCTCTGCCCCTTGCATCCCTCCCAGTCACTCCCCAGACAGAGGCAGATCAAACCCTCTTTGGTCACGCGGAGTAACAGATCTGCCATGTCCTCTGGCTGGTTGCCCTCTGCCGTGCCCCCGTGCTAGTGTCTCAACTCCTTGTCACCTTTCATTTGCGGTGTAGTGACTTTCAGGCGACGTTAATTGAATCACGCTCATCAGGGACTTAATAAAAGTGTGACGGCCAGAATGGAGCTGTGGCAGATGGCAGCCCCAGCTGAAAAGCAGGATGCATGGCTGGGGCTGTGCTGGTGCACTGGAGGCGATGGACTGGCTCGTCTACAGGGGCAGAAGGTTCATGGCTCTGGAGTTGAGAGAAGAGCAAGCCAAAACGAGCGACGTAGAAGATGGCTTCACACTGCAGTTCAGTGTTTTTTTCCTGAAACAGGACTAGTTGCTCGTTCAATATAACTAAATCCTAGCTACCAAGGACAAGGTGTGAAACAGTAAGAGGATTTAACTGTATAGGTAGTCAAAAACATCTGTGGTTGTCTTGAGTAGGAGCATTTTTATTTTATTTTACAAGTTGGGAAAAACATAAATTTACTTGCTTTAGGACAAAGCTAGCAAAGGTTTAGGCAGAAACCACTTTTCCCAGAGGTTAATACTCTGAATTCAAATGTTTCTTGTACCTTTCACTGAAGTATCTGGTCTTTGCCATCGTTAAGGAAAAGGCCTTGGTCTGGAGGACTGAGGCACTGATGGCACCTTTGCCCTTTCTCTTTCCTTTTAAATACTCCAATATAAATGAAACCAGCTGCACCAAGTAGAAGCTAAACATGCAACTAGGAGCACATCCTGTGTCAGGTGAAGTCCTGATGCAGGAGTGGTTGGGTTGGGGATGCTTGTCCCTCTCCATCAGCTCTGGGCTGTGGTGGCACATGGTGGGGGTGTCGTCTCCCTGGCCACTGTTGCTGGCACAGAGGGTTCCCCTGGTGCAGCTGCTGCTCTCGCCTGTAAGATTGGTTTAAATCTTGGCCTTTACTTGGTGTGAATTTGCCAGGCTGCAGTGATACAGAACTTAAATAATTTGCTTCTCTTAACATTGTGTCTTTTGTAAGTGTTTTATTTATTTCCGTTTTCTGTTAAATTAAAATTAAATGGTTCAGCTTCGCAGATTTAATAGTGTACAAATATATCTATTTTAAAATCCTTTTAGATTATGTGTATGTGACTATGAAAAAAGCAACAGAGTAGGGGCCTCCAATTTTTGTTTTACTTGCATCAAATACCCAATTGAGATTTCAGTTGTAAATGAATGTTACACTTGTTTGTTACTAAGGTGCCTACAGTGTCAAGGTTATGTGGATGTTGTAGCATTATAAATGCAAAGATAATGCAAAAAAGAAAAATAGTTGTGTTGGCTAAAATAATCCTATTCTTACAGCATAAAGTTACCCACTGTCCTACGTTTCAATTCTTGTTCTATTAAATTACCTGTTTAATAATTTGAATCCAGTGTTATTTTTATATTATATTATATTGCAAATGTGTGACTGTGAGGTTATTTTTAAGATATATTTATTAAAGGAATGAATACAATAAGACAAGTCATTGCAGCCCACGTACAGTTCCTTGACTTCTCATTTTATGATATTTCAATTGCATATGATTACCGAATGTAAGTTTTAACTTTTATGGGGGTTCATTAGGGATGCAGCTGTGTAGAGAGAAATTCAATAGAATTTGATGCTTTTTTTTTTAAGTGCTGAAAGTCTAGTGAGATGGAGCAACTTGATGGAGCATAATTTCAAGCTTCCTGCTCTGAGGTTTGGATGCACAGTTGTGGGGTCTTCAAGTGCTTAGCTGGGCTGCAGTGGTAATTTCCTGGTGATGGGGAGAGGAATGGCATGCAAGAAGTCTGTATTTAGGATGTGGGAGATCAGAACACCTCAAACCAAAGGCATTTCCCTTCTTATTTCTCTTTCTTCAGGGTAGGACACAGAAAAGAGGTGGTGTCCTCAGTTTGGGCCAGTACTAGCATGAAACGTTTTTTGCTCCTGTGTGAATCAGCGTTCTGGTGGAAAAATAATTATATCAGTGAACCTGTGGTGTTCTTTTCTAATAGAGAATCTAAGTAAAATGAACTCCCCAAAAGCCAATACTGAAAGCAATCTTAGTGAGCAAGTGCTGAGAAAACAAATTTTGGGGCACATTTAAAGGAATAGATGTAGTAAATGAGTAAATCTGCCCTGTGGTTAAATGCTTCAGTGCTTTGTGTGAATACTAAACGGGAGCATATCTCATCAAGTATAGTTTAGTTGCATAATTTATTAGCATAATGTGTTTGTTTTTAATGTGTAGGAATGCAAACATCTGTAAATAAATGATCGTGACTTTTAGTAGGAAGAACTTAATTCCAAAATCAGTTGTGACATTAGCTGTTTGTAGAAAACTTGTTTCACGATATGGGCTATTTCCATACATTAACTTCTCATAGTGTTGCAAACCAAGATCCAACGCAATGACCTCCTTTTCTGGGCGTAAGAAGGGAAAGCGTTTTTGTCCTCAAGTTGTGCTCTGCTGATGCATTGCTTGGCAGCCCTTCCTGCTATCCTAGCTGTCTCAGTCCAGGACAAGCTTTGACCTCTGTTGGAGGAGTCTCTCCAGCAGTCCCAGCAACAGCACTTGGGTGTCATCTTTAGTGTGTTTTTCTCTTTGTTTATTTCCTTATGGGAAGGGGGGAAGATTGATTGGTAACTCTTCAGGTGTGATATTGCAAGGATGAAACTTGCAGAATGACAAGGGAAGCGAAAGAAGTGGGTGAGGTAGAGTATAATTCTACTTTTGGTTTTGATTGGGAGCTCTGTTTTTGGGATGAGATCTCTGAACTCATGTGCAAATGGTTCTGCAAGTGCAGGCACGTGGAGTAGTCCTAGGGGATGTCTTTGCTCGCATGGCAGCTCTGCAGTGGTGTGAGGGTCGTGTGCCCACTGCTTGCTGCCAGCTGCGTTGAGTGAGATGTTCAGTGTGTGCGTGGGAGCAAGGATCGCTGTTGACTTGAATGAAAAACTTTAAAAGTCTCTTCTTTGGTGATTAAAGCTGCTTCTATGGCTTCTGTGACTAGGGACAAACTGTGTGGGGTAGAAAAGCTGTATCTGCCTTGCTGCAGTCCAAAACTGTCAAATTATTGGGACTCTGGTCTTTGCCTGTGGGGAGTAAAGAGGAGGGAAGGGTGGTAGCACTGTGTCTGAGCGGAGTGCAGGTGGGTTGGTTTCATTCTGCCCTTAGAACATCATCCCCAGAGAAATGCGCTGTGCCACCTCCCACAATGAGGAAAACCGAATGAAAAGCAATGAAGCACGCAATTACATAATGAAAACCAATAAAATGCATCTTCTAATATTTACTTCTAGTGACTATATGACTTTATTGTAAAAACTAAATGTGATTACATTTCCTGGTATTGTGGTATGTGATAAATGCTGGGAAAAAGGGAAGAACAAATTAGAAAGAGAAGACTTCTTGTTTAATATAAACTTCAGACTTTGAAGTGATGCATAGCAGGGAATAAATGTCCATCATCTATCAAATGAGGTTTGAATGGTTTAGGTCACACTAGACAAACACTTCTCAGCCTAAAACCATCTTTTCATCTTCATTCATCAACAGCACCTTAAGCTTGTGCCCCTTTTTTTCTTTTTCACTCTCTCAAAAAATAATCATCTACTTGATGCCTACAAATCACTTCTGGCTGGCATTCCTTAGGGGAGTTATGAGCTGTGGCAGCTGCTGCTTCCATCAGTGCTGCCTCCTGTGCATGGAGAAAAGAGAGTTGGAAGTCTGAAGAGGCCGAGAAGGGAGAAGTGCTGCAGAAATGGTGGCTGTAGGCATAGGAGGTGGTGAGCAGAAAGAGGCGGGAGAGATGAGAGGAATATGTAACTGGCAGTAAGGATTCTTGTATGACAGATCCTTTTCTTGAACTGCATGGTTTACAGAAAGGCAGACCTTCGTGGCCAGGCTGGAGAGATTTGTTCTCTTCTGCAGACCCCTTCAGGGAGCCTAGGCTGCCCTGGTAGGTGCTCAGACCCAGAAGCGCATTTTTAATTTTCTTTCTTGGTCTGCAGGCTGACCTACATCATCATGCTTTGTAATTTTTGACTGCCACCTCTTTCAAGGTCCTCAGCTCTGCTGTGCACAAGTCATTCAATCCCCATTTCTTGATAGGAAGTTTCCTCTCTTTCACTAATCCTTGCCTAATAACTTAATTTTTATTCTTCCAATTTATGGGACTTCTGTCAGATTAACTTCCCTGTGGCACAGTTTACTGCCTTGCATTGCTTGCTCGTTGCTTTCTCACTGATTCTATTTTTTCCCAAAGATACTTTTCTGGCTCCATCCCCAGCTGCCTGGAAGTCATTTGTTCAGCAGTGCGGTCCCCTGGTTTTCAAAGGCCACAGACTGTTTTTTGTTGTTTTCTGCCCTTCTTCCTTCTTTCTGCCATTCTGGGAAAGAGTCTAGCAGACGTAACTTTTTTGTAACCATCAGTGTTGACCTGTGACTGCAATAAGCATGGGTAGTAGCAAAGACCTGTTTGAAGGTAGAATGTTGTGTGAGTGGAAATTTCTGTAAATATGGCGAGGAGAACTTGCTAGGGGGGAGAAGTCAATATTTTAATTGGAGTTTAAAGTTTGATATTTTTTTTCCTCCACCTCTGTTTTAAATGTTGCCTTGTCTTGTTCTGATGAGGAGTTCGGAGGATGTCACCATCCATGATGAGGGGTTGAGCATCAGGGAGCATGTGGGTTCTGTCACCAACCAGACCCATTGCTGGCATTTTGGAGTTATCACCCTGTGCTCAGTACCCCCTCAAGGTATTTTGAAGGGGGTTTGGGTATCATTGCGATTTGGAATCTGGCACGTTGTGAGGATGCGGCTGTTGGTGGGATGGGCTCTCCATGCCCTGCTGTGCAGCAGGGAGCTCTGTCTGGGCAGGGGGTACCAGCAAACCTGCAGCCTCATTAACAGGGGAAAGAGGATTCACTTGTTTGTGGGAACTGGTCACACATCATGGAGTATTGAGAGGTAAGCCAATTTCCTACCCCAATACCTTCCTCTTTTCCACTTCTCTCCTTCACAGTTTGAAAACCATAAATCACTTACTTGAAATGTATTTAAGGAGAAGAATATTTTCCCCTATATTCCCACTTAATGCTTTGTAGCGAGTATAGTTGGGTTCATTCATGTGCTAAAGAAGAGAAATAGTCTTTGATACTGTGTCTTCATTTTAAGCAGTTTCCTCATCTGCTCAGTTCTTGAGTGATGATTCTGAGCCCTTAGATACCGCTCATTCTGCCACAAAAAGAAAATGCAAACCAGGATATGTTAATCATATTAATATTATTAATAATGACTGTTTACATAATTAGCTCAATTACTTTGTTCGCTTTGACATTTTGTTATTGTGGACCTGTCTTCCTCTGTCTTTTAAAGTGTGTTAGTGATGGGAAGCACAGAGGTGGTGCTGGGATCCTTGTTCTGCTGAGCATCTGTCTGTAAGGACGAGAGATTCTATCTACCTGCTTTGGGCACACTTAACCAAGGTTTGTCCTTGACCTGTACTCTTAGGGACACTTATTTGAACCTCAATGAAACAGAAGTCATCTAGAAATATTACTCTAGAAATATATGTTTTGCCTGTAAAGTGAAGAACGTGTTTTTAGCATGTGGCCCTTAAAGGCACGTGTGAGACTGGGTCATTCACTGGCCTATAAGTTCTCCTTTGTGAATCAACACTGTGTCATAAAGGCAAGTTATTCATCTGACCTCTAATAGCTGTTGTCTGACATATTTATTTTACAGATTTTGAGTATACTCAAGTAGGAGAATGCACTTCTGCAAAGGTGTTTTTTTGACCAAAATCAAAAAGATAGTGTGGAGGTTCTGCTGATATTGGAAAAAAAAAAAAACCTAAGAAGGTTTTGTTGGTGGTGTTTTTTCTCAAAAGAAGAAGCAAGGATAACTGTGTTAAGCAGCAGGGTGCCACTGAATGATGGAAAAGCTGAAGGAATGGCTCGTTTTCCTGTTATGTCACTGCTTTGGCTTTCTCATTCTTGTTCCTCTGTTTCTTTAGAAAGGCCCTGCAGCCTGCAGATAACAGAAATTAAATTAGTATTGATATAACATTAGACACTCCTATTAATATTGACAGTCTGTCGATACTGTTGTGCTACTTTTGTAATACGGGATGTTAACGGATAATACTTGAAATAAAAACAAACTAATCTTCTAATCACTGAACATGTAGTGGGGTCTTGACTTGGCTCACTCCTCTGAGCTCCCCCATCCTTCTTATTCAGCCGTGCCTGCCTGCAGCTCCCCTTGAAGCCTGCGAGGGTTGGGTACATCACTCCCTCTGTGCTTGAGGCTGCGGATGGGAGCTGTGGTGGGGCAGTGATGATGACTGTTAGTGGTAAGGTAAGAGTAGTGATGGAAATCCCTCCTCCTCCCAGCCTGTGGCTGCGGTGTTGATGGGGCTGGTCCTGAAGATCCCTGAGCTCTGGGAAGCTCTTTGGGATTGTGTGAGGATGCAGACCTGTCTGAGAGGTCGGTACCATAGGTGTGGGGTTTTGTTCCCATGGTTCCTCGTGGCTTTTGATGGGATGCTGCCCACCCTCAATGTCTGTGCGTGTGCACAAGGTTTGGTATGGAAGCAGCACATGGATGACTCAAATACTCGAATATTCCTCGAATACTGTGTTCAGTGCTGGGCCTCTCACCACAAGAAGGATGTTGAGGCTCTGGAGTGAGTCCAGGGAAGAGCAACGAAGCTGGTGAAGGGGCTGGAGAACAGGCCTTATAAGGAATGGCTGAGAGAGCTGGGGGTGTTTAACCTGGAGAAGAGGAGGCTGAGGGGAGACCTCATTGCTCTCTA
>WAAB01024028.1:125233-221531 GCA_013389865.1 Piaya cayana | reverse complement strand
GTGGTGATTCTATGATTCTATGATTCTATGTTCTGATGCAAGCCAGCAAGCCACCAAATCTCTGTTGGACCATGCTGGCTGCGCATACCCAAGGTTGACAACACTCAAAGCTGTGCCCTTAATCTGTGGTGCTTGTCTCGATACTTAGCATGTGTTAGCAGCTCCACATTTCTTATGAACTTTTTCCCTCTTAAGTCTATCATGAAAATCACCATGTTCATCAGAGCTAAAGTTATTTGTTAAATGGTGTAAAAAATGTGCATTAAACAATAATGATTACTTTGGTAAACACAGATGTCTTTGTATTATGCAGCGGGTTTTGTACACGAATTTGTACATGTCTGTGAAACAGAATTTGCCGTCTACCTTGAAAAATGGGAAACACAATACATGTTAATTGCTTCTCCCTTAGCCCCCCGCTCCACCTGCTGTGCTGCTGCAATCTGTTGATGTAGTGCTGAAATCCACGGCAGACGAGGACAGGCTCGGCAGCGAGCAGGTTGGCACTTGCAGATGTGTGCCCATAGTAGGAGGTAGCAGGCAACAGTCTTAACTTCTGCCTCTTTGTTTCCTGACTAGGAGGATATTTTTAAAAGGGGGAGGGAAAAACCTTTATCTTGCTGAAAACCATCTAGTGATGATCAGTTATTCGCCGCATTATTAATGCTTATTTGGACGTTGCTTGGACTGCTGGATTAAACAGCTTTCCCATTATGTATTGAATAAAATGAAATACATGTCACAACAGCAGTGCTGTGATGCTGACAACCGTCCTTGGCTGTGCATCTCATTAGAAAGATATACATTTTTCTTTGTTGTGTATCTGTGAATGACAGAAGTTGACAAACATCTTTTAAGAAGTTGCTGTTGGGAGAAAGTTACATTTATGGCACAGAAACCAGGAGGAAACTGCTTGAAGGTAAATAATTATTTCCTACTCTTGCGTTCTGTAAATCACTCTCCTCTGCCATGGTAATTACTTTGTATTTTATTATTGCGTATGCAATAAAGGAGATCCTTCTCTGAATCACTTCTCTTAGAAAAAAATCTTGGAGGGTTCAAAGTTCAGGTTGCCTTGAAACTTACATTTAAAATAGGGTTAAAATCCTTGTATTTCACAGTTCTGAAGACTGGATTGATTTCTTTGAATGTACCACATAAACTCACAGGGGAAAACTGAAACTTTCCATGTTGTTTTTTGGGGGGTTAAAGGCTTACTAACTTTGTCACAGGAAAGATATTTGGTTGCTGTTAGCTGAACAGCAATGCTGTGCTTTAAAACACCCATTTTCCAGATGCACAATGTGTTTGCATAATTTACATCAGCCTGCATTTATGCAAGTTGCTGATATTGGCCTGGTTTAGTGCTTACCTAACTTCAGAGCAGGAGCAGTGGCTTTACTTTCAGTAATGGTGCTCAGGGGTTGTTGGACCATTGCTGGGAGAAGTGAGGAGTAATAAGAACTTGGGAGTATTTTTTTTTTTGTTAAAGAATACTTCCCAAAGATAAAGAGTAAGATGTTCACCATCCTGGTTAAAATGGCTTCTGCCTATTCATAGCGAATCAGAAAAGAAGACGTTGCATATTCAGCTGCATTTGCATGGCTACCCAGATTTCATAGGCATTTTTTGTGTGCCAAGTCGGTGTTGTGTTGACCCACAGAAACTTGAGAACACAGTTGAGAAACCAGTGGGAAGAGGCAGGCATGGACTTGTGGGAGGGAGAAGGGGAGTGGAGGAAGCAAACTGGAATCCCCTTTCCCCACCAACCTTCCATGTCCAACATGTGATGGAGTGGTGCCTGCACAACCTTCTCCTGAAAACATATGGACCTGGTGCGAGGAAATTTTTCCATTGCTGGTCAGCGATGCATGGTTTAGTGGGGTCTTTTTTGTATTCTCTCTTTCCATCCAGTCCCATTCACTTTCCAGCATCCTGAAACAGAACACAATCTCTGGAACAGATCATCATTTGGGAAAAGTCAGTATTTGAGGAGTGCTCTTCTCAGTTTACTCTCACCCTTGTGTCTGAAATTGTTTTACTTCTGTTACAAGTAACACCTAAAATTGCCACTTAACCTTGCAGGCACTTTGTTAAGTCCCTATTTTTGATTGCAGCAGCTGGGGTGGAGTTTCCTTTGGGAATTCAAGGAGTAGGAAGTGTTGTTGGTAGTTTTTGTTGGGTTTTTTTGCTGACTGGTGCTAATGTGTAGGTGGGGATGTGCTGCTGTTTTTGTAATACTTTTATTGTTTATGGAATTGTTAGTTAATTGATGGTAACAATGCCTGGAGCTTGGGAGAGGTATTCTTTTATGTTTGCTCAGATCAGAACAAGTAAATAATTTTATAACTTAAAAAGAGATTAGTGATTATTCTCCTTAGTTTATTTACCTTGCAGGTTTGCATCTACTATTTCCATGCCTTGTTATCAAGTTTCCCCAACTTAATTTGTGTTGTTTCTAACAAAACAACAGACGAGAAGAATGCTAATTTTTATTTTGAGGATTCAGTAGGGTGTAGCTGGAGCCCCCCACGTACTCAAGACCTCAGGAGCAGGTGCTGCACTTGCACTTGCTCCCACCTAGTTTGTATAGACATGGCAAGGTCCCCAGTTGACAGTGTTCTTTTTTCACTTGTAGTAACTTTCATGTGAAATCCCAAAAGTCAAAGGCAATAGGGTAGCTGATCGATGAAAATGTATCTTCAAACTCAGACTAAAATCTACTTGGTTACTTTGTCTTCCACATTTATCCAATGGAATAAAATTCAAACCAGCCCACAAAGTAGAGAATGTTTTTTATTTGTATGTGGTGTAGTTCCATCTGGTCCACGTTAAGGACCCCGAAAATATGTGCGATTAGCTTTATAGTTCACTGCTAAAGGTAGCAAAGCTGGCTTTTAACATTTTTTAAATTTGCAGCTAGCATCTCAAAACATTTGCTGGCATTTCCTGACTATGATTACCAACCAAAGGTTTTCCTGGTTGTCTTTTCGTATTTTAAAGTATGTTACATAGTTTTCCTACTTGAAATATCACTGAAGCCTCTGCTGTTCCCTTTATAACTCTTATACAAACTATCCATCTCTGTCAAGACTGGTCAGTCTCAAATCCCAAAGCTCAGTGTTAGGAAACGTCAGATAACATATACTATTAAAGTAGTAAAATTTATGGCTATTGCCAACACTGAGCTCATGCTCAATAAAATGAAATACCACGCATTAGAAATAATATGAAAGGTGAGCTGTGCTGCTTCACAACAATTAAGGAGGGGATTTATTGTGTTTGCGAAAAGCCAGCTCAGAAATGCCCACTGAGTGCACAAGGAAGACCTAGCATTGTCAACTTACCCCCGTTTAAATTTTGAGTGTTCACTACTTACAGTCCTGTATTCCCACTAAAGGAATGATTGAGGTATTTTTCTACTGCGTTGAAGCCATGTTATCTACTTTGCAGTCCTTTTGCAACAAATGCATCTTTGCACCTGGAGTTTATCCACACTGGAAAAAGAGCTTGATTCTCTCAGGAGGTTTTGGTGTGGCCGCAGCACCACCACAACCCCCCAAAAGCTGAAGAGCCCCAAGCTAATACAGTTGCAGGGTTTTTCTGCTCAACATTCTAAGGCTGCCGATTTCTGAAATACAATTTTAATAACAATTTTAGTGTCTGCAAGTTTTTCTTTTGGTGCCTAATTCTACTTTTCCTGCTTATTCTGCAATCCTTTTCTGTCAGCTGGTGCTGAAGGCCTGGAAAACCTCCCTGTTTGTTGCAGAGAGGTGAGGTATTACCTTAACGCTTTACCTGTTTGGCTCATCTCAGCAATGCTGCTGCTGGACAGAAAATGTAAGCACAAGGTGTAGATTTCATTCTTCATCCCCTTGCATGAGCAGAAAATGCTCCCGGTACCTACTAAACAGCATCTGCCTTGTATAACAGCCTGGGAGCATATTTTCCATATGCAGTTTTCTCTGTGCATAGTAGTAAGTTGGGGAATTTTTCCTAGAAGTTTGGTATTTAGACCTCAAGGAGGCTGCCTTTAACCTCAAGTATGTCCAGAAGTGCGCAGCAAGAAGTGCCAAGGATTTTCAGGAGTTGAGCTGAAGGTGTTGTTTGAAGTTAACCATATTTTATTTTCTGAGACCTTTTCTTGGGACATAATTTATGTGGCGCTGTGATGGGCACGTATAAACATTGTGATCAGGTTACAGTATGAGTGGAATAGGTAGACCCGTTTTCTTTTTCTTTTCTTACAATAAAAATGTAAGAAATTCAGTTGCTTACCCTATAAAATGTTCATTTCTATTATAGATTAGTTTTATTTTAAAAAGACTGTTACTTACGCAGTAGTACATTAGCATAATGCCCTTTTATTTTTATGTAGCAAATGTTTATGCCCTGACCCAGAGAGGCCTGACCGTTCTTCCCTGCCAGTTCTTAAGATGGGGTATTTGGGTCAAAAAGCTGTCAATAGGCGATTGAGACATTTCTGGGTTACTCGGAGGTGCCTGTGAGTTGGGGAGTGGGTTCATGCCAAGCTATGTGTAGACCCCGATGATCCCCTTGTCTGAGCTGCTCCACAGCAGCAAGGTGGGGGCTGTCCACAAGCTGCTCTGTGCAGGGTGAGAATCCTGCATAGAGCCAGGGTGTAAAGAGGTTTTTAAGTTGCTGGCATCCTTTTATTGCACCTTCTCTGGAAGAAAGCGGGCGGCAGCAGTGAAGCGAAGCAGAAAGCCCGGCGGCAGGATGAAGACATCCTCTGTCCATCTCTGCCTGTGAAGCTGAACTGAAGCCTTCCTGTGCTGCTTAAAATTGTAATTTTGGATAAAAGGCTGTGTAATAACTTGAGAAATGTGTGAGAAGATCTTGTGTTAATACTGTATAAACCTTCTTTAACTTCAGGAAGCTTAAAATCAAATTTGGCAGAGCTTACAAGGGCAGTGAATGTGGAGCCACTTGACTCTGGTAACCGAGAGAATCGACTGACAAACGTGCAGTATTCTGATATTTTTACAACGCTATCTGAGTTCTTGAGAGTATTTACTTCCTTGTGAATGCATGTAAAAATATATATTCAACTTTATCTGTTAAAAATTTCAGGTTCATGCTCTGTGCAAAGTTTTTTCCCGTATCTTTGGGAAAAGTGAATGAGGAGAGTATTACCCTGCAATTTAGACTCTCCGGGTTCCAGGTTTTTTAAAAAAAGAGGTAATAAGATAGGTTAATTGTAGAACTGGGAGGCTCCACTGACTCATCTTCTGAATAAAGAAATTCAGATGTGTTGTGACCTCAAGAAAGTGAATTTTTAGAGCAGTTGAAGTTAGAAATCTGGGATAAATTCGGGTATTTGAAAGTCATGGTAACAACCATTTGTAAGTGTATCATGCTCTATAGTAAGATTGCATAAGGGCACAGGATGAAGCATCTGATTTTTTTTCATTTTTTTTCCTGTTTGGCATTCTGTTTGTGACAATTACATGGCTCTCTATTAACTGTGTGTGGAAGAAAGCAGTGTTATGAAATGAGGAGAAATTTCCTTCATCTGTTACTCTGTAGGTAATTTTTGTGCTTTTTCCAGTATTTAAGTACCTATTAACTGCTTGCTGTCCATCTGTATACCATTCATGGTACTGTAAACTAGTATATGTAGCATGACCTTGTAACTTGCTTTGTTTGTGCATCTGCCAGTACAATATGTTGTCTTTCCTTAAAATGCAAATATGCTCCGTGCAGTACAGAGCTCCTTAGTCAATAAATAAATGGAGGTAAAAAACTGTACCTAATACCCATTTAATTTAAATTCATTTTATAAACATAAAGACGCCTTTTAAGAGAAGCTTTAATTCAGACTAGCACCTTGATTTGTGGTTGCCATGGAGAATCAAATCTGTCATTTGACAAGAAAAGTCACCCATTTATGACAGCACTTTATCTTGTCTCTCCAGGGGAAGAAAATGTCAAAAGTGAGAGCAGAAAAAAATAAAGCCTTGAAACACCAGAATTTCTTGATTTCATTTTTATTATTCAGCTATCATATCCTTTCTGATAATAGCAAGTTGGTGAAAATAAATAATGTTCCTACAGTAAAATCAAATATTTCCTATTGGAATGGACAGGGCTCTTTGTGATTGTCAGTGCTGTGAAGTCTGGCAAGAAATAGTGTTATTAGATAAACCCACAGTGCCCAAATCCCATTTTCTTTTCATTACAGTGTCAAAATAATTATACCTGTGTAATTTGGGTAGGAAATGGTAGAATAAGTAAAATGGTCCATTGGAAGAGATTGCTTTAAGCCTGTGTTCATTATAGGGTGGGTTTTTTTACATGCTGAAGAAAAAAAAATTATAATTTCATTTGAATTAAAATGTCTGGTTACTCCTTCATGTTCCTCGCAACCAGAGGAGATGGCACGTGTTGTGTTTTGTTGGGGTTTTTACATCCATGCATCTTTTGTAAAAGAGAACTAAAAGAGGCAGGAGTCTTAACACTTTTTGATTCTCAGGTGAAAATATTTGAAGAGTTTCAAAGACATGAGATAAAATGTATTATTATCTGAATGGTTTTGAAGTTTTTTTTTAATTTTGTAGGATTAAGAAATTGTAAGAATTGGGTGTTTTCAGGAATATAATTAGCTATCAGGAATGTTTACACATGTACATTTAATCTATATAGACACTAAGTTGCCTGCAGGGGAGAAACACTTACTGTAGCATTGCATTACTTTTTACATAAATCTAAAAAGTACTGATGAAAGAACAAGTTTAAAATAATCCACTCTGCACTTCTTTCTTGAGACGGTGTTTGTGCCTTTCACAGGATCGTGGGGTTTGATGTGGTTCAGGAGTAATCTTCTATCAATGAGACAGCATTATAATAGAAAGTCCTTCAGTGGTTTAGTGTAAATATTGGGCTAGTAGGGGAGCTGCTTGCTGGAGCAGTTGCGCCTGCAAGAGATTACAAAAAGGGAGAGAAAGGAAAGGGTCAGAGGCTCTTTTTTTCCCTTGAAATTGGCTGGCGGTGCTGGATCCATAGCCAAAGCTAGTTGGGATCTGCTGTGAGAAAACAGGCAGCATGATAGTTCCCTCTGCGTGTCTTCATGCAGAGCCTGAAGCCAAATCCTGCTCTTAAATACTTAGGTGTAGCTCTGCTTGCTTTCCCCAGGCATTTACTGTGCCTGGGCAGTGGAAGAGAGTGAAGCATCGTGTTCTGGGATTGACGACATTGTTGCAGATAACACTTTAGTAGGGAAATAGTTGCAATTTGGATTTTTAAAAAAAAATCTGGTATTTTAACATGCATTAACATCATGTCATGGGAAGTGTCTTAGCATGGGCTACCAGAATGTGATAACTTAGGGCTTTTTTTGCGAGACCATCTGGAATAGAAGAGGGTGAATTAAAGATGCTCTCTGGGGTTATGGAATCTTAAAGATATTAAAAGGTTTGATTTCCATAATGTCTGCCTCTCCTTTTGCCCAACTGTTGATATAATCTGCTTTAAAATCGATTTACTGTCATCATGTAATCAAAGCCTTAATTGCATCATCATTGACCTCAGCATTTTTTTCTGAAAGATCGGTGCGACTGATGGTGAAAATGTTGTGAAAAAAGCAACAAGCGTTTGAAATGATTTTACTGGATGTGCTATCTCTTGCATATAGGCAAAAAATTTCACAGGTAATCCAAGAGTCCCTGAATTTCAGTGAGAGATTTGAAAATGTTTTCGTGTGTTCAAAATCTTGAGTCTTGATACCACAAACTGTTAACTTGTTGAAGTCAAGAATATTCAAAGGAGTAATGAGAGATTGATTTTTTAGCATGGCCTTGTCAAAACTGTCTTTTCAAGTATTTAGTCCAACCAGATTATAGTTTTCTGTGCATTGTTCTTAAAAAAAAGATGAAAAAGGGGCGGTGGGGGTAAAACTGCATGTTTGCTGCAAGGTTATTTCCTGAAGCACTGAATTATCTCTCTTAGGCTCTGTCCAAGAGAAGACCGAATAGAGTTTAAATATTTTTATGAAATAAAAAATAGTGAGTAACTTGTCTCTCTAGTTTCCAACGGATGCTGTCTGAAATGGCTGATATCCTGTCCTGGAAATCACAGATGGAAACTTCATCTCAGCACAGTGCTACGGCAATAATGAAACGAAAGTAGAAGAGTCTCATTTACATTTCAGAAATAGTTCTCTGCAGTTTCCTGTTCAGTCTACCAGATTTTCTTGTGTACCTGATGTTAGTTGTTACCCACATTTAAAGGGCAGTGCTTTAGGTTTGACCCTTGGAGAATTGTGAGTATGTAGGTGATGCTCTTCTGTTACCGAGGGATGCTGTTTGCTGCAGCGAGTCCCAGTGCAGCAATAACTAAAGCAGCAGCAACTGTTTGATGCTGTTTTGACAAAGGTTAACTCCTTCCTTTTGGCTTTGACAGTTCTCTTTAGTCAGAGCAAATGCAGTGCAAGCTTTTTCTCAATTGATTTTTTGTTGATTTATTTAAATTACATTTTTTTTGTTTTAATAACCTGTTTCAGAAACATACTTGACTCTGAAAGTCTATGATTTAAAATGGCAACGCTTGTGTATTGGTTTTGTAAGGGAGAAGTAAAAGTAAACGCATACTTTGTAAAAGTGAATCGCAGGCTTTGTGCAGGAGAATATATACTGGGTGCTAATAAGACTGTGTATTGACTGTAAATGCCTTTTATGGGAATCTTTGAAAGAGAAGAAAGTGCAAATTACTGGGGAGGATGAAGAATGCTGTTGATCAAGGTAAAAATGTGATACTTGGCAGTTTCTGTGCATTAGTGCAGCCCTTTCCCCAGCACGGTAAGTACAGCTGAAGTATTGAGCAGAACTGAGATATGCCACTTCTTTTGAACAACACCTGTGACTTTCTGTAAAATTTAGGGGGCCAGAAATTAAGCTACCAGGTGTTTGGTGAGTCTAATGAGAGTACCCGTTGGTCTCACGAAGTCTCTTCAGCTGCCTGAACAAACCCAAACGGGCACATAATGCACAGGAATGACAGCACAGCTCATCGCCATATAAAGAAATCTTCTTTAATATATGGGTGCATATGTATGCATGTATGTATTTTTAACAGAGCTGCAGTTTCTCTGTGCAGGAATTATCACTAGTGGGGGAAGCCAGGGAAACTGTAAGGCTCTCGTCCAGCATGGATGGGCCTGCAGAGGAGGACAAGTCCTACAGTGCACCCTCTACATGCAGTGCCAGGTAGGGTGCTGTGGCCTTGGGGGCACCCTGAATGAACTTCCACGGTGTAAAGGGGAAGGTCTTGCTGGCAGAAAGGTTTTCTGGCAGACACTGGGATTTTTGCAGTGTGATGATTGGCGACCTCAGCAGTGGGTACCCCAAGGTACCAGCTACCAGGTGGCGGTGGGTAGGAGCAGTGGGAGCTTTTGGTTTCTCACTGAGCCACGCCTTGCTTTGGTGTCAGGGGTTCCCTCAAAGTGCTTTTGAATTACTTGAGAGTACTGGCATAGTCCTTGTGGTCCCATAATGGAGGAACCTTAGACTTAGACACTGTTGGAATAATCTTTTCAGAATTTGTAGTTGATATCTCGACCCTGCTGTGCCATCAGCAGCTCCCAGTGCCACCCAGCAGCATGGTGCATTGGCTGGTTACACTGGTTCTGGTGGTGGAGGCTTGGGGGGTGTGTCTCCTTTTAGCTATAGCTGCATCATGTTGTTTCCTTGCTCTGCTTTCTGATTGTACCTGTTTCTTGCTGTTGTTCCAATTCTCATTTCTTAAAGACAGAGTAAAAACTGTCTCAAAAAATGACATATATTAAAAAACAGGCATATGTGAAAACAGCTTTTATGATGGTATAGTCAGGCACCTGAGATTTGGGGAACAATAGAGTTAAGGCAGCAGGGGTCACCTTAACCAGGCTGTTATGTTGTGACACTAACTTAACAGGACCATGTGGCTTGGGGATTTTTTTGTTCTTTTTTTTTTAATTATTATCAATTTTTTTTTCTTCTCAGGGAGCCTTATTTGGGCCTTGGCACATCATCCAAGCCCAAGTGCTCCAAGTACCATGTGGTTCCCTGTTCCTCATTTCTGTGTGCTTACCGAGAGACACCTGGGGCCAGTTTTGCAGAAGTGATATGGGCTTTGCAACCACAGCTGAGGCCAGTTGGGGTTCTTAGCACATGGGATTGTTAGTATCCATAAAGTAGGTGAGTCATGGTAGGCTCAGGTCAGTGCCTTGAGTTATTGGATAACTCAGACCTGCAGCAATCAATTGCCCTCTCTTTTGCTTTGTCTGTTTCCCACCAGTGAGATGCTTATGGTGCTGTCAAATGTCTCTGCAGGTGGAGGTGAGGAGTCTTTGGTTAATATCAGAAACTCTGATACTCTAATGAGAGAACCAGAAACATGGTCAAGAGGTGCTTGAGGTGTCTGTATTTTCCTCTAGGTTTGGATGTGCTAAATACATAGTGTGTGCTACTGGGAGTAACAGATTATGTACAGATTTATAAGGGTAAAAATAAATGCTTTGTAACTGCACATTGGATGCGATTGCCGTATGAAAAATACGATTGTGTAAGTAAAGATTTGATTGTAATATTCATTCCAAAGGTGTAAATCAAGATTGCATGTTGATATTGCCAACTTTGTTGCCTAGTTTTGCAACCTTAACATTATTTTAATATAGCTTTGGATGCAGTTCTATGAAGGATGTACAGCAATATGTTAACATTCTGTGCCATCCTACATTTAGGGCTTGTNAAAAAAAAAAAAAGTGACTTTTGAGCACTGAGGTGTGTGTTCATATTCCTGCGTTCTTATTTGGTTCTGGGTTCTGTAAGCCCTATCTTAGAAGATCTCCAGGCTGTTATTCTGCTCCTCGTGTATCTGGGAGAAGCAGGCAGGGTAGTCCATGCAGTTCACTGAGATCCATGCTCAGGGAAAGATTTGTGGTGGTTGTGGGAAGGGCTGGAGTCAGAAGAGCAAACACACGTGATGATAACCACTTAAGTCAGACTCTTGCAGCTAAAATAGCTAAAATATAAATATTTGTGAGGGGTGGGGAAAGATATCCCGGGATTAGATATTTTTGCCTCGATGTTATAGGTCTGTTGTTAGAGGAGGAGCCTTGTGAAACTTAAGTTTTCCTTGTCTAAGGGAAACAGCAATTCTCATGATATGTGAAAAGTTTGTGATGACTGGGATTTTTCAGTAATTGGAACAATTATGTGCATGGAATGGGTTTTGGGTTTGTTGCCCCTCTGCCCCACCCCATTGTCCTTTCTCCCATTGGTGGGTATAAATACACTGATCTCATCCAGACTGAAAGGAAGATGAAAAGAAGTGTAGAATACATTTCTCCTATTTCAGTGTTCAAATATATTGGTTCAAGCGGACCCACAGATGACAAGATTATCTTATTAGCAACTTGTGTGCCTGGCTTTCAAGATGATAGGAAATTGATGTTCTTACTGCTGATACTCTCACCAGTGCTCTGCACGTATTGGGACAGTGTTTTTTAACTCTCTCTGTCTAAATTTCACCATATATAAAATTAGATAACTTTACTGACCTTACAGGTTTTGCAACTATTATGTATGCATTCAGGTGTTCCCAGAGTACCAGCACATGGCCTGGCTTTCCTCCCTACCCCTCCTCCAGCTCTGCCAGCTGGATGTGAGCTGTTCCTGAAGATTGGGCAATCCTGGTCTTAGTTTTCTGAATTGATTGAATAGTGGTTGTGACTGAACAAGAAGGAGCCCTCGCTTTCGATGTCTGGGGAGGTGTTTTTCAAGGGTGATTCAGGGAGATGCTTACTTCTGTGGAAGCGCCCCGATGCAGCAGTGTTTCCCAAGGCAATAGCTGGTGTTACCCTCACACTCTGGGACACGCCTGCTCAGAGCTGCCTGCACTTCCACTCTCACAGCCTTAGGGCATCCTCTGGGTTTCTTCTGCTTCTCTCCATGTGAGCCTGGATTTAATTATCGGGGTTAAGATCCTCCAGAACAGACCTTTAAAAGTCCTATATAAAGATGCTGCTCTTAAGTAATTCAATATTTCAACTGCTCTGTGCTGGATTGATTGATTGATTAATGGAGGAGTTCATTTAATTAATCTAGAGCTTCAATAAGTCACATGTGTTACAGTAAATACTGTGATGGTGGCGATAAAGGGAATGGTTGGTAGACTTGGCTCCTCGCCTGCCTCTCTCATCTGTTTGGCTTTGCAGCGAAGGTACGGGTGCAAACTCACCATGAATGATTGGGTGCGTGTGCCGGGGCTCACGCTAGATGAATCTTGTTGGTTTGCTATCTATAGACTGCTAAATATATTTCGGATGGCAAACAGACGTGATATTTTGTCACTTCCTACAAGTGTGCATGTGGAGCGAGACGGTTTTTCCCCTTCTAGCCCCAACATACGCCTGAGTGGTTTGCCTCAAATTTTGGAATCTATGATGTTGATATGTCATTGCACAATGACAGGGACAATATCTTCTGTTCCTGAGCAGGGTCCCTCCAATGAGTGTCTGCTTATGTTTTGTTTGTGTTTGCTGGCCAAGTTTGATCCCTGAGGGTCCCAGGAACCTTCCTGGCCTGAGGACTGGTGGATGTGTATGCTGTTGTGATATATATGTGAGAACATCTTGGGGAGCTGTGATATTGGCTACAGAGTACCCCGAACCTGCAGGTTTCAGCCAGGAGCTTTGCGTCATGGCCATGGGAGAGCTGTGCCTGGAGCTGCACAACCTGGTCTGCATCCTGATGGAAGTTTTATTGCTCCTTCCCTCGCTTTCAGCACTCTTGGTAGTCTTAACAGAGGAAAATTATATTTTCCTCTTAAGGTTTTCCATGTTGGCTCTATGTGAGGCGTCTGGGGACAGGGCTGCTGCAGGGAGCTGTGCAGGAGCTCCTCTGGGGCTTTGGTGCTCCCATAACCTAGTCCTCCTCTCATGGAGAAGCGTTAGTTTTGTGCAGAAAGGTACAGTGAACAGACATAAAGGAGACAATGACCAGCCTGCCACAAACCCTCCGTAGGGATGAGAACGCCAAGCTGCATGTTGTGGGCCACATCCCGGTGCCTGAACTGAGGGCTGTGCCTTGGTTCTGGGGAGGTGATGGTCAGTGACTCCAGGCTCGGTCACCGCTCTCACATTTCCAGATCTCACCTTTCAGGCTTTGTACGATAGATGTAGGAATAGATTAATAGACACACGTGTGATGCATATGCAAAATCCATGCTGCTTTTGAATGAGGGGTATTAAAAGTCAAGATGCTGGACAGCCTCATGAATGGGTTTGCCTCTACGTAAGCTAGTCGTGGGCAGTTGTGCAGATGCTAAGTGTGCTTTTTCTCTGGGTTTGTTTTTTTTTTTTTTGTGGACAAGCAGTTCAGTGCTGCTGTCATAGGTTGGTGGTTTGTTGTGTGGTTAGCTTGGTTCTCAGACCTGTGTGTTGAAAGGTAATGGAGTTCATCTTGAAGAGAGCTTTTTCTCGGCAGGATGTCTAACTATGTGTTGCCTTTGTTTTCTCACTTGCTAGTCTTACAGAATTTAGTCACTGTGTAACATATTTAATGAATTGCCTTTGATAAAAGGCTTTTTTTTTTGTTCTTCTTTTGATTTTGGTCAGTGTTGTAGTACTGTGAAATGCTGATGGAAAGCCAAGTGAAAATGATAGCTAAATGCTAGTGTGATGGGTGATAGGTTAACCTGTAGAGGCAGAGCATCGCTTACACCACTGGCAGAATTCCGTATACGCCAAGAAGGGTGCTGCTGCCAGGACTCTGGCCCAGTTTGCTGGTACTGGGCTGGGCAGCGTGGGTATAGGTGGAACCCTACCCTCTGGATCGTGGCTATTGCTTCTTCCCAGCCCCGCACGTAGCATGGAGGGAGCCTCTTGATGCTGTCTTTACCTCTGGCCCCTGGCACGTGTCAGATGGAAATCTTGCCAGGGTCTGATGCTATCTTTCCCTCCAGCCAGGCTGTACAGGAGATAGCTCTAGCAGGAGTTTTTAAGCTATTAGATTTACAGTTGCTGCATTGTTCGTCTGATTTAATTGTATTTAATTAGCTTTGTGGTTCATGCTTTTGTTTCAGTGTGAAGATTATGGGGAAGGTGGGGGTGGAGGCAAGGGGGGAGGGGGAAGAAGTTAAAAATTGTCTAAATGAAGCTTCATCATTTAAAACATATAAAAACTCTGAGAGATGCCTTTTATTCCCTGGTCCTTTATCTTTCCTCACAAGCTTTTGGAGAATGAGTAGTGCATGTTGAGGTTTATCTTTGCTTTTATGTGCAGTAGCCACATGCTTAACATCGAGGATGTTTGAGTTGCATTTCATAGGGCTTTCACAATCCCTTTATAAAGGGACTGATCTGCTAACATCACCCTCTTTAGATCTAGCAGGCAGGATGTTCCTCCATACAATGAAGTGCTCACAGTCTCTCTTGCCAGACCAGTAAGTGAATGATTTCAAGCCTGGTGGGCAATACTTGTGTCCATGCGTAACACAGACAGACCACAGTAGTAGGCAGCTGCATGTAATTTTGAACTCCACTCATTGAACTGTAATAAAACAATATAAGCACTGCTTGGGGGAAAGATTGGATGCAGTTATCCTTACACAGGGCTCGGGCATATGAAAGCAGCGCTGGCTGACAAGAGGATTTTGAGATTTGATTTTGATTGAATTGCAGAATTGAACAGGCCAGGAATGTCAGTGGAAGGCTAAATGCCTGTAGTGCCATAAAGTTTTATTCATGTGAGGCTTTCCAATATAAAGTAGATGGATTATTGGAGAAGGTGTCAAGGGACATGAAATAGAAGTGCCCGAAACATAAAATGTGGGTATAAGGATAAAATTACTTCTTGCCTAGTACATAATTAGCTAAAAAAAATGTTTTGGGTAGTTGTTTGTTTATTGTTGAGCCTTTTTAAAGCTAATTTATTACATGATATAAAATTATAGTCTTTGGTTTTTACTTAAGATCTGGCTAGCTGGAATTTATATTGCTTTTAAGAACAGGTTTAAATTTCTGTTTTTTTCTTTTTTAATTAGAAAAGAAGGAGTCTTATTTAAAGAGCATAGGGGGAGGGGAAGGAAAAATCCACAGGATAGAAAGGAAAAGGAATTAAAAAAAAAAAAGTCCACAGGATATGAACACTCAGCAGACACTGAAAACTATTATGCTCAAAAACAAGAGCGGGATGTGTATTCACGTACCACAACACACTGACTTATTTCATAGCTCAGTAATGCATACGTAAATAGAGTCAAATTTGCATAGGACAGCTGATATCCAAATTTGTGTGGCATTAGAGACAGCTTCGCTCATTTGCAGTGAACTATGAACAGTAAATAAAGTCACACAGAAGACTGCATGTGGATTAGCACAAGTGTGCTTCGTTTTTGTCCCTGAATTCTTTATCCGTTTACAGACCTCTGTCTCACTTAACATTTTCCCAAAGCATACTCTAAATCACATATATTGTGACTGCAGGAAAATACTCATAGCCTTATGCTACATCCATTCAATTAGAATTATAAAATAAACAATAACATGGCCTTCTTATTAAAAGCTCTTTTTACTGTTTTGAATGGCATTTTTGGGAAGAGGGCTTATTCTGTAATTTGTGCTTTGGCCAAGAATACAAATACCTTTTTATATGTAGGGAGGTAGTGTGTTCTAGATACAAGACTGTCAAGTTGAGATCTTAAATTACTATAAAATACAAACTTATGAAATTATATTTAAGGTGTGCTTAAAGAACAACGTACACTTAAGTTTTCTGAACTAACTGCTTATGAGCTGCTTTTTCTTCCATTTCAGCCCCTCCTGATTGAGCTCCCATGTATGTTTAAGTAGTGTTTATATGTAATTGTCTTTTTTTTTTTTTTGGTTAAAGTCTGAAGAAAATACCCAAATGGTTGTTAGGGTGCAAATTTTAATTATTGCTTCTGAAATATTTTGTTGAGAGTCTGGATTTTTAAATTCTTTGGGAAAGAAATGCCACATCCAGTGTTGGTGGTGAATCTCCAGGGGTTTGTTAAACTTCCAATTACCACATGTACTACATACCGTGATATTTTGGGTTATTTTGTTATTATTTAGGTTTGCTGAAAGTAAATCTGCTGAGAATTTGCCTAATTGAATAGCAGTTTATTTCTGATGAGTTTCTTTGAAGGAAAAGGATAGAAAAGCTCCCCTCTACCCCCTACCCCCAAATTCATACTGGCTATAGTCCTTGAATTATGTGTGGTAGAGATGCTGTAGTCAATAGAGCGACTTCTCTTTTCTTCCTCCCTCTCCCTCTCTTTTTCTCCCCCCTCTAGCTTCATTTTTTTTAATAGGGTTTCACAACAGACTGTAATGCAAAGAGTTGGTTTGGGAGGGGCCGTGTGTGGGTATTATGGGATCCCAGCTGTGAGCATGGGGTGAGGATGCTGGGGCTGTTTGGGAGCTGATGCAGAAGTTGGGAAAATGCTGCTGTGTCCCCATCCCTGTCCCTGCAAAGATAAAACACCCTTATCCAGCTCTCAGTCCTTAGTTAAAAGTAGCTCTGAACAAACTCTGGTGTTTCCTTCAGAGTTAGGAATGAGTCACGTGGCCCCATGAGTTTGGAGTTTTTACTTATGGGCTTTCTGGTTGATTTTGCATGGATTTTACCTGATTTTGCCTGGCAGCTCCTGTGTGGCTGTCGATGGGGCTGCCGGGGCTTGCACTGACCCTTGCAGCAAAGCCAAAATATTTACAGAAGTCACCTGACAGCAGAACCAAGAACTTTGAACTCGAGATACTGAACCAGCTTTTAAAATATTATCTCCTGAGTTTTAGTAGATTCATAAAGTTTTAAGAAAGAAGTGGGGTTTCTTTCTTGTCTGTTTCCCCTCCTTTTTTTTTTTTTCATTTTATTTGACTGTACTAATTATTTCCTGCCTAGTATTTTGCAGCTAAATTTTTTAGAACTGCAGGTTAAGTAGGCAGGACAAATTGGTGAGTTTTAGAAGTTTTAAATATTACTTTTTCTTGAATTCTGTAATGTTTAATTTAAAATCTTTCTTTTTTTTAAAATACAGTTTTAAAATGGTAATGCTGAAACCTATGGCAAATGTATAATGTTTTAGAAAATTTAATACAAAATAATAATAAAATACCTTTTTCTGTTAATGTTTTAAAGGCAATTATCCCAAAGACTTTACTGAAGTTAGCTCTTTCTGTTAGAGTATGTGAAAGTTGATAAACTTTAGCTACTGATGGTGCCTTCTGTAGATCAAGAATTTGGTTTCAGTTTTCATTGGGATGGGGCTGAACAGTTAGTTTCAGTAATTGTTTGAGTGATTCAGTAAAAACTGAGAAACTAGTATGGAACTGAAAAGAGGAAACCTTGTTCCCCTTTTCCAGTCTAGGGATAAAATAAAGATGCAAGAGGATGAGACCTAGTACTGCTGAGATCCTCATATGTTCAGTTTTCTTACAACAGATCATGTTCAGTGAATATTCTACATGCATAAACTTATTTTGTATCCAACATATTTAAGTAACTTTCATTTAATCAATAATTTTTTAAAAAATGTTCTTGCAGTTCCATTTTTCAACCAAATTAAGATCAGTGTGAACAACAAAATTATCAACTAATAAAAATAGTCATAATTTCTAACATAGCCATAACCTAAAACTTAGGGATACAAATGAATGTGAAAACAACCAATTGTCTTGCTTAGCAGGGAGAAAAAATAAGCTTAATGATAAGGTCGTATTTCATCAAGTTGCTAACCAATTAAAATCAGTCTTTCAGTAAATAAATATACAAGTACAAATGTAAAACAAGATTAAAATCAGTGTTTTAAACCATGTTTCCTGCTTTCTGAGATAAACCATGATTAAAATCAGTGATTTAAATCACTTTGATTTAAATCAAGCTCATGCTCAGGGTGGATTAGTTTGTGGTCGCCAACCTCATCTCTCTGAAGATGAAGGCGGCGAGTCCTAAGTGCCTCCTTGGTTGCTTGGTCTCAGCTGTGTACTGGAGAGATCCATGCTGAATTAGAATGGGCAGGATTCCAGTTACTGACCCTCATGATGCTCAGCACCACTCTGAGAGGACCCATCTGAGTTTGAGGACTTGTGGCAGGTGAGGTGGAGCTGAATTCCCTTCTGGGTTAGATTTAACTCATCAGTTATGGAAACTGATGAGCTGAAGGAGGAAGGAGCTCAGGCCCCTGCTGCCTGTGCATCACGTAGCCCTCCTATGCAGGCAGCATCCCCACCACTTTCTGGCCTCCCTGTTTGCTCCTGAAGGCATTTACTCACCATTCCCAATTGTGCTCAGCTCTTTCCATGTCCCTGAAGACTTTTAGAGGACCTGACACAGACACTGACTTGCATTACCTTGCAGAAGGTGTTTTTCACAAATTGGTTTTCCCAGTAAAGAGCAAGTATTAAGTTGTCTTTTATCCTTTCCTCAAAAGTTCATATTCCCTTCCAGGAAGATAAAGGCTCTGCCCCTTGCAATAAGCTCTCTTTCTTGCATGGAAGTCATGGTCGCACTCCTTTTCAGAGCATGGTGAAGCCTTACCCTTCCCACCAGCTTTATTGTCAGTTCTTTCTGGTTCCCTTCAGAGCGTCTGGCAAGAGAGGTAGGAAAAGAGTGAGCCTGGCTACACAAAACCCTTGGGAAGAGCAAAACAGGCATTTTTTTTTTAACCAGAACACTTTGGTACAGGGGCAGCATTGGGGATTGGTAGAACCCTGCTTCGATTGCTGGTGGAGAGGAACTCACCTCGTAATAGTATGGGTCACATCTTCCCTTGACAGGATCAGAATGTTAAAGAAACCAAACATAAACCTCGATATGCTTTGGGTCAGAGAAGTCAAGTAGAGCAGATTGCATTCAAGTTGGACATAAATTATTTAAAAGGCCCATAAAGATGGGTCAACAGTCCTTGCATTGGTAGAAGTCAGTTTAAGCTTGTGTGCTGTAATTGTTTCCGTGTGATGGCCTTTTTGAACACGCAGAGTGGAAATCCTTTGCAATGTGCAGAAGTTGAAACACGTGGAATTTATTGTAATAGTGTTTCTAGTTGGAAGTTCTCAAAATAATTAGCTTGATTTAGCTCTCTTATTTCTGCCTGTATTCCAGACGATGTCCAAGACTTTTATGGAGCATAAATAGTTCCTTCAAGTACTGTTGGCAGCCAAATAATCATGCTGTAAGAATAAGGCAGAAAGAAAACTTCCACTGGTGCTGGATGAAGTCAGCTCTCCTGAAGGAGGCAGATGTTTTGGCAGAAGAACATGTCATGTGTTTCCTGAGTCAACCACTGTAAATTTGCAAGCAGTTGGTTCTTAAACAGAAAGGTTTTTTTTTTATTCTCTTATATTTAGGTATAACTAGTAGTGGACTAATCCTATTAATGGTATTTGAGCCATATGACTTATTAAGCCGCACAATTATGACTGAATGAAGTTAACATCAGTATGTGTGTTATAACACAGTCAAGTTTCCTCAGCAGGTTTTCCCAGGCTTAATCCATGCTAATTTATTCTTCTTACGTTCTGACTGTAGTGACTATCTTGAGACAAATCAGATGAACGGGGTCAGATTTTTAGCTGGTGTAAATTGAAATAGTTCCTTAATTCTCCTGCAGTTGGTGGAGCTGTGCTGATTTACGCCTACTGGAAGTCGAGGCTGGGGTGTCTGCTTAGATGTCTGCCACTTAGTTTAACCTGGTACTAACTGGTTAGGAAAGTTAGGAAAAACCAGATATGTTCTTAATTGTAATATGCTGCAACAGGAGAGCATCCAGGAAAATAGTGAAAAACGGGATGGAGGCCCCATGTGTGTGTAGGACAGACGCTGTGTGGACTGTAGGATGCAGAGATAGAAGGCTGAGTCCCAGAAAATGTAACTTATAGAGCTATGATTTGTAACTGGAAGTTGTGCTGCTGGAAATACTGGTACACCCATTGAGGTATCCACAGTTGGTGTTTCAGATTTCCTTTGAAAAGTGTAATATTTATAGAATGAATGCTGTTTGAGGTTTTTCTGTATGTATATATGTTAAACAGATACATTCACCAAACACAAAGTGGAGACATATGAAGCAGATCTTAAGAGATGTTAGAGCTATCTCACCTTATAAGGGTGTGAACCAGTGTGATCTGTTTTTTAAGATGTGTCCCCTTGGGGAAGAAGGTGTCCAGTCACATTGTGACATGCTATGGTTTCCCATTCCTGAAGCAGGTGGTGTTACCTGCTTGGCCATATCTGAAAACCATTGCCCAGAGGTGCTTGTTTGGCCTCATGGAGCCTGGATAGTCTTCTGACTTCTTGACTTGGCTGAGAAGTATTGATTTGTTCTTGAATGTATTGGTTCATTCCTTGTAAATGGTTTTGTGTGGTTTGGTCTTAGCAGGGATTCAGTGCTAGCTGTTGGGTTGTTTTTATTGTGATAACTGTTATCTCCTGGGGTTTCTTTTAGGGAGGGAGAGGAGGTGGGTCTGGGGTGGGGTTTTTTTGCGGAGGTAGGGGGACTGTTTGTTTCGGTTGAAAGTTGCAATGAAGCTGGTCAGTATTATGGAGACCAGTCTGAGTTTTCAGCTCTGGTGAGATGTGAAATACATCAGCCTTATCGGAGCAATAACTTTATTGTGGTTGCTTTGGGAGGCAGGCCGCTAGCTAATTGATGTGCACTGTGAAGAATGGGGTGGGTGCGTGTGGGTAGTAAGTGATTTTTGGCATTCGCTCTTTGCTTTTGAAGTGCATGGAGCCCACTTCAGTTCCAAGTTCAGAAATAATACACCTAAGAATAAAAATAACCACACTAAAACCAGAGATCATTTGAAGAAAACTAAGGTGGCAAACCACACCAGGTAAACTTAGCAGGAGGCAGTGCAGAAGTTTTAGTGCTGCTCTTTAACATTCAAGATTTTATCTTGTACAGTTATCTTTAGAAAAATAAACGTTCTCTTGGAATCAGTGATAGAAAACCGGTGGTACCGGCTGCAGTGAGCTCCAGAGGGCTGTAGAGAAGAGGGTGATGATCCATCTGAGCAGCTTGAGACCCCCCCCTCCAGCATATGGGGGGGGTCTGATATCGGTTTATTTGCTGAAGCCGGCTGTGAACTCTGCAGCAGAGGAAAGCCCTGTCTGGAATAAGATTTCTTTCTTTTTAAAACATATAACAAAAATAAAAATTCAAACTTCCCCTTTGTGATTTATGATCCCTCTAACAATGCCACTTTCTCAAAGCCATGCATCATACACAAACAATGGGCCACATAGAAAAGTGTGCTCCCTGGAGTATTACCAAGCATGTAATTTTGTCTTTAAATTCTTCGGAGTGAATTGTAAGAACATGACTTCATAGGAACCTTTGAGACATTACAGCTTTTAATAATTCTTTGCTGCTACATGTAATACTTGATTTTTACCTTTATTAATTAAATTGCTCTTTGCGTGCATGTGCAGCAGGGAGGGGATCCCGTGCATCCCGGCACACCCAGGCAGGCTGCGGCTGCCAAGGTCTTTCCTCCCCTCTTGAAGGTGAGGGAGCTGTGCTCTGCTTTGCTGTGATGGGGGTTCATGATGGGTTTCCCACAGATTTTGGCTACTGGATGAGGGTGCCCCTGCAAATGGCCCTGTCCCTCCAGCCATGTGTGCCTGTGGGTGCTGGTTGGTGTGCCCACGAGGGGGTGCGCATGAGAGGCAGCTACTCTTTTTCTACTACTCAATCATCAACACATTCGAAATACTGTGGGGTGTGCAACATTCCCTCCCCTTGCACGGCTCACGTGTGTGGACCGAGTCAGCTCCCGCTTGTGCTCTCCTGCCTGGGATTGCTATCCTCTCTCATCTTTGATCTTTCTGAATTTATATATATGTTTTTGTAAGTTTTCAGGAAAATTGAGGTCAAACTTATTTCATCCCATAATCCCTTCGATGCACCCCCCAACATATGCTTATTTTTTTTTTTAACAGATGCATCTTGCGTTATGTAAAACATAGGCGAAGAAACATCTTTACTGAATCTGAGTTGCCTTTCTGTCTGCAGCAGCAGGGTTTGGATCTGGCTGCTTATCTAATAAAGGGTGGAAGCTGCACTTTTTACAGTTTTTTGTAGCACAGTTTGTGGGCTTGCCCGTAATAATACAATTATGAAGGTTAACAGGAAAAAACTGGGTCCAGGAGTGATTCCAGGCAGCTGGCAATGCCGATGAATTGGAAGCACACCACCAATGAAAACTGCAGTGAAAAGCAAATTAAACCTCATATCTGCCATCTCACTCGCTTTTCTCTGCTTTCCTGTTTGGACTTGAAAGGTGATTGGAGCCAAGGCAGTGACAGTTGACGGAAGTGCTGCAAGGAGAGAGTATTTATTTACAGTGAATCGTGGTGATGCTTGTTCAGGATGCGGTTTCACGCAGGATGTTCTGTCCCCACCCCCGGTTTGATCATTTCTCCAAAAAAAAAAAAAAAAGGCAAAAAAAAAAGCTCCTTGATTGTTTGAGGCTGCAGCTAATGCTTGGAGAAACATCGTGCAGCAAGCCTGTACTTGGAGTGTGCGGTAACGTGCTGTCGGAGGAAGTTCCTGTATTAGGCACAGAGGCAACCCGGGATGTGTTCAAACCCAGTGTCAGCCTTCAGCACTGAAATGGGGACTGGGCTGGGTCATTGGGCTGTGAGAAATGGCTAATGCAGGCCACCCACTTCATTGCCAGCACTGCTGCCAGCTGATGTTGCTGTAAATATATATATTCTGGGGGGAGGGAAGGGACAGCAGAAGTCATCCTCCCTTGTAAGTTTTAATATAGCAAAGAAATGTTAGTGTGGAATGTAGTTTGCAGAGGGTTTCTGGAGTTTGAGATATGTTCAGCATTTGGATGGGGAGTTTCCCAGCTCTTTTTGTGCTGTAATCAAGACTTTAACCCCACAGTGAAATAACTCTTCAGGAGATCGCTCTCTTATGTGGGTGAATTCCTCGTTGGTAAATAATGGATACCATGCTGGTCTGAGGGTGCCAAGGGCAGGGTTTATCTGAAGTCCCCTTGCTGTCCTAGTATGGTAGAAGAGGCATGAGATGCCCAGCATCTTGCTAGGAGCAGGCAGCTCCCCAGGGATGTCGGTTTGGGGTGAGTGCTTGCTGTTTCTCATCCCAGGCTGCGCTGAAGCAACTAACAAAGCTGCTGGCTGGCTTTACGGCCCTCATACCTCGCTCCCATATCAGCCCCTGCCACCGATTGGTTTTGTACAGCTCTTGACAGGCAGGCAGAGATAGTAACTTCTGTTACTACCAGACAGGGCCGGTGATTAGATAGGGAGAGTTTCTCTATCTCGTTTATTTCCAGATAGAGTACAGGGCTTAGGGATGTGCTCTAGCGTATACATTTTCCTTCACGGGTGCTGAGCGGGGAAGCTATTGGAAACTTGAGGGATTGAAGGGAAGAGTGAATGTGGGCCTTTTATTTATTTACTTTGATATTTTCTTTTAAACTGTTTTTAAGTAGTACATTTTTAACAGTTTTTCTGTCTGGAAGAAGGAATCTAATGGTATTTTTTCCACTCACAGCTTTTAATTACATCATTGCCATCATCAGGCCCTTTCTACAACTCCCACATTGTTCAGCAGACACAGTGAAATGTTTTTAGGAACCTATAAAAGCCAGTAATTTGCATCCAGAGGCCATGGTTGTAGTCGGCATTCAGACAACTGAAGCAACTGCCTGGATAACTTTATGGCTGGTACATGTGCTGCATTGTGTAGTGCACGGCTGTGCTGCAGCCGGAGAGGAGTGAGAGCGTGGCTACTGCATTCCTCTGCCTCCCGCACAGATTGCATTGCATGTACCATTTAATTAATGAAGTTGTTAGGGCTCAAAGCTGGGAATTGAGATCCCCAAAGGTCTGCTATGCCAGGAAGCAGAGCTGGACCCAGCTGCCCGCTGTGTGCTGCCGAGCCTGCCTTCCCTCCCAACTCTGTGTTGCCTTTTATCAAGTCCCTCCCTGGCTTTTGTACCCTGGAGGCATGGTTGGTGCCTTCTTTTGGTGTTGGCCTCCCCTTAGTTATCATGTGGTGTTTGGAGTGGAACCTCAAGGTAAGTGGCATCTCTCTTGTTGTGGGATGCAGCCCTGCAAAACTGTGTGAAATGGTTCTTATTGTGGGCAATGACCAACTTGGCAGGGGGCATCAAGGGTTCCTGCTCATCCACAGCTCTTGGATACAGCTCTGAGACTAATGAGGACCTCATGTTGCAAAGACACATTAAGGATTAGTATGAGAGTTGCAAAATTGCCAAAGATTTTTTTTTTTAATCTCTTTTCAGGCAGTCAAAATATTTTAAGTAGTTCTGAAAATGTCACTGTGGAAGATCCCGCTCATGGCTGGTCTAGTTGAATAAAAAAGGCTAAAATGCTCTAGAAAGGAGAAAACATTCTCTCTTTTTACATGTGATAGTCTGGCTGTGGTTTGGTATTTGCTATGTAAAAATTGTAAGCAATTTCTTAGCAAGAAGGAGCTAGATGACTGTTGTCAGCAGGCTATGAAGGCATAAGATACAGGACCTTGGAGCATTTAGGGGCCAGGAGAGAGTTCTTCAGGAAACAGCTAAAACCCCAGATATATTTATCTAAAAAAAAATGGAAAGAAAGTAAAAAGATGTTTTAATTGAATTGTTTGATTTTTTTGGAGGAGGGAAAGAGGCTCAGTACGCTGAAATAAACTTGGACTTGGTGTACATATAGGATTTGCATACATTTTTATGTTTTAATGTGATGTGTGTACATTTGAGACTGCTAGCGTCTTCGGTCAGGAGCACAACATAGTGTTTTCATTATTGCTTTGTACAGTCTTGCTTCCCAACCACCATATATTGTGCCTGTTTGAAAGCATGAAGTGCTCTGCTCCTTGAGTGGGAAATAACAGTGAGGATAGTGTAGGGTGTGCGTGATGCCTTTACCCCCTCTGTGGATCTTCTTTTCCTGAGATTTACCAGATTCAACCATTTCTGCTCTCAAATTATATCAACATCAACAAAGAATTAAAGCCAGGTCCTTACTTTTAGTACAGACACCATGAACAGACTATTCAGTGTGTACTTGGCTCCCAGCAGGCACGTTTCTGCCAGACAGAGGACTTTTTGATTCCCTGTTTTCTTCTTCCATCTAAATAGGCTCTGGCTGGGGCTGAGATGTCTGTTATCAGACAAGAGGGACCAAATACTCTGTGTGCTCCTGCTTTTCAGTTCTCATTGATGGTCGTGTGACTTGGGGAAGAGAAGATGGTTTGGTGAGTGTGGGGGGAAGTGTTTGTCAGTCGAAGGGTTGACCTGTCTCTCTGATGGGCGCCCCGGATTTAGGGGAGAGCATGGTACGGTGGGCATGTCCACACCATGGGAATGCCACAGGAAGATGCTCCCTTGGGAGGAAGGGAGATGGGGAGACAACATTCCCTCTAGCCTCAGGAAGCTGTCTGGGAGTCAGAAATGTGCAGGGCTTGTACGTAACCCAGCCATGTCGTGCTGAAACATGCTCCCTGAAACGGGGCCGGGGTGAGCTGAGTGACTGACAGTGCCTTCTCCTGCCCAGAGCCTGAATCCAACTGCTTTTCATGGCCTCAAGTGTTTGATGAAGTGGTTCCCAGCCAAGACAGGAAACTATTTGACTTAGGGTGCTAGAGAGCTCCTCTCATGGTATTTACAGATAAAAGGGGAGGAGTTGAAAACCTTAGTCCGTGTTAGCCCAATCTGATAACCTCCAGGGATTTTATTAGTTCAAAGAAATTTTGGATAGCAAACTTACGTGCTTAACTGGAGCTGAAGTCCCAACCCTCGGAGGCATTCAATTCTTAGTAAAACCTTAAAATAACAAATGCTGCTTGTAACTCTTTTTTTTTGGTTGTTTTTTTTCTTCCCCTTTTCATGTTTTAAAACCACTAGGCTGTTCTAAAAGTTAATACTTAGGTAAGAGTATGTCCCTGACCTTTAAAATTAAGTGTTTCTCCTAAGCATTGATGACACAAGAAGCTGATTTTGTACAGCAGACTTCAGTTTGCGAGGGGCTAAAAATAAGAAAGGTGAATTATATTCAGTAACTAGACTGGCAGAATCTGTGTGATAGGAATAGATGAGGAAAGCAATAGTAAATTTACTGTTTTCAAAGATACTTTACTGGATTATGCTTAATAGTGTGCCCTGTTGTTGGGTGGAGATCACCAAGACCTGTCTTCAAGTGGTGGTTTTTGTAGATGGAAACTTCTAAAACCTGCAATAAAATGGACAGTTCTNCAGTAACTAGACTGGCAGAATCTGTGTGATAGGAATAGATGAGGAAAGCAATAGTAAATTTACTGTTTTCAAAGATACTTTACTGGATTATGCTTAATAGTGTGCCCTGTTGTTGGGTGGAGATCACCAAGACCTGTCTTCAAGTGGTGGTTTTTGTAGATGGAAACTTCTAAAACCTGCAATAAAATGGACAGTTCTTCCAGCCTGGGGACAGGTATGTGCCAACAGCCAACAGTGTTGGATAAGGAGTACTTCATGGACACCTTGTGACTGCAGAGCAGGAGTATCTCTCACCTATTCANCTTCGGTCAGGAGCACAACATAGTGTTTTCATTATTGCTTTGTACAGTCTTGCTTCCCAACCACCATATATTGTGCCTGTTTGAAAGCATGAAGTGCTCTGCTCCTTGAGTGGGAAATAACAGTGAGGATAGTGTAGGGTGTGCGTGATGCCTTTACCCCCTCTGTGGATCTTCTTTTCCTGAGATTTACCAGATTCAACCATTTCTGCTCTCAAATTATATCAACATCAACAAAGAATTAAAGCCAGGTCCTTACTTTTAGTACAGACACCATGAACAGACTATTCAGTGTGTGCTTGGCTCCCAGCAGGCACGTTTCTGCCAGACAGAGGACTTTTTGATTCCCTGTTTTCTTCTTCCATCTAAATAGGCTCTGGCTGGGGCTGAGATGTCTGTTATCAGACAAGAGGGACCAAATACTCTGTGTGCTCCTGCTTTTCAGTTCTCATTGATGGTCGTGTGACTTGGGGAAGAGAAGATGGTTTGGTGAGTGTGGGGGGAAGTGTTTGTCAGTCGAAGGGTTGACCTGTCTCTCTGATGGGCGCCCCGGATTTAGGGGAGAGCATGGTACGGTGGGCATGTCCACACCATGGGAATGCCACAGGAAGATGCTCCCTTGGGAGGAAGGGAGATGGGGAGACAATATTCCCTCTAGCCTCAGGAAGCTGTCTGGGAGTCAGAAATGTGCAGGGCTTGTACGTAACCCAGCCATGTCGTGCTGAAACATGCTCCCTGAAACGGGGCCGGGGTGAGCTGAGTGACTGACAGTGCCTTCTCCTGCCCAGAGCCTGAATCCAACTGCTTTTCATGGCCTCAAGTGTTTGATGAAGTGGTTCCCAGCCAAGACAGGAAACTATTTGACTTAGGGTGCTAGAGAGCTCTTCTCATGGTATTTACAGATAAAAGGGGAGGAGTTGAAAACCTTAGTCCGTGTTAGCCCAATCTGATAACCTCCAGGGATTTTATTAGTTCAAAGAAATTTTGGATAGCAAACTTACGTGCTTAACTGGAGCTGAAGTCCCAACCCTCGGAGGCATTCAATTCTTAGTAAAACCTTAAAATAACAAATGCTGCTTGTAACTCTTTTTTTTTGGTTGGTTTTTTTCTTCCCCTTTTCATGTTTTAAAACCACTAGGCTGTTCTAAAAGTTAATACTTAGGTAAGAGTATGTCCCTGACCTTTAAAATTAAGTGTTTCTCCTAAGCATTGATGACACAAGAAGCTGATTTTGTACAGCAGACTTCAGTTTGCGAGGGGCTAAAAATAAGAAAGGTGAATTATATTCAGTAACTAGACTGGCAGAATCTGTGTGATAGGAATAGATGAGGAAAGCAATAGTAAATTTACTGTTTTCAAAGATACTTTACTGGATTATGCTTAATAGTGTGCCCTGTTGTTGGGTGGAGATCACCAAGACCTGTCTTCAAGTGGTGGTTTTTGTAGATGGAAACTTCTAAAACCTGCAATAAAATGGACAGTTCTTCCAGCCTGGGGACAGGTATGTGCCAACAGCCAACAGTGTTGGATAAGGAGTACTTCATGGACACCTTGTGACTGCAGAGCAGGAGTATCTCTCACCTATTCAAGTCAGATGGCAACTCCCCCATGCTGTGCTTGTTTCTGTTTCTTCCTAGCTCTTAACTTTCTCCTTTTCCCTGGATTTCTATTTCATCACTTCCACCAATGGCTGTGAGAGACCTTAAGCAAGATACAGGGCTCTGTTGGAGGCAGTAAAGAAGGTCTGTAAGGACTGTGAGTGCATTGCCAGGTTTCCAGCTTTTTTTTTCTCCTGGAGACTCTGTTCCTTCCTTTGCAAGCCTAGAGCTACCTTCTGCTTCAAGCAGGCAGATTCCCTCACTGATTAAAAAGCATTGTTAATTTAGAAGGAAGGCCACATTCTTTCTCAACACCATCATTAATTAAGGACTAGGAAATTGCCAATTCACCCAACATTCACATCTTTACCAGCCTATGCTCTCATAATTTATTGCCCAGATATCATAATGCTCAAGTACGTGCTGAGGCGGGTATGCAAAACCTTAACTCCCATCTCATGTATTTTTGCTATGCATAATTAAGATGATTGCCTCTTAAAAACCTTGAGCATTTTTGGTAAAACACCTTTGTTTTTCTGAGGTTGGATTTTCAGATTGTGCCCAAACATGGGTACTGACTGTGGCCACAGCTTTATGAAACCACGTATAATCCTGGGTGTGAATCATAACCCCCAGATGAAAATAGCTCCTTCAGAGCCCTGTCTTTGGGAGGTAAAAGCCCCCAACAAGATACCTGACTGTCCTTTAAGTCTCACAATTATAAACTGTTGCAGGTTGAATGTAATAAGAAAACAGAGTTTTGTGTCGGGAAGGGTAATGTAACTATGCAAAACCCACTTTCAGTGTAGACACATCACTCATGAGTTACACCGTGGCTCCTAACTCATGGCAACGACGAGTGTCTGGCAATCCCCACCATCTGGTGAACTCTGATGTGTATTTGAACAGCACAGTGTGTTAGTGTGCCTATATACAAGACATATTCACACACAACATATAGTGGCAGGGGAAAGAGAGAGAAATTATGTTTCAGCTGTGAATGACTTATATTTACTCAAGCGGCAAAGAAATAGCTGATAGCTCACGAGTGATCAAAGCCCGTGGTGAGTTATAGAGGTCTTTCCTCACCGGTGAGGAAGATATAGTACATTTCAAACTGCTGTATATCCTTTTAGTCCAACACAAACATTTTAATGTTTGGGGTTTTTTTGTAGTATTTTGGTTTAGAGGCCTTTCTCCTCTGCCCAGCAAGTGATTTTTTTTTTATTACTACTTTTTTTTTTTTTGCCATCTCTTCTGCCTCTTCTCTGTCTGCTGCTGATGCCAGAGACAGAGCAGATTGGGAAGCCTTTGAACACTTTACTGGTTGAACTCGAATGAGATTTTTGTATTGCTTGGTTGCAAGCTCCTGTGATGAGCATAAGGAATTTGGTTTTGATTGACATGATGTACTCTTAAAGCGAAAGTGATCCATCAGCATTCAGGCACCCACAACTTGTTTTTTTCTTTTATGAGAGAGAGTAGTTATGTTGCAGTTGTGCTACAGCAATAAAGGTTGAATTGCAGTTTCCCTTTGAATCCTCTGATGGAGGAGGCAGAGAAAAGTGAGTCAAAATGGGGCCATTTTAGGTCACTCGTAACAAGCCAGGCTTGAGGATCTTCTCAGTTTCTGTTGCTCTTGACTGTTTTGTGTTCAGCCAGATCTTCCTCTAGTACACCAGTGTTCTCATTCCAGTACAGATATTTGTACAGATGACACAACTTTCTTATCTTCAGCTTTGGTTGCTTTAAAAATGAGTTTTTACAGTTAACACACCCATGATGATATACCACAAAGAGAAGTGCTTTGGAGAAAAGAGATATATAGCCTGAGCCTGAGTCTGAATGTGACACATCCTCCCTCCCTTCTCCTTGTGCTCATTGCTAAATGTGAAACCTCTTCGAAACAAGTTACTCTCCAAATAAGTTATTATTTGGCCTATGGTTGGCACAGAAGGCACGTGAGCGTGCTCTGGGAGGAAATCTAATTTTATAAATTAACCTTCGGTCTTGGGAGAGTTGGTTTGTGTGTTTTATTTGGCTGATTTGTAGGGCCCTGGGCTGGTTACTTGCTGTGCCTTTTCCAGGTCTGGGAAGTGGGTACAGTGTTTCTTACCCCCACCATTGCCTTGTAAGCATATTGCCTTCAAGAGCCCTCAGAATAAAATTGTTTGTTACTAGTAATTTTATTACCATTTATAAACATGTGAATCGGCACATAACCTTGGAAGGAAGAGGAGAGATTAGAATGGGGATTGAAACAGTTTAAAGAAACTTCAAAAAATGCTGAAGCTTTTAAAGAGTCATATATAGCTGAACCATGGTGCTGAGCACCCTCATAACTCATCTGTGCCACCTTTTTTCCCCCACTAGCAAAGCTTTCTGAACAGATTATTATTGAATATTGTTGTAGTTCCCATGTGAAGCTGTATGGTTCATAATGCCTCTTTAAGTGAAATTTAAGTGAAATTTAAGAAATTAGCTGGGGAGAAATCAGGGAGGCTTCTTGTCCCCGAGGTGGACTTTTCCTCATCAGTGGTGTTGCAGTGACAGGTCCATTTGGAGGAGCTCTCCGTGCTATGCCTGATGTGGAAGATAATTGAGGGAAGAGGCTGTCCAGAGCTTTAAGTTTTACAGTTTCTTAAATACAGAAGCAGTAGCTTGGATTGCTTTTGTATATTTTCTTTTTCCTTGAAATGTGTGTATGTGGGGTACTGACAGTACATGTCAGGCTATAGAGCTCAAAATTGAATAATTTGAAATTAATATAGTAAGTGTGAAAATAAACATCTGAAGATGGTAGTTTTCAGGAAGTGCTTTTATGACTTTCACTTTTACATTTTTCTGTGTACTTGGGCAGATTTGGCTAATTACTGGGGGGGTGGGGGGAATGTTGCATTTTCATAGGCAGCTAAATGCCTCTGTGCTGGGCTTGTCCTCAGTTATCCAAGTCTCCTTTGAATCATCAGTTTTTCTTAGGGAATAGTGACTGAACACGCTAATTCAGTATCCCTCTCTTTGTCATCTTGCTCCTACATTTTTTTCTTCCCAGGTTCTACTCCTGGCATTCAGCAGCTTCCCATTTCTATTTCAGTGTTTCAGGCTCTGCTCAGAAACAGATGGATGGCGAGATTTCAACCCCACCTCCCAACTTACACACAGTCCGCATCCCGCACTGCATTCATGAGTACATACAAGCAACAGGGTGCTCGGTTGCTTTTTAATAAGTTCATCCCCAAATCAGAGCTTCCCCATTTAGGTCAGGGGCTTTACCATGAGCAATTCCTCCCTCAAAAATAAGGCAAAAGAAAAAGGATATTAACAGGTTTGAAGGAGAAGAGGGTGGGATGCGTGCTTTTTGGAAATGCGCTGTTTCCTGATGCTTATTTTGATGACCTTAAGCAGATTTTGTTTGCAGGTATGCCTGGTACCGTGTGATTGCCTGGGGAGTGATGTGATACGATGAACAAAAAACCTCAGCTCTACATTTGCTTTTCCTCTTTTGCTTTGCGGCGCCCAGGTTTTGATGTCTTGCTTCTCAGAAGGCTTGACGGTAGTAATAACGGAAACAGCAAAAAATGTCAGCTTGACTACTGTCTGCGTGTCGGCACTAGTCCAGGGAGTTTCAAAGGGATGTTTTATTGATTCTGTAATTGCACAGTAGAATGGACAAACTGAACTGTACCTCAGGGCAAGGAAAGCCCCTGTCTGAACGGCATCTGTTGGATGTATGCGCTGCTGTAATTTGGGCAGGGAGTGCTGGCTGGGCGGTTTGAACCAGGGGACTGAAATCTTGGCTTAACCCTTTCATTGAAGGTGATGAAAACTCCTGGTTCTGACTCCTGATGACAGCTTGGGAGGCAGATCTGCTTTGAGGGTCCCTTTCAGTGCTAAAATGACTCTTCAGGGCTTCTGGAGGGGATTTACACCAATGTTGCTTTTAAAGGGCAATCTTTTACCTGGCATTATCCCTCCCAAGTATTCCCCTCCTCTCCGATCCTGAGCACTTAGCATCCTGTTTTGCAGTGTTGCCTCACTTGCAATATCCACATCTTAACTGAAAAACTGGTCTCAATCTCTTATGAAATAAGCCTGTGTTAGAATGCTTATGCCTGTGAGCTGGTAACTTCCTCTAGCATGAGCTGATTACTTTCCAAAACTGAAGGAGTGGACTGAACTGTTTTGCTAAAACAATTGCAAATTAAATTTGTAAACTTTCGCTGTTGCCATATTTTTTCACTGGCATGCTGTGTGTTGCGTCTTTAATTTGGTGAGAAGACAGATCAATTAGGCTAACCTACGGCAATTCAAAAACTGTGGGGGAAAAATAAAATACAGAGTCGTGACTTGATACGTGGGTGCTCAGGGTTTCATCCCAATTATTCTCTCATCTCTTTTAGCCAGCTAGAGCTGGGTATCCTGCAAAGACCAGTGCTTTGGCCCCAGGCAGAGCTCACAAATGGAAAGGGTAGAAAGGCAGCATGGGAGGAAACACTGTCCAGCCTGTCCTCTCAGAAGGACTGTAAGTTTGCCTTCTGGGTTTCACAGTTTCAGGATTAAAGCAGGAAAGAATTGGAACAATTCTGAGCCAGGGACAGGGATGTGCTGCTGGTGGGGATATGCCAGGGACAGGAGTGTTGCAGCACACCCAGGAGCGCCCAGCTGGAGCTGATGCTCCATGGGCTTCCCAAGGGATGCTTGTGGCTTATGAACCAAACCCTGATCTTGAAGTTTCCACTGCTTTTAATTATGCCTACGATTAGGTCATTGTCTTCCCAAAGTCGAATAAGCAGATGGGTGTCACGGTTTAGCGCTCAAATCAGAACAATGGGTCTGAATTTAGAGGGTGAGGTACTGTTTATGTTTGAAAGTTGTGCAAACCTTTAATGTGTTATTTTGAAATCTTGATTTTAAACGCAATGCTCTTTCAAAGCAACCTGCTGGGAAAAACCTGCAGAGCAGTTCTGTTGTGTAGTGGATTTTGGTAGGTTTTACAAGGAAGAACTTTATTAAATGGAAGAAGATGTGCGCTTAACTTCATGATATATTTTGTTGACTCTGCTGAATTTCTTTAGCTGGAGCATTGCGTGTTGTAATAACATTCATAGACAAAAGTAGGCACTTAATATTAAGATATGGTGCACTTGTAGTTCCACAGAATGAAATGTGAAGTCCAACTTTAGTAATTCACATTGCAGAAATCAGCTGGGGAAGATCCTGTATCAGGGATCTGCTTAGTTCCCTTCTGGTGTTTCGGAGGAGTGTAAATTGTATACTAGCAGCAACAGCTGTATGGTGGGACTTTGGCCAGATGAAGAGCAGCTTTAATTCCGCATTGGGGAGCGAATGGCCAAGATTTGTTCATCGGAAGGAGAGGGAAGCACTGCCCAATGTAGTTGGTATGATGGTCTCAATAAGTAGTTAATCACAAGTATACTTTGATGAAATCTAAAACTCTATCTTGTGAAAGGAGCAGTGAGATCTTGATATTTGGTGGTATGTTTTTGATAGGTAAAATACAGCTTATCTTTTTTTTGTATTAAATTCACGGCCAAGGTATCAAAATACTCGGAGAGCAATAGTGCTGAGATTAGTCTGGACCCACCATCGTGTAAGGCAAGGTGCTGGGGACTGCAGGTAGCATTGCCGCAAGGCTTTCGTTCTACATCAGTCTCCTAATTTGGAGGTAGATTTAATAAGAGCCAAATGGAAATTAAAATATCAGACTGTACACTAATAGTTTAACATTTGGCTGAGTCCTTATCACCTTCCTCCCCCAACTCTGACTTTAGTCAGATTGCTCATAATTTCAGTCTCAGTGATCTGATTCTCTGTTGTCTTTTTATAAGAATGGTGAAGTGAGTGTGACTGAAAATACAGAATATGCACTAATATTTCCTGTACTGCATCAGATCACCAAAATGACTAAAGAACATCCTGAACACTGAAATTCTCAGCAGATATTTTCTGTCAACACTAACACTGAAGTGGAGTTGCCCCAGCCAAACTGACGTGGGAAAAACACTGACTTACTGACCCAGAAAAAGCTGTATTTCCTAATTTTTGGAGTGTCTACACTCTGGTTGGCAAGGAAAGGTGATCAGAGTTGGGGTCCACTGTAGTATGGTCCTTGAAAATTCCAAAGATGCTCCAGGCACTTTGATTAGCACGTTAGGAAAACTGGTGTAGAGTCCTAAGGGTAGTAGTCATGGGAAGCAGGCGTTTTGCCAAAACTCTGCTGAATATCTCTCTGCGTTGCTGATAGAAATCATTCATGCTTTTTGGCAATGATTGTTGCAATAGTATCTGTAGCTGGTTTTGTAGCCTCGAGTCCATTGCTGGCTGACTGGAAAAAAAATAAGTATAAAAGGCTTGTGGAGTTCACCAAGTAATTTCTTGGTGGGTACTTAACGGCTTCTCAGTAACATTTTCAAGAACATCCTAGTCATGCCTTCAGAAAGATCTTTGATGGATACGTAGTTGTTTTTATTAACTATGGGCTCCTGGCTGCCTGTGATGCTCCTGAAAACTCGGATTGGATACCTAGGAGGGCTGTGGCCAAGAGAGCTGCTGCTTTGCTGCCCAGGGTAGCAGCTGGCCTGAGGGAGTGAGCCGGGAAAGGCTGCAGGGGGTGAAGCATCGTGAGCTTAAGTGTGCAAGAGTCCAGCGAAAAGGAGATCTTGTGCACTTCCCCAACTTTTACATCTCCTGTTTTCCCTTCTTTATCCCCTTCTCTTTCAGGACCAGCACTGCCAGGCAGCTGGCTGCGTGTGCTGGAGGGCTGGCATGCCTTGATGTGGGGGGAGTTTGGGTGCTCTGAGCACTCCATGCTCACCCCTAAATACCAAAGGTGACCATAGATGGAATCTCCATGTAGCATCCTCATCTCAGGCCAGGAGCATCTCCACTGAGAGTGCTGATGAGCGGGAGTGTTGCCAGGTAGCTGAAAAGGTGCCAGCTGCCTTTCTGGGCATCATCGCCAAAAGCAGCAGAAAGTAATTGATTCTGAGCTGGGCACCAAAAGTGGTTCTGGACCCTGCCTGTGGGGTAGCCACTGGTGTGAGCATCTCAGTGCACAGACTTCAGGTATCTGTTTGAGCTTGCTCTTCTTTTTTTTTCTTTTTCTTTCTTTTTTTTTTTAAACTCACATTAATTTAGTTTAATTATTTCTGTTCCTGGAAATTTCTATCCTGGATTTGATTGTAAGAGCTGGGTGTCTGGAAGATTAATTTGTTCTTTTGGACTGCAGGTGGACTATTACTATTTTACAGTCATCGGCAGTAGTTGTAAGGAGTGAGGAAGGATGCAGTAAAATACAGCGATGCTGACAGTGTAGGAATAGTGCATCTTCTTGCTGTTTGATATTTTGATAGAAACCTTTTATCACTTGAAAAACTGGCTGTGTATCAATACGATATGTTAAAAACAGAAGTAGGAAACTGGAGGCTTTTAATTTGTGCCATTTGAACCCTCTTACCTTGGATGAATGCAGCGTGTAAATTATAGTTCCCATGAGGTAAAAATCAGTCAAATGCTACTTAACCTTTACTCTGCCATGTTTCGTGTTACATTTGTGCTTAAGAGAATATATGCATTTGATTTCATCTCACTACCATGCGAAATCATTCTTAAGGTTCCTGAAATGACACAAAATGTCTTTAAATTCAGTTTTAAGGTGAGAAAAACTGCTGCTTTCTGAGAGATCTTACAGCTGAAGTGGTTTCAGAAATTTTGTTTACCCCTCAAAGATGAGGAGCTGGAAGAGGTTATTTCTCATTCAGCATAGCCGCAGCAATTAATGCTGTTGACGTACCTGGCAGATAACAGAAACCATGGTATTAACTTATAACTGGTTCATTTGCACGGTTATGCTTGTGCTGGTTATGTGTGTGCTGGATATTCACATCTTTGGTATTTTCCAAAGCTGGTCTGCTGCAGAATACGTTTATTTTTTATTCTTAGCTGTTTCAGGAAAAAACATTCAGTTATTCGAGTTGTTTAATACAGAAAACAACCTCTCTGTGATAATTTCCTAGTAAAAGAATCGAAAATTTGTCAACTTTGGTGCTTGACATGCAAAAGACCTGACCCGCAACCCACTGAATTTCCTAGAAGAAGTTTTCTTTGGAGTAATTGGAGTTGTGGTTCTAGGAGAAGCTCGCGCCTAAGACTGCACTTACATAACTTGCTAAATGATATTAATGAGTCTCTAAAAATGTACCTTGGCACTGTTTAGAGACACTTAACTCTTGATAGTTTTGAAAGAACGAGATTTTAATAATAAAAAGCAGAAAAGAAGTCCAAGATATTTTCCCAGCTAACATTTTAATTTGAAAAAAGAAACCNCGTGATTGGGAATGCTGAAGTTGGCTGCAGTGGATATCTTATATATTTAATTATATACATTTGATACCCATATAGAAATATTATTAAATTTCGCACTTAACAGGGACAAACAAATCTAAGATATTTATTACATATGTTCAGTGTGGTAAAATAAGAGCCCGTAGAGGAAGAAAACGTTTTGCTTTAAACAAGCTTATTTTTAACCATAATGATTCATGTATACAGAATCGAATCCCATGTGTTTATTTTATTTCCCATTTCTGCTCATTCCTAAGGCAGAATTCCTGTTGATGTTCATGACTGGGAGTCTGCAGATGTTTACCTGAGTAGAAAATGAGTAAAAGTGGAGGAAAGACCACGACAATTAGCATTTAAAAAAAAACAAAAACAAAAAAANNNCAGCTAACGTTTTCATTTGAAAAAAAAACCCTAACCACCCACTAGTGAAAAGAAAACTGGGGAAATGAGAAATTTTTTTTTTCAAAATAGCAGACTTCAGAGCCTGTACAATATTTGCATTCTGTTAATTCAAGGATTCCTGCAAAATAGTAAAAAATAAGTTATCTCCTCATTGGTGAGCTGTAGTGATTACAGTGGAAACAGATGTGCTGCTACTCTGGGGACCCGGCTCACAGCAGACTGATCTAGCCAAGCAGTAGCTGCAGCAAGGGAAGGGTGGGCGTTAAACTCTCGCCCCAACACCCCCGAATCTGCTCACCTACCTACAGTGGAGACTTTAAACTCCAATAGAAGATTTGAAAGCAATATTNCGTTTTGCTTTAAACAAGCTTATTTTTAACCATAATGATTCATGTATACAGAATCAAATCCCATGTGTTTATTTTATTTCCCATTTCTGCTCATTCCTAAGGCAGAATTCCTGTTGATGTTCATGACTGGGAGTCTGCAGATGTTTACCTGAGTAGAAAATGAGTAAAAGTGGAGGAAAGACCACGACAATTAGCATTTAAAAAAAAACAAAAACAAAAAAAACCCCAAAACAACCAACTTTTTGTGTAAGTGTGCTTTCAATAAATAAAAAATAGTGTAAAACACCTAGAAGAGGAGACTGAGAACAGTGTGCTGGATTGCGTTTCTTCTCCACAACTTTTGTATGATTTGGAGAGCTTTTGCAAACAGTCCGGCTGATGTGTTTTATCCCTAATATGGAGCGAGAGGTTTGATCAAACCACACATTCCTTCAGGCCAGAAACTTTTTTTGTTGTGGCCAAAAAACCAAAAAAAAGCACCAAGAAGGGAGGGGAAGAAGGTAGGGGGATAAGGAAGGGACTCAGAAAGCCTGGAGTGTATTTGTATAACCCTTGGGGAATAGTGCCAACATGAGTATTACTTGTGGAGCTGTGAAGAAAAGTGAAAATTACATGTAAATGGTCCAGAATGGCTTTGATTTAAAGGGGTATGCCTAAAGGTAAGCTCCATTTAAACAAACAAACAAAAAGCCAACTAAACAAAACGAGTTTCTAAGGTGTGCATTTTTTGGGGTTGTGTTAGGAGCAAAAACGTAGCTGACTCCACGCGGTTGTCAGATGTGTAAATAATGAAACTACAAAGCATTACTTTCACTTGTGGACAGTCCCTAGTTTTCCCCCAACCTCTCCAAAAGACTAAACAAGAATAGAAAGAAGTTTCAAATGTGAAAAACCGAAACTTGATATTTACTGATGCTTCAAAAATGAAAACAGAAGCAATACATGGAAGTAGCTGGCTCTGGGGAAACAGTGCAGGACAGAGTTCTCCCTTTCTAGGGCAGCAGCTCAGCCGACCCCCTTTTAGCAGCGAGGGTAACCATTGCCCTTGCCAGCTGGGCTGGTACCATTACAACTCAGTCCAAGTTCTGTTCTGCACAGACTGGCTCAGTGCAGGGAGCATCGAATGATGCTGTTGTCAGTGATCTTAATAAGGGACCAGATATTTATGGGAAATCCTTAACTGTGGGGGCAAAGGCAGCAGCTTTCCAAGGGATGTGTACCCAGAAGGTGCCACTGGCACCAGGACACCTGGAGATCTGGGACTGTTGGTCTGTGTCTTTCTGTGTTGCTAATAATGATGTTTGCAAATGAAATAAATGAGACTAACTTCACAATGAACCACAGACGGGCACGAGTAACAGCTGGGACAACTGAGCTTGTGGTGATGGGCTCTTTGAGGGGGAACTCTACTGGGAAAAAGGTAGTCTTAAAATGCAGTGAACGGGAACGAGGTGCTCTGGGTTCCCTACAAAACTGAGTTTAAGCATTTACTGCAGGTTTTTAAGAACCATTTGTTGGACGTGGTGCAAGAACATGAAGCATTTTTGGATTAAGGACTGTCAAAGGATATTTTTTTTGGGACAAAGCTATAAAATGAAAAATACTCTTGATTTGTTTGTCAAAAATCTGAAGATAACCCTGCAGCAGAGCAACTACACTAAGCACAGATCAGCAATGAACAACTTTACTCATAGTATTTTTCTCTTGTAAAGATGTTGTTCCATTTTGTTTGTTGAAGTGTAATTTCAGCTGAGGTTGTTTGTATGCACAGACTGGATAGTAATGAAATTGGGAAACCATTTGACCTTCTGATCTGTGTAATCACCAACGGGGACACGCTGCAATATTGGTATGACATGGCTTTAGGTGATTTAGTAGTGTAAATCAGGCTGGTAACATGAGCTCACTGTATTCTTCAAATATGCTTATTTTCTCTAGTAGTTTCCTAAGTATTACACATAAGCCAACTATGCAGCTGGACTGGAAATGCCTTCTGGAGCTTTGCAGTTGACTGTGGATTTTGTACATTAGAAAGCTGAGAGACTGTATTCTGACTAACGCACCCCCTGTGAAGGAATAAGTTTGCTCTGACATTTAAGGAGCCTTTTGATGGTTTGAAGAGGAAGGTTATGGTGATGAAATTCCAAGTTCTGTGACCAGGCAGTACCCCTCAGCAGAGGTGCGTAGCCACGATGTACAGTAAATGCAACAATCTTTGAGCATCTTGGTTATTTTGGGAAAATGTTCAGACAATACATCAGTCTAGTTTTGAAACAGCTTCAAGCATTTTACCACTGAAACCTCTAAAGCAAATGTTACAGAACATGCAGCTTGTCTGTTTATCTTCTCGAAAACTATGTGAAGTCATATGTGAAAAGCGATAAGAATCACAGTATCTCCTTTGGTTGCTCAACATGAGAAGCTGAGGAAGAGACAGTCATCTAGAAGACATTCTTCAGAATAGTTGCAGAACAGATAGATTTACTAGTCTGTCTCTGTAGAGGAATGAAGATGGGATTGTAACCCAGGTAGATAGACATAGTCTTTTAAACCTGGCCTAGCAAAAATGAGCGTTTTGATTCGGCTTAGCCATCACACTCACATTTCTATCATTCCTGGAGTCTGATCGCTACTTTGTCCTGATGTCTGCGCTGCTGTTCCTTTACTTTGCAGTTGCTGTCCAGAGATTGGGCAGGTTGTGTTCCTTTCCATGGATCTGGCAGTGATGGGTGGAAGAGATCACTGGTTGTGAGAGTGTTCTCACTGGTGCTTCTCCACTCCAGCAGCTCACCAGGCAGGTGAAGTCAAAAATATATAAGAAAATTTACAAAAAAAGTCAACAGAAGTTGATTCCTAATCTGTACATGGCTCCCAAGGCAGACTAAAGCCCCTGTACCAGTGAAGTGGCTTTAATGCATGTAAGTGGGTACTGCACATACCCCATGGCAGAGCCTGGCAAGAGGAGACCAGTACATTATTCTCAGTCACTTCCATTCCTCCAGAGAAGAGATCATCATCTCTTTTGGGAAGCTACAAGGGTCAAGTGAATCCAAGCGGGCAAAAGGCCTTCCTTTTTTTTTTTTTTTTCCCCTCCTACCCCTTATAGAGTCATAATGCATCTTCTGTATACGAACTCAATTTGCTCCACCTGTGAAGGTGCGAGTACAAAGGATGTGGATAAGGCTGAAGTGAAAAAGAAGAGCATGTAAATCATTCTTCTTAACGGGTATGCAGAAAACAAATGTTCTTCAGTGCGAAATGTACTTGAATGTGAATTAAACTGAGGATAAAATTTAGTTTTAACACTATGCTCTCCTTACTGAGGCACGGAAAACCTCGAGAAAGGGAGTTTCTCCAGCCTGGGAGGTGTCTTGAGGAGCTCTGTGGCCCTGTGCATGCCGGCTGTGTGTGGAGCACAGGGCCTTTCGCTGTGCCAGGGACCCAAGGCCAGGCCTGAGCTTGGCGTTCAAATTATTTTCCTCTTATGTTATGAGAAGCTTATTCCCTTTATTATGCATTTTAATTAGTACTCTGAAATAGCTAGGCTGTTTATTACAGGACTTATTCTTCAGAGAGGCATCATACAGAATATTTTAACATCAACAGCAGTGTTGCTTTGAAAAATATTTATTATTATTTATTATTATGCTAAATAAAACACTTGAACCTTTTTCAGATTTACTTCTGTGCTACACAATCTGTTTGTGCTTTTGGAGAAGCTGAAACCCCACTGTGTTCTCCTGTGCGTGAGTAGGATGGAGGCTGGGGCAGTTGCACAGAGCACAGAGCAGCATTACAGACAGGGGACTGTTGGGCCCCATCGGGATACTCTGTAGGAGCTGATGTGTGTAATGTCCTGGTGGGGAAGAGGCATTCACAGGACGTTGGGTTGGTGCTTAGCTGCTCCCTTTCCTGGCGGGGAGAAAAGGACAGTGATGGAGCTGAGGTTCTCCTGGGAGACCCTTAAATCATAGGGTAACCTGATGGATGAGATGTATGCAAGCAGTGGACAAAGTGTATAACCAAGCAGGTGCGCTGAGAGAGATAATCCTTGCAGAAGCATCCAGGTGACTGTCATCTTTTTCCTTCTGGCTTAGCCAGCGCTATGATGTGCTCATACCAATGGGAAGTACTCGCCTGGAGATTTTTCTTTATTATGTTAGGATGTTTTTTGGTTGGTTTTTTTTGTTTTTTTTCTGGAACTATTTCACTGGTGTTTATGATCTGACAGCAGTAATGAGTCACTGCATCAAAGTCACGGCCAGGAAAGGAAAAAATTTTATATACTGAAGGCTGAATGTCATGGACTGATGCTGCATATGGCAACACAAATAAAAATGCTCTGTAGTTAATGGTGTGAAATTTGGCTCTGTACCTGTATCGCAGAACACACATGCTTTTAAAAATCTTAACGAGTAAGATGATCTATTATTATTTCATTTATAGGAGCAAAAGGGGTGATGGAGGCGGAGGGAGATGCTCTTGGTATTATCCACACATGTTGAATTTTGTAGTAACCTCCAAAATGATGGGTTGGGGCAAGATGAATGTCTTTCAGTTTCTGAACTTCTTAAGTATTGCTTTAGACCTATGATTTACAAGTGGAGATGTCTTTTTGTTGATATGGCTATGACTGTGGTCACTGTTTTTTTTCCCCTTCACTGCCTTATTGACAACCAGATGGCAGAAGTGGATTCAAAATTGGAACGAATACTCTCAGGTGTTACAGGCTTCTCTGATCCCTTTGTCCATATTTAATCTAATCTCAAATTAAATGGATACTATTGATTAGATTCCTTTCAAATGTGCGTGGATTACTCAATTCGTGGTGAAATGTCACTCTTTTCCTGGGTGAATGGAGCATAAAGGTAAAAGTATACAATTAATTTGCCTGCACTTTCTTGAAAATTGTATGCTGGATTTCTCTGAATGCACTGTATGGAACAGTATTTCAAGCAAATTATTGTTATTTACTGTGGATTTTGCTTGAATATTTAAAGTCAACAATAATATTTCCTCTTGGTAGGTAATGGCTTTTTATATTTAGAAACCTGGCCAATTCTTTCCCTGTGTCGGTGGCCCTAATACTGATCTTCAGAAAGCATTAAGTTGGGTACGGAGTGTAACTTCATAGTGCTGTTATTTTACTGCCTCAATGACTAAATAAATTAAGTTTAAATTTGATGGGGACCTTAGTAGCAAGTTGCAGAGTCTACACCACAGGTGAGAGTCTGTTGAAAGGTAGTTGATGAGGCTGGATGGGCCAGCGGTGGCTTAAGTGAGCAATGTGGGTGGTGTTGGTTCTCGCCATTGGGGCTGCAGCCCATGGAGTAGGTTCTGCTCTCCAAGGACTGCAAGATTTCCAGCCTTGCAAGCAGTCTGTTATAAATCCCAGTAAAGGTAACAATGTCCCCCCTGCCCTCCTCACAAATTCTCAGAGAAACTCATGAGCTTATTGCAAGCATGCTGTTTTCCTGGGTCTCCTTTTCCTTCGCATTTTAATTGAATAAGTGCCACCAGTTGGATGGTCCTTGAGCAATGGAGCATTGCATATTGTGCTAAGAAAACAGAGAGGCTGGCGCAGATGGGGTCCGTTCCTTTGGCTCGCCACTATTGTGTGATTTATTTTTTTTTTCTAGTCACAGTCATCTTTGTACCTACATGGCACATGTCTGCCCTGGGTACGTGAGCTGCAGCAGTGACCATCTCTGATTAAGCATTTTCACGGCTCCTTGAGGTCAATGTTGGCCTCTGCCAGGCACTGCCCCACCAAATTATATGCCCTGAAAAAGCTACCAGAGAGGCTTTCAATGTTGCGATCAGGGTGAGAATGTCTTACCTGTTATCCAGGCAAAAGTTGTGAGATAGAGGGTTATCAAGTAGGTGTGTTCATTATAATGGATGATTTATCTGCTTGGTATAGACAATCTCCATGGTCACTTAACTGCTGGTTCATTTAGGCTTTTGTTAAATGCTTTAATCGAAGGAGGGAATGTCCTTGATTCATTGCATTGCATTAGGCAGGCAAACCTCAAAGTAGTCTTGTTTTTATTTCTTGATTACAGTTATATCATTAAAATTGCAGTTACTTTCCTACGAAGAGTCCTTTCAATGCATCTTCACTTTTCCTGATGTGCAGAAAACTTTGTTTATGTTGAACTGCAAAACAGCATTCAATGAGTGAAATCTTTTCTACCCTGAGAATTGATGTGTATGTCAGAAGCTTTCAAGAAAAGGAGTGGAATGTCAGATGGTCCAGGAATCTTGAAAAAGTTCAAGGTGTGTTGCAAATCAACAAGTAAGAAATAGGTGCTGTCTTGAAAGACTTCGGGTTTCGTTTCCCTTTTGAAGAGTAAAACAGTACATGCAGCATTGAAAAATGTCAGAGCAGTCACCTATATCAGCAAGTAAATTGGAAACCAGTGGTGATAAGATATTCAAAGAAGCATAGAAGGTGCTGTCCTGGGCATAATGTAGTTTATCTGACTTGTCAGTCAGGTTCACCGGGCGGTTTCAGTTTCAAGGTGGGACTAGCTAAACAGAGAACAGATCTTTCTTTGAGAGCGAGACCTTCGTTTGAATTCTTCAGCGAAGCCTGGCAAGCATCATGAGCATCAGTGCTTCTCCTGACTGCTTCTGCAGAAAAGAAGAGATGGTTCTTGAGGTTTGGAGTCTGGGTTGAGAATTTACTTCTGTAGAGGTTTCTCGTGCAAGATACCCAGAGCTCCTGTAGGACCATGAACACCTTAGCTTCCTCTTTATTTAGTTGTATTTGAGAGCTTCAGCACCCTGAAGGAGCAGGTTGGGTCAATTTAGTTCTTCTCTCCCTGCAAAAGAGTGCAATATGTAATAAAATAGTCGAAACTTGGGGTCAGGGAATCAATCCAGGGAACACCATGGAGCTGGCTGTGCTTCTCACCTTGCACCTTTTTCTAGTGTAGGCCTAGGTCTGGTCCATATTTGGGTTCCTAAGGTAAAAAGGAGAAAAACATGGCTCCTCAAAGGCATAGTGTTAAACTATTAGTGCTGGGAGATTTAGAAACTTTAGAAGTTTTTCTGGGGCCTTGGGGTTCTAAGCAGGCTTCCCTTAGCTGCATGTGTATGCTTTTAATAGATGTCTGTGGCATTTTGAAAATCATCTATAGCATTGCGCTCCAGGTCAGTCAGGCTTTTGTGCTAGGTCAAATGAAAGTCTGAGTTCACAGTTTTTGAAAGTGCCTACAGGTAAGCAAAAGGTTCCCATAACCCATATTAAGGATTAAAATCCAGCCTGCGCTTTCCGGTGGAGGCACGTTTCTAACTGCTTCATTAGTAACTTAAAGCCATTTGTCTTGAAATCTTCCTGTTTTGTCCAGTAGCGACGGCTTACTCAACTTCATATTTTTCCAGACAAGACCTTTGTAGGTGGTTCAGAGCAGAAGAGGCTGATTGATCGATTCTCCTGTGCTTTCATACTCTGTTAGTTTTACTTCACTTTGCAAAAAACGGGAAGAATTTAAGGATGAAAAAAAGAACAAAAAGGGGTTGTAGCATTCCCCCCGTCATGTTTTAGAAGAAAGCTTTTGAAAGAGTAATTCCTCAGTGCCTTTCTTCCACACTTCTTGTAGATCTGAGGGAGGTGTGTCCTACCTATATGCTTTGTCCATCAGTAGTGTGTGTTGCTACTGCATAAGATCTCCTGCCCTGCAGCCAACCACTGTCCCCAGGTAGACAGCTTTGCTGATGTCAGACTATTCCATTTGTTATTATTTTTTTCTTCGCTTCTCTCCATTCTTGTCTTGCCCCAGTCCTTTTATCTCAACCTTGTGATTGCTTATTGCCAAGCCTTGGGATGGTGAGATCCCTAGGAGGTAAGGGTTAATGTTATTTGTTTGCAGAAGAAGGGTGGGGAGTGCTTCAGCTAGGCTGAGATAAAAGGCACCACGGGGAAGTGGTTTTCTTGGCTGGGGAAGGTAGAAATGCTTTTAGCCCTGTGACTTAGTTGACTGGCTCCAAGCTCCAAGCTACGAGGTAGCAAGCCCAAGGGCAAGGGCTTATTCTGTGGTTTTTGGTGTGGAAGAGTTTCCCAGGAGCTAGTGTATAATTTTGACTCAAAGACTCATCTTCATTGTTCACACAAAGAAAGTACTTTTGTTCTGGCCTCTTGTCTGCAGTTTCCCCACAATGCCCAGCCAGGTCTGCTTGTTTCTGTGGGCCTGTCTCTGGCAGTGTAAAACTTGCATGATTTGAAGTTTCTCTCCAAATAAGAGTAATTATTTCATCTGGGTAAGCGCCATGCGGTGCCACATACTCTCCTTCCTTTGGGCAGAGGCATCACTTTTCTTCCTGGAACTCTGCAAAATTCCAGTACTGAATATGTTTTCACTGCAAGGCACTTGGTGTGAACACAAAATGGGTGGGATACCATCTGAAACACTAACTTGCAGTTTTATTGGAGGCATAGGAATTGAACTAGGTCATCTTTTAATTTCGTAGAAAACCATAGAATAACCAGTCTGGAAGACACCCACTGGATCATCCAGTCCAACCATTCCTATCAAACACTAANTCCTCATACGGCCTGTTCTCCAGCCCCTTCACCAGCTTTGTCGCTCTTCTCTGGACTCGCTCCATAACTACATGTTATCAGACCTTGAATGTAGTTCTCCCATCCAGCCTCCATTGGAGCAGACGTTTAATCTGGGATGCATCTATAGTCATTTGTAGCATTTCTGCTACCTAATGGTTTTCTGTTACAGGCGTAGCTTGGTGAAACCTTGCTTCCTCCAAGTAGTGCCATCAGCAAGCTTTTCAGTCTTTCTAGTGTGAATTTTGTCCTGATGGAGGTACCTTACCCAGATAAAGAGCGGAGCCATGCTCACCAGGTTGATAACTAGAAGTAGGTGAAATGTTGTAGTCACAGTTAACAGGAAACAGTGGAGACTGTAACAAACAAAAGAATGAAAGCAGGAGTGGGTGTTTGGATATCTTGAGAGATGGTTTTCCTTTGGTGGGATGAGGGGGTGGGGAATACACCGGGTAGAAGAAGGCTCAAAGACTGAGAGGCAAACTTTCCAGAATGGCACCTGCATGAATTTGGGGCACCATGACTCCAGTTGGTGCAGAAGAGCTGATGTGATGGTGCTGCCTTTTCATGGAGGCCTCTTTTTGGGGTAATACAGTAATGCTATCTGGAATAACATTTTTTCATGTTATGGGTGCTTAAGGAGCCTAGTGTTTATTTGACACCACAGGGATTCAGAGGCCTGGTTGCAAAATATGGCAGCCTGCTGGAATCCAGATGTCTGAAAAATGGCCAAACCCGTGTTAGCTTTCATGGGGGACAACTTCACTTAATGTTGGAGGGGTAATAATCCTAAACCATGTATTGCAAAAAGGGGAGTAATTAGTTTGGAAGCCTAAATAAATCTCAGTGTTGGATTGGTTAATTAGATGTGAAAGGATTGGCAATAGAAATGAGCATCCTTTTGAGTGATCTGCAGCTTTCTTGAGCTATGTCTACATTGCTTGGCAATGCACGGCAAAATCAGTGGATCTATGGAGGGAAGCAGCTGGTGCCACGGACCTGATATGCACCCTGTCAGCTTACCAGGGGTTTTACACTGGCCCAAGACTTGATCCAGTCCTCTGGATTGAGAGCCTGACTCTGAGCTGGGACTTGGAGGGGTGCTCCTGGAGACAGCATAGTTTCATTGGAGAGGAATCCAGTTGATGTTTGCAGAGGCTGCTCTGTGATGTGAATTTAAGTGCATGAAGTGAAGCCTAATGCACTTGGTCCCAAAAGTACTCTCTGGATTTCAACTGCAATGGTAAAGGCACCTTTGCAGCCTCTCAGTGCAGTCAGACTTCAGTTGTTCTTCATGTGTGAATATTTTAGCAACTGGGCTGGTTTAAATGACACCTTTGTTCACATTGAACTCTTAAACTTCCCATGTTTATGTTTTAATCGCTTTTAGAAAATGCCTAAATGGTAGAAGAGCTATTTTTGATTTGTGGCGTGCTGGTTTCCAAGCCATACAGGGTACAGGGATGGGTTTCCTTAATTCTTTCCAGTACCAGAGTTTCTTCCTCACTTATTCTTTGCTAGTGCAAATGTTCTCCGAGATCTTTGATGACATAATATGTACTTACATTTCAGAAAGAATCACTTTCATGGAAAGTTAAAAAAATAAATATTATAATCAATGAAGCATCATAAATAACTTTTATGTCTAAATCAAGCTATTAAAAGCTTTTTTTATTTTTAAGTAGATAGGGGAATGAAATAGCTGCATAGTTCATAAAGTGGTATACTATTACTGCCTGCTGTGCCCATGAATTATGCTAGCTTTTTACACTCGTGAAGTAAAAAGCAGATTAGAACTGTGATCAATGTATTATCCTATATTTCTTATTGTGCATTATATTTCCTTTTTGAGAACCTTTGTAGACTAAATGGCTACTAATGACATAATTACAATTGTTTGTCACCACCATAATGTGTGATTTCCTATCTCATCATGAAGATGTAAGTTAGATAAAGGAGGAGTTTTGGCAGGAAGACAAAGTGCAGTGATTTATTAAAGACCAGATGTGGTTGTTAAAAGCTTTTCTGCAGAAGGCTCAATTGAGTGATGTGAAATAGGAACGAAAGCTCCAAACACCACAGTCAGTGGCTCTTGGTGTGAGTGACACAGTTGCTCATAGGAGCATGACAAATTAGCGGCATGTTTTATTGTTGTGTACAAATTTATGTTTGAAATTAAACAGCATAAAAAGTTCAAAATTGCTTATGCCATTAAAGGGGACGTTTAAAGGAAATAATTACGCAGAAATGGAGTGGATGACTTGAAAACCTAGAAATCCATGAAAACAGCTCAAGATCATATGAACTCAAAAAGTCTCGGGTTTTTGCGAGAAGAGGGGTTACTGAGGCGATTAACAACAAAAAAAGCCAATGTAGTAGAGTATTAATAAACCTTATTTTAATGTAAGTTAGATACCAGTGTAAATCAGTACAATTCCATCAGAGTTAAGATGAGGGCTGGGTTGCCTGTATCCCCTGCAGGGGCTTGTCTTCACACATCCTTCCAGAATGGGTGGGTGCTCCTAAGGCAGGAGGAGCGTGCACAAAGCAACTGCCAAGCATGGCCTTAATGTCGTGTGCTGGCTACAGAGAAGTAAGGGGCAAATCCTAAGAAAGGGCAATTAAGGAGGAAATAATTTGTTCTTTAGCTTTGAACTTTTGCACTGAGCAGCTTGGGTGTGTTTGCAGAGGAGCTGTGGCCAGCCCCTGTCCCACGGGAACGTTCTTACAATGCTTTTCCCGGTCCTTACGCAGCACCGTCTCTTTGCTTTTCTCATTTTCACGTCTAGTGCAGTCGGCTGTGGCTATGACTGCTTTCCACCGCCGTGTCGGCAGCACACATTCCTCCTACTAATACAGGTTCTCCTTGGGACCTGGCACTTGCAGGGGCTGTTTCAGACTGCTTGCAATGCTGTTTCAGACTTGGGGCCAAGGGTTGCCTTGGCTTCAGTGTCAGTACTAGCTGCTTATGTGTTTTTGAGGCATGACTTGTTTCATCTACTTCAGTTGAAATTGTGATGTACATCTATTTGTGTGTTAGATATGCTACTGTTAATTAATAATCGTAAAGAGGCCAATAAGGATGGGGGACTTATGAAGGCAGCTCCTTTCCTTGCCTTTTGTTGCTCTCAGCTTTTACTCTGATGGAAACTCAGAGTCAGGGTATTCGGCTGGGAGATGAAATAATAGCTTCAACACCTCTTTTGTTCTTGCTTATGATAGGGGTCTTTATGCTTACTATGTCCTTGTGTCTTTCTTGATAGACATGGCAGGTGGTTGATAGGTGTTGGGGAGGGGGTAAGAGAAAGGTTCAGACAGCAGTTTCTGGTAAGCATCTGAAATGTGTATATGTGTGTCTTGTGGTCTGGGAATTCTGCTGCAATCATATGAAATTGGTTTTATTTGAAGAGTCCTGTCCTGCTCTTGGTTAGGCACTTTCCTGGTTTTGCAGCTTACTGCGATGCTGGTTTCCACTGAAGCTGGTACAGCACAGGAAGTTTGGAAAGAATGTTAAAAGAGAGTAAAACATAATCAAGCCTTTTTTTTTGTGGATATCTCATCAGATTTTGGCCTAAGATTTTTTTTTTAATTCTTTTTTAATCATTATTTTTGAACTGGTAAGCCCATCCCTTTTATGAATAGAGTTTAAGCCAACTTAGAATTTCCTGTCTTCCTGTTTAATCCAGACCTTTATCATTGCTAGCAGGCAAGGAAAAATACTATTGTCTTGAAGTCTGGGATAACCAAAAGTCTGGTTTGGACGCATTGAAATTAATGAATTTAAATGAGCATTTTTCAAATGAATTCTTTGTTTTCTCCTGTCCTTTATATATCTTTTCCCTGCTCCCAGCACAATCAGGATGTTGTGATTTTCCAAATGAAATGTCTTTTTTTCTTCTCTCCTACATCCTCTTTTAAGCCTCCCTTTCTTCTCCTGCAAAAATACATCCTATTGCTACAACCATCACAAACTCGTTGCCAGAACTCCATGCTTGGCATTTTAGTGGTAGAAATTAAGCTGAAATACCAGTTCTGGATTGCCTTGCACTGTTGAGCAATGGCAGGCAAACCGATTAGCATGGAAGAAATCTACACTAAGAGAGTACAGCTGATATTTCTTCGTTACCTGTGAGATTTCTGCCTCTTTGACTTTGGTTAACCTCAAGCAAATGGGCAGTCAGAACAACTGATTTAAATGCATGGAGGCCAGGACAGAATCGTGAAAAGTCTCTGGTGGCTTCTTGTATTTCCATGAGTGTCTTGGAAAATTAATGCAGTATCTTCTAGCACAGTCAGCTAGAGGCATCTCAGTCCTGGGATTCAAAAGGGCAGGGATCAGTCAAACCTTCCTCTCCTCTCTGTCAGGTTCACCAGTAAATGCCTTTTGGAAGGGCTGGAGATCTTGGTAGAGTGAGAGAAGTTCCTTTTGACATTAAAGGCAGCAGAAAGTAGTCAGTGATATTTAGAAAGCTCTCAATGAACGAAAGGAATGATGTGTCCACAAAAAAAAAAAAAAGGATCGTCATCTTTTTTTTACATATAGCTGACTGTTCTCAGCATGATTTTCCCCTCTCTGGAGGTGGAGAGAGCTCCTGCCTTACTGATGTAGAAGTGAAGTCTGTTGGACTTCCTTGTGTTGCTGGAAAAGCCCAATAGGCCATGATCCTCCTCTGAAGAGTAGGATCATGGATGAGTAAGGTAAGAAGAGGTGTGGTCCTCTCTTTGGGCACGATAATGGGAGCTGGTTGTTTTGGTAGCTCCAGCAGGAACTTCCTAATGGAGCAGAAATGCTCAGTCTTGTAGAGCCATGTGTTATCTCTTGAGTGGGTGGATAAGTTCAGGTAGGATATCCCAGACCTCCTGGATAAACCCCAGATCTCAAAAAATTTATTTGTCTTGTAAAAAAGATGAGGTTTATGACTTTTGTTGCATCTTGCAGTGTTGCAGAACTTTCATGTTTACAATTACACCTGATACTAGAAGAGATGGTAAGAAAAGACTGCAAGTGAGAGGAGTGGTGCTGTCACAGCTGGAAATAGCATTGCAGACACCACTGAAATGTTTAACCCTGAGAAATAGCTGCATAGAATTAATAGGGTTGTGTGAGAGTTATTTTTGGGGCAGAATTTCCCTGAGAAAGGTCATACTACTTTCCCTGAGAAAGTAGTGTTCTCACTGCTTGTTCCTGCTTGTTTTGATGTCCAGTTCTGTGAATTTGGTAACATGCTTTGTGTGTAGAGCTTCTCAGCTGCACTGAGATGATTCTGTATAATTTGTATTCATTGTTAATTTTAGTAACTGCACTGAGATTTGCGTTACGCTAATCAACTTTTCTTGTAATTTGTATAATTTACATACTGTACACACATTGCAAATGCAGGACTCTGATGCAAAACAAAGTTTAATTAGTGTAACAGGGCTACATCAGCTTTTCAAGTGATTGATTTCTGAGCACAGAAGCTGTTTTCTAGCATCAGAGATAAGAGCACTAAAATGCCCCACTGTAGCATAGGCATAGGCATAGGCATGGGCTTCAGGCTAGTATAACCAGGACAAGTATTCATAACCAGTACCATTATTCCCTTGGTTGACCCCAAACATTATATTTGTGCATAAAGTGGCATTGAGAAGTTAATGTATGTCTTGTTTTCTCTCATTGGTTATGCAGCTTTCCATTGATAGGAGAAGGGATTAGAGGATGCTTCTCAAATGTGGTATTTTTGCTCTGCTCTGGTTCTTCTGCCCAGTCTTCACAAGCATAACCCACCTTACAGATGGTTCTCTTGGTCTGTGGAACTGAGTTCTTCTCCTGATGAGCTTGTGGCCATTGATGTTCAAGATCTGACTGTGAGTGAAGTACCATTTTGGAGATAAAGTTTGAAATTTGATAATGTGTAAAACGCTGAAGTTATTTGTGGTTCCTGACTTGTAACCCAAATTCATTCGCTTGGTACTTGTGATTCTACTTTCTTAGTTTTAGATGTCTGTTTCTTTCTCTGATTCTCCTATGAGAAGACCTCTGCTGTGAAATGAAGAGGAAACAGATTGGTTACATAAAAGCAATAAAACTGTTCCTTTCAGAAAGTTTTGACAGACCCAGAAAGCAAAAATGTTGGGGCAAGAACAAAATAATTTTGCTTTTTCTTGGTTGAGTATGTTTCAGTCCTTGGTATTTTGGATGGCATCTGCAAGAAATGAGAATCTGGTGAGCTTTACATTGAGTTGTGAAGTCCTTTTTTTTTGCTTGTTTTAAACAAGAAGAATAACATTGATCCTTTAGGACAAATAGGTTTTTCCTAAAAAGAAGTCCTTATCTGAATTAGTATGTGCAAAACTGGTGAGAGAGTAATAAATATGAGGAAAAGTTTGAGCTGGGGTGAGCATTGCTGTCAGTCCAAACCATAACCTGACTGTTAGATCCTCATTTTTACAGCTTGTTTGCTACTAACTATAAAGTCTCATCTCTGTGCTTGCTTTAAGTATATGCAGTAGGTGTCCAGTTGTGCTGCATGAGGTTATCTCTAGGCATAAAGTGCAGCCTGTTCATAAGTCTCTGTGGACTCAGGGCTTTATGTTGTATCTACTCAGCCACCGTGGGTCTCCTTGGGAATGCTCTCGCACTGTCAGTTATAACTTTGGAGCTCTACTCTGCCATCCTTTCAGGGCTGTTAATAGCAGGGATAGGTTTTAATGTCAGATTTTGCAGGCATTATGTTAATACCATTGTTATCTAATTAGCATCCACCATACTTTTGTATATACATTGGGTGGGCAAGTGTAAGTGAAATGGGCTCTGAACGTTTTATGAGGTGTTACTCTGAAACTACTTCACTCATCATTGCTTAAAAGCCAGAGATTTGGCCTTAGGTATTACATCATGTGAAAACTAGTAGAGAAAAATGGTGATCAATTTTTTATTACAATAAAGTTTTAATATGAGGCATTTTTAGATATGTGTCATGAATATATGAGTCATGTATTTCACACCAAACCAAACCTATTATGATTATATTTCTACTTCAAGGGGTTTTCAGCATTTAAATACTAAATTTAATTCTATGGTTAAAAATGATTCATATTCAAATCTATTTTTATGCTTTATAATTAAATAAGAAAATATTGCTTGTACCTACACTTTTACTATTCTGGGTCGCATTATAATTATTTCTTTAATTTGACCCATAAAAACAGTCCATTTCTTCATTAGTAAATTACAAGGATATCGCAAGAGAAAAATGAGTTTTGAAGGTGTCTTACCATATCTAATGGGAATTTCAGTTTGGGATTTTCTCATTTCTTTCATTTGTTCCTTTTGTAAAACATGAAGATACTTTCTAGGTAAATTAATCCCTTCAAAGGAGCAAAATAACTTCCTTTTTGGAAAGGGTTATTAGAGACTTATTCTTTATAATCTTAAATACCACTTGTGTTAAGCTGAACAATGCATGAAAAAATTACACCAGTTTAAAAAAAAAAAAAAAAGATTACCAACCAAAGCCAAGTATATTACAATTATATGATCATGGAAAAGTGAGCTTTCTACTGGGAAAAACGTGATCTAGATTCCCATGAAATTTCTAAGTTTAAGTATTTTTGTAAATTAGGTTGTTCCTAGTTAAACAGGTGGCTTTAAAGGCTGGTTTCACTGTTGTTTTAATCATAGTTTAGTTACCATGGAGAAATATGCAAGTTAGCATTTATACACAGAAGTGAAATTTATGCTGCATAGATAATAGCCTAAATTTAGCATGACTTAAGTTTACCACTTCCTTAAGAAAAAAAGATATACATGTTTTATTATTGTACTATCACACTATCAAGAAGTTAATTTCTTTAAAATATTTTAAGATTTTAAAGTAAAATTTTTTGTCCTGAAATGAACACTGTTGCTGTTTTTTCATTATTTTGAGCTCTAGCTTGAAATTATTCCCCTCCTCCTGCCATGATTTTGCAGTTGATTTCTCAATTTTTAGTTTTAGACAGGTGCTGTGCATGGGGTAGAGCTGGTGTTAATTGTACAAGGGCTGCTCAATGAGGGACTTTGCAGGAGGGAAGTCTTTGTTGTATAATTTATTGAGGCATTTCAGCTGTTTGACCCATGGTTTGTTGGAATGGAGATTTCTGGTACTGAATTGAAACAATACCGGGAGAGGGATGAAAGTGGTGAGAAATCATAACATTGTGTCTTGAAGTCTGTCCTGGCTCAGCTGAGCTTGGAGAGCAGACAGAGATGATGAGTGTCTTTGGCTGACCTGAAGAGCTTTTTCCTCTCACCCAGTCGCTCTTCCTAATTTAGCATTTTATTTTTTAGCCCTGTGTTTTTAAGTTTAACAGTCCTGTCTGTAGGACCTCATGGCAGAGCGAAGTTTTCAAGGACAAATGTAGTAAGAGTAGCACGATCCAACAGGAGGTCCCCCAGCACACCAAGTGCAGCAGATCCCTTTCAACACCAGCTGTTCTCACAGATATAGATTGCTGCAGTGAAATTTTCTTAATATAATTCAGGAAGCTCTAGAGAATTCTCCAAAACAACTGTGCCAACAAGGAAAATGTTGAATTTTTCATCAGCTGCCCAACGCTGAGAGTTAGTGGGCAATCCGTTCATTCATGACCAGATGTTCAGTGTAGTAACGCTCTGCAGTTAACTTGAACCTTGTGGCCTGTTTACCGTCGGTCGCAAGGACATTGGCAGCAGCCTGGCACCGGAGAATTGCAGCCTGAGAAGGTGTGAGATCTGCCTGCCTCTCCGTGGCTGCCCTGTTCTCGACCAGACCAGGTAGGGAGTGATGGAGGAGAGAGCCGACACAGCATCAATCATCACAGGGGCCTGGCGAGAAGCGTCTTTGTTTTGCAGCTCTGTTATCAGAGGAGAGCGGACAATATTTTATCTTTCCTTCTTCTAAAGGAAAGATTAGCCTTTTCTTTCTGTGTGTGGGGGGCTTCTGCTTAATGTTGTGTGTCAGAACTTTTTTTCTTCACTGTTTTTGTGGCAAAATTATAGGAAGGCAGGTGACTACTAACTTTGTGCAGCTGTGTGTGTGCACGCATGGAGATGAGTTAAGGCCAGGGTGGTGGTAACTCCACATCAGCCCCATCTTGAGCTCAGATGAAGCATGAGAGTTGAATCCTGAGCAGACTCGTCCGTTCGCTCAAGCTCATGGTTTCTTTCATAAAGATGCATTTATGCCTTATGCCATTTCAGTGTGTTGTGTTAGGCACTAGTACACAGAAAAAAATAGTATTGAGTAGGAGTTCTGGAATAAACAGTGTGATTTTCTACTTTGAAAAGGATTCTTCCTTTAAATGATTAACTGTGTTTGATTCTGGGTATGCCAGCTGGCTAGGAGAGGGAAGGCAGGATTTGATAATGTTTAGTTTTTTCTTAGATGTTACAAGAATCTTAATTCCTTCCTACATTGTATTTCAAAATAATACAACTATTGATTTCAAAGTGGAATCGTCGATGAAACCGCTATTATCTTACGCCGTCTCAATAGCTGCACTTTCTCAGGTTTCTTTAATGAGCAAGGAGAAAAATCCCTTTTCTGTAAATGCGATATGTCAGGCTTTTAACTTTTAGGCGTACTCTCGAGGAGGAAAAATCTCTCAGATACACGTTTTTGAAAATGATAGCACTTCTAATACTGCGTGCAGCCAACAGACCAGATGGGGATGCCACTACCTGCACTCACCCTGAAAAAACCAGTTGTTTCCCAGCTCTGTATAAGTACTTGTGTGAGTAAATGCACGCCCGTCTTGCGTAGTGTGGCAGTCACCGGCCGTGGTAGGACACCCATCCAACTGTCATTTCTGCTAGAGCCGAGCCCTCCCAGTAATGATGTTTGCTTTGGCACAGCTTTCTGGCTCTAATTTGTCAAGTTGCAGTGAAACCCTCCCTTTGCATTTCCTGCCTGGGGAGAGGAACCTTGCTGCATATTGTGTTCTGCCCTGGAAATTCATCTTTATTGTGCTTCTGAACTTGAGCTTGACCTGTCCCCTTAAAGGGCAGGGGAAAGTTTTACAAACATGCCCCCAGGCTTAGAAACACTTGGAAACAGCAACAAGAAAATACCCTAAGCCATAAACTAAAGGATTAAAACGAGTGTAAAGAAAAGTTCATTTTTCTCTCTCTTTTCTTTTTTTTTCCCTTTGTTTTTTTCTTTTTTTTTTTTTNTTTTTTTTTTTTTAAAGGAAGGATGGCAGAATAATAGTCTTGTTTCCATTGATGATAACTTGCTGATAGAAAAATGAGAACAAGTTTACAGTAGCTTTGACATTAGTTACCTTTATTCAGCATGCTCCAGCTGCATTGAGCCCTCAGGAAGCCTTCACCATGCACACAGTTTGTTCTTGGGTGTGAAAGCAAACAGTATTTGAGTTGGCAGTAACTTCCCTTTTAGAGAAGTTTGCTGCCTCGGCAAGAAACCGCAGCATGAGCTTTCTGCTGTTGAATGTTTCCACTGGCAGGATGGCCTTTTTCCACATTTCCTTGGTTTAAGGAAACAGATTTTGAACTTACTTTTTTTTTTCTCTCTCTTTTTAAGACAAAATGCCAGCATTTAACAGCTGGAGTTAGCGTATAAATTATAGTATTATTTTATGCTTTTTCAGATGTATAAAAATTAAAAATCTGCCTTTATTCTGAAGGTATGCGAGTTATTGAAAAATAGTGATTAAAAAGTCAAACCTCTGTTATGAGGTTTTCAAGAAAGTCATTGTTATCTAAACAGTTACCCTTAATTACTCTTTTAATGACTTTTAATTGTTATAATTTACTTACGTTATTATACCTACCATATAGGTGATTTTAAAGGAAGTCCTTTGTTTCCCCTCTTTGATTAACAAGAAGGGTTTGTGCAGTTGAAGCACTCTCTCTATATGTGTATATATATCTAGATAGATAAATACATTTATTTATTTATTGCATGCAACATTGTCAGTCCTTCTTCTGTACCAGCCTTCCCACTGCAGCAGCCACTTCTGGAATATCGATGCAGGTATAGAGGTTTCGAAGCTGCACCTTGCCAAGATCCTACATGCTAACAAGAAGGGCTCTTAAATCTGGCAGTAAAGACATCCACATGCTGAATGGATGTGGATTCATCTCTGTTTCCTCCCTTCTGGGATGGCCTCTTTTCTTCCAAGCTGAAATTCAGTGTATGCTGCTCAAACTTTAAAATGTCTCGCATCGGCTACAAATTTCAGATCCTCACCTCAGCAGCTAGAATTAGAAACAGATCAGATGCAGGAAAGTAATGCAGTCAGCTGGTAAATTGTAGAGCTGCAGTCGCCATGAGTACTGGGGTGTTTGTGTTCTGTCAGCTCAGGGATACTTGTGTTTTGTTGAACTTCACTCTGCTAACATCTGTATAAATACTAAACATACAGCACACATCATCTAAGAAGCAAATCAGCCCAAAGGAGGCTTTGCTGGAGGAGTTTCCCTGGTTTCACAGGCTACAAAAAAGGGGAGGGGGAAGGAGAGGGGAAGCGAGAAAGTAAATATATTATGTACAATGCTGTTCATATTAAAATCACTTAATTTGTATTTTAGATTTAGGGGCAAAAATACGTTGTAATGATGAACAGCAGTGTTTGCGAAATGTGTATTTTTTATTTTCTGAGACAGTAGCCGTTTGTCATTTTTATCTCTGTGACTTGTAGACTTGATTGGATTTATTATGTATGCTGCATGTTTATGGCGTTTTTATTGTATGCTGTTAATTTGTTGTAACTGCTGCCACTTTCTTGCCAAGGACCCCTTGAAAGCAAGTATGTGTCAACAGTTACCTTCCAGTTTAATAAACTTAATGCTATTTCTCTGAAGTTTGGTGGAGGACATGCCTGTGCTGTGTTCATGGTGGGATTTTTAACTCTTGTAGCTTAGGAAAGTTGATGCAACTCAGGCGTAGTCCTACTGCATGTGTTTTTGAAGCTAAAGTGCGGTCTTTTATAATCATCATGTTTTAAAGTAATGGCTGGCTACAGGTAAACTCACTGTAGTCTTAGGACAAAGGGAAAAAGCAAAAAATAACTTACGCTTGTTTTAAGTAAGCAGGTCAATCAGCTTTTAAAATCATACATAAAATGGCCTTTAAATATGATGCTGATGGTAAAAAAAAATAAGATTTTACCTTTTTATATTCTTGTAATCCATAAACATTGATAAATTATCCATATGAGATTAGAGTGTAGTTATTGCTAATAAAACTGAACATGTTATGTGATCTGGATTAAGCAAGATGAGGCTTCCTTTTCTGGGAAAGATGCAAAGACAAAAATACTGCAGAGTTACAGTGTACTGTGGATGTATGTATTTAAGGCATAACTAGAGGTAGAATTAAAACAATAGAATTAAGACACTTTTGTTAAAATAATGGGTAAACTTGATACATTTCATTCTCGTTCTGTTTAATTTGAGTGTATTATTGCCTAATGAGGAATCTCACTGATGCTTGTTCCATGAGGTAAGCTGTGCTATTAACTTTCTCAATAATGAGGCAGAAGTGTGCTCTGAGGTAGGGGAAAGTGTTCTTCAAATGAAAAGAAACTGCTATATGCATTTTTTTAATGTTGTGACCATGAAGTGTGGTTCTCAAGCAATACGAGATGTGTGCCCCTCAAAAAGTGATGCTCTTGCAGAGGCAGGAGTAACTTCTCACTGTGAGTGCGCTTGCTGTTGAGCGTTGTGATTTGGTGGGACCAAGTTTGTAAGATGGCTGAATTTTAAACATCTGTAGAAGTCATCATAGACCAGAATAAGTCACACTGGAAGAGTGGAGTCTCAGTGTGTGTTGCTGCAGTATCTTCAAAAGTGCAGATTCTGTCTTGTTCTGCAAGAACCCTGCATTAATATCCTCTTCTCCTGGAAGGGTCATGTAAGGTTTGCTTTTGGTGTTGGTGAAACCTACCTGTTGGCACTATATGTAGCTAAAGACTGGTTTGCTCAACGGTGCCAATAAAAGACAAACCGGGATTTTGTTCAACTCGATTCATTTGTGTTATGAACTGGGTTTTGTTAGCTCTGTCCATGTTTTGTCTCTATGTTATCGTATTCACCTCCCGTTCCACCTTTCCCATCACTTTTTGCATATTTCATATTGTAATGGTTGCCCATATGCGTACTTGGAAATAGCACCTGCTTTTTCTAGAGTCACAGCACTACCAAGGGAGATGCCTGATTTGTAATCCTGGTTGTATTAAAACCTGGTATAATGCTGATGGGCTATATAGTGTGGATTCGGAAACAGGAAAACTCCTCACTGAGTGATTTTGATATGAATTAAAGATAGCCCATATTGGCAGTACCTGCATTTGCACTAGTATGTGCGTCTGTGTGCACGCATGCCCTCTGCCATACTTCAACTAAGTTTTCAGCACTCATACGAGGGGTAAATTTCATCTGTGGCAATGCAGAAAACTGACTTTTGTTCTCCTTTCTTGCATTTTTGTCCATTTCCTTTAGCAATAGTAGTGGTTCTGATACAGAGGCACTGTTTAATGGTGTTTTCTGCATTTATATTATGGGCAGAGATACTTTGTGCTTTAATGAATTAATGTGCAGGCAGAAATGCAATTTGACTAAACAGATTATAAGAAATAGTTTATCTGAAGAGGCAGGAGTGTACCTTTTGAGTCTCCAGAAACATTAAGTTATGTGGGGTTCAACCCGGTGCCCCTCTGATGGAGGAAATTAAAGCACCACTTGGCACTCAGCAGGCTAGTGATCAAGCCTGTGTGGGTTTTTTTGCTCTTGGGTTCATCCTGTGAATCCACCAAGAGACGAGTCTTCCTCCTGCAGTCTGTCTGGGCACTTGCAGCAGTGTCCATGTGCCTCAGTGGCATGGGTGCTTTCCTCAGTTTCCCTGGTGCCAGACCCTACTGGGGGCTAATTCTGTGCTTCCTGAAATGTTCCTCTGCTGAACCAAACCCAGGACAGATAAACTGAGAAAACAGGTCTCATGTAGTGCGTACAACTAACAAATATTGTTTGTTTAGTGCTTCCCCACCCTCACGTTTAATTGTATAAATTAAATGTCGCGTCAGTCTGCCTGAGGTGTTGGCATTCTATTCAAATTTCAATTACCACCATTAAAGTATATTTACGCAGTGCGTGAATATAGGGAGAACGTATTTATAGCAATCTTTTATTGCTAGTTACGTCCTAGAAAAATAACACCCAAGTGCTGAATCGCTAAGTTTGAGCAAGTTTTAAGGTGAAGCAAAATATCCTTTCTCAGGCAGAACAAAACAGCAGTGAATTGTATCACTGCTCAGCTCACGTCTGTGTGACTGTACAGCAGTAATAATATATTGTTACTGGAACGACCTAAATAATTAATTGTAAGAAAACAACGTAGTTAAGGCTCAGGAGGGGAGCAAAGGGGAGAGGTGCAGGACTGAATTTTCTCACTGCCTGAAAACACCATTTGCAATGATTTAGCAAAGCTCTGTTTAGCTTCTGCTAGGAAGAAAATAATTGAACTGAGGCTGAAATTATACTTCTGAAAGAATAAACTTTTCTATATATCAAACATTTCATGAAGTCAAGCAGTGCTATATCTAATGAATAATTAAAGTAGTCGAAAAAAACCATTTCTTCATGTATAACTTAATTATGTGTGTGAAGCATTTTTACCCTTATGAAAAAATGTAAGGAATGACTTTTGTTTTCATCTCCATTCATTATAAGAGAGGTTCTTGCTGTAAAATATGAAGTGTTGTGGAGCTCTGTGAACTTCTTGGTCACTTTTCAGGATTGTCCTACGTGACCCTTAAAGTGTTGGTGATAGATTCAAGTGTGGTGCTGTTTGTTGGTTTTTTTTTTTGTCTAAAGCAGTAGTCGAAAATATTTGAGAAGAGTGCAAATGGTACAACCGCTGCCTTGTGTATACAAGAGAGGTTTTGTGAGACAGAGGATTAAAAGATTTCACTATTTCATATAATGAGAAAATAGAGTTTCTGTGAGAGTAGATGAACTTCTAGATAAAGTTGCAGCTGCTCTGAAGTATTGTTTTCTTCCTTACTCTTATGTTGAACATGTTTTAATTAAGTCTTTCCAAATCTTGCTAAAATAGAAGCTTTTCCAATTTACCTTTTCAAGCCACATCGGACCCACCTTTCAGCAAGCTCACAATGTTCTTGAGGCTTTTGCACCAGCAGTGTAATTGCCTCTGGTCTGGAGGTCGGTACTGACATTATCTCCAGCAACTTGGACTTAAACTTATTGTGACTGGTACATTTATGCTGGGGAGCTCAGATTCACCAGGATGGTTGTTTTACAGGTGTCCTGCAGTTATTGGGTTTTTATCTTGCAATAGGAGCATGGGTAGGACAGGTCTTTGGAATACTGTGATCCCAGTCACTTCTGCTCATGTAACTGATGCTGCTGTACCTGGATGGCTTTCCCTGTTCAAGTGAGAGGCTGGCAGCTGCTCTGCTCCACCAAGAGACAAGATCTTTTAGCCTGTGGAATCATTCAAATGCAGAAAAACACTCTTTTTTCTGTCCTTACTCCTTCCCCGTTCACAAATGTTGGGTTTTGTTTCTCGCCTCCACTTAATAAAATCAAAACTATTAGTAATAGAAGAACCTGCAGAAAGGAGAGTTTTTTCTCCCATCTGCCATGTCATGCATTGATGTGAAAGAAGCTGAGATCACATTTCTCCTGGCAGGTGCCTCACTGGGAACCTGGATGTGGGGAGCCCATTCTCTCAGAAGTGCATTTATCCCAATGTGAGTCTTGTCCTCTGCAGCAGAGGAATGAGCCTATGGAGTGAGTTGCAGCTGCTTAAGAAGAAACAAGTTAACATTTTCTTAAAGGTTTCTTTGGGAGTCCTCATCTACTGTAAAAGTGCTTTTCTAAATTTCTTTGAGTGTAGGGTGAGAGGAGGTTGTTCAGCTTTGATGATCCTTGGTACTCATCAGCTAAACCTTCATTTTTGTCTGGGAGGTTATAAGAATTTTTCTGGTGTTTGTAGTGGTTACTGCCATGGAAATACGTCTATTCAAAGGCAGAGAGCTACTTAAAATTACCTTCAGCCAGCAGGTCCTTGCTGCATTTCCAAGGGTTCCTTTGGCAATGACAAGGATTTCAGAATAGTGTCTGGGCTTTCTTGCTAAAACGTTCCTTAGGATACAGTCCATAAGAGTAAGGATAGGAAGTTTTTAAATATGGCATTACAGATCAGCTTTGCTTCTGAGTGACTTGGGTTTGGTATGCTTGGGATGTTTTCTTATCCTTTATTGCTCTCTTTGTACAAACAAATTTACATTGTATTCAGATTATTTCAAACCATAAACTGTTAAGACGTTCTAATGTGGAAACATCAGTAGTAGAAATCTGAGCTAGACACAGGTATTAATCCTACTGTTTGATAACTCAGGGAAGGTTTTGGATTAACCACTGAAGGATTCTGATTTGGTTCTGGGTACTGCAGTCAAGAATAGGTTTTTATTTTCCGTGTGCCCAAGTACTTGATCCAAATGTATTCTGTTCTTAGGAAAATGTTACTTATTTAGCACCAATAGTATTTACAGCATTTACTTTGTTCCTATTAGTTTGCATTTAGCTTTGCACATCTTTTGACTTCCTTATGTCTTTGCATGCTTAGATGGCTTCATCTAGAGACAAAGTCATCAGAGCATTTAAAGTGACTGAAAAATTTTGAGGATCTTCTCAGTGATGCTACTGGTTTTCATTTTTCAAGAGCAGTGCAACCCTTTGTTCTGGGTTAATATACCTGACATGTTGGAGGGGAATTTCTGGAAAAAAGACCCAAACAGTTTTCAAGAATATTTAATTCTTGAGTTGTAAGCAAACATTGACGTTGGAGTCTCGAGCATTTCTAGCTGAGGTGTTGAAGATTTCTAAGAAATTCTGTTCTGTTCCTAGAAGATGTTGCTATTTTTATTATCTGGGTTTTTTTGGAGTTCTCTGATCCTGCTAGAGAATGTCTGTTGGGTCAGGAGCACAGCTGAAGCTGAAGGTCAGTCCATACACTTCCTAGATGACAGAATATGCACAGCTGGCAGCTTTCCATCCCTTTTTTTAAATTTTTTTTTTTTTTAATGAGCAGAACAGTTTGCTAAGCATACACATGTTTTAATGATAGCAAACTAAATTTACACATCGTACAGTGGTAGTTTGCCACATTAATTACCTTGTCAAAAGTAATAGGTAATTACCACATCAAATCACCTTCATATGTTATATGGAGGCATAACTTGCTAAATTATTTTAAAAAACAAACAAACAAAATCCCAGAAGCCCAAGGGCAACATCACCACAAAACTGTCTCTTTCTTTTCTAAAATAAAACACTTTAGATGTGAAGGCAGGAGCTTCCCTAACCCCAGCCAGCATCTGCTTTGGATTATGGCAAAGGCTTCTCTGTCTCTGCAGTGGGATGTTTGTCCTGGGGCTGGTCACTGGGTACTCCAGTTCCTCTCACCACTGGGCTGTAGCCTGCACACTGTCTTTTTTGAGGAGAACTAAAAGGCAGAGTTTTTGAGGAAAACTAAAAGGCAGAGGAGTTCTGCCAGGGAGGGGAGACCCTCTTGTATAGCTTCTGATCCTCTTGGGGAATTAATGTTTTGACTCTTACTTTAAATGTTTGTTGTATTTTTGGTTAGGTGGTGACTGAAGAGGTATGAAAAGAGGTGGCAAGTGGAGATGCCTTTTGAAGAGGCATCAAGATCGTTCTTTTACCAGTGCTTCTTTCTCTTACACACCTAACACATACATACACTTTAGCCCTTTTTCTACAGGGCGTCTCTGTGGGATTTCACAGGACCAGTAATCACCAGTTGTGTTCTTTGTAGCTTGCTTGTTGAGATAAAGCAAACCTTCCTGCTCTTTTATCTTGTTGCCATCTTGCACTTTGTCTCCTTCGCCAGGCTGTGATCCAGCAGTCGCTGTTCCTGGAAGAACAAGCAGAGGGTTGTGAGTGATTACTGATTGTTTGGATCAGTGCAGTGAAACCACTACTTACTTTATTTTACCTGTCGATTTATGCCTAGCCTGGAGCTAGTCTTTCTGGTGAATTCATACATAGATTTTTTTTCCCCGTCTAGGACTGTGCTGGAAGGAACACTTCTTCCATGTGACAATCAGCAGTATTAGAGAAGCAAGAAAAGTAGAAAGCTTTGGTTATTCTTTTTTTATCCAGTAGTTAGCAAAACTGCATTTCTGATAAAACTCTGCAATAAATTTGTGAAACTGTTTTAATACTTTAATGTGTGTAGAGCACGTGCCAGAGGGAGGTCATACAAAGGGACCAGAAGCTGAGTTATGCAAGTCCTTGTCTTTTCTTGCCATGGTAGAAAAGGGAGAATAGAGACGTGGGGGACCTTTCCCTGAGAAGACCTTTCCCAAACCACATGTTTCTATCAATCCTGACTAGTTTTGGTCCTGATATTGCTTTTACCAACCTGTACAACTTGACCAATTTGAAAGACCTAAGTAAGTCCCAGTCTGTTCCCATGTATTTCATAAAGTTCAGTTAGTGGCTCCCTTTGCAGATAAATAATAATGCCTGAGATCCTCCTCACTTTGCCCTTTTTGAGGTCTGAGAAGGGCATTTGAGGCAGGTTGGTGGGGTGAGCTGGCCATAGGGAGCCCCTGCATATAGTCTGGAGAACCATATTGTGGTGGTCCAGCAATCTCTGTTGGAAACTGTACCAGAGCACTGTGATCAGGGAAATTTGTGATCTGAATCTGTCCTGAGAGCTGATTCTTGTCCTGACATAGGGTGATTCTCTCCTCTGTTTGTACTCTTGTAGGGAACGGCATCCCTCATGCCTCACCTACCTCTGAGTCATCTTCAAAGGTAGAGAGATAGCAGGGAGAGGAGGGGACTTCCTCGCCAGTGCTCCTGGCCTCCCAGGCTGTCCTGGCACCCTCAACACAGCCTCTCTCTAAGCCTTGGGATGGACCCCTGCCATCTGCAGCAGGGCCCACTGAGATTGCGGGGCTGCTGTCATCGTTCAATTACAGCCACGGTGGGGCAGCAGGAAGGCTTCTGCCTCCTTTTCTGAAGTTGTGGGTGAGACGTTTTTTAAATTATTATTTTTTTTTTAATTCTTTGGTGGTTGCTGCTTCCTCTTGCCCAAGATTTCTTAGCCGGCACTCAGGGAGAACTTGCCTTAAACGGGAAGTGTAACTGAATCCATTGCAAATTAGCAGTTAAACTGACAGAAGGACGTTGGAGTTTCTAGTTGTTGCGTTTTAAAGTTGGCCAAGTCATGCTGTGGATATAAAAGGATTGTTCTTCACACTCTGGCATGCTGGGCGAGGAGGCTACTGCAGCGTGTCCACACAACATGGCTGAACGTGGCGTAATCTGGTTTGAAATAAACTCGATGACTCTCTTCTCCGCCTCTGTTTGAATTAATACTGGGAGTTTGAGAACAGAATGCAAAATGCATCATGTCTTCAGTTTTCCAACAGCTGGCACAGAGATGGTGTTGTTTAGGAGGCCACTCACCAATCCATCCCCAGCCATGTGGAAAATATTAGCGGTGCCGTATCATGGATACAGTACCTCTATTTTCCAAAAAGACAAGCACTTTCTGTAGGAACTGAGCCTCCGCTTATGATTCCGGGATCCCTTTTTTTTTTGATCTCTTCTTTCTTGCTGGGTGCTGACTGAGATATTTCTGGGGTAGGTGCCAGGGTTGTTCTCTCGCTAATGATTCATGTGCCCTTCGCATGTTGTGCTGCAAAATGACATGTAACAGCGTGTACTCAGTATTTACGTTACATCAGTTTGGCTCTCCAAACATGTGCTTTCGCTTTCATCTCAGAAGTTGTGCCACTCTGTAATAGGCTTGTGATGCTGCAGTAGGTAAACGTTGTTTGAAGAATAATTTCTGGAATATTTGGGGCCACAAGTGAAGTGCCTGGTGCTCTGCTGCGTCATGGTTTCTAAAGGTAGAAATGTGCTATTAGGGAACTGCAGCACTTTGCAAACGGATCCTGGTCTCGGGCAGATGGGATGCTTGGGTGCTTGGCTGCGAGCATGATGGGCACGACCCGCTGCACAGCAGCCCCTTTGCTGTTCTCTCCTGTGAATTAACAACCTGAGAACTGTAGGAATCGGACTCCATGTAAATTAACTTTCGCACAGATAACTATCTGTATTTAGGAGGGGTTTATCTGATGAGCAGCAGGGTGAAGGCAGAGGGAGGAGGTAGACTCCTAGCCCTGTGCAGATGGGCTGGGGCTCAGCCCTGAGCCTGCTCAAGTCTGTGCTGCAGGATCTCCCAGCCACAGATTGCCAATATGTTCCTAATATAGTTGTGGCTTTCCTAGTGCAGATACAGCATACGAGGGGAGACCACTGATTGCATTCCTGTAGACCACTAGAGAGCTATTAACTGGTAATGGCTTTCCAACTGTCCTGGGGTGGTACTGGAGCGCGTGTCTCCTTCACCTTTGTGTATAACACTTTCGAGTTTATTACGTTTTTCTAAATGACTCAGTAGCGCGTGCTCGGCTTTGGGTGGCCCACTTGAAACGCTTTTAGAAGGGTTTGCTTTTCAGAAAGAGCTAAGTGTTATCCTTAGAAATACAGGCTTTTTTACAGAGTAGTAATGTATCTTCTGTATATTTAACGTGGGACGTATGCCGGTAGATCCGTTGGCCTCTTTGTGGATTACAGTTCTGCATTTCTTTGGAGGCTTTTGAAAATTACAGAATTGTACACATAGTATAGATATGAAGCTGAATTACTCTCTGTAGTATGTGTTGGATCAGGACCTAAAGTGAGGAATAGATCTCAATTTTTTTTTTAAATTTCTTTTTTGTCCTCTCCTGATTTTACATCCAGATCATTCTGTGATACATAAAGTCCTTATGGACTTTCAAGGTTTGTACTGAGGAATTAGTCTTAATAGTGTAATCTAGGAAAAGCAGAGACAACTTTTCCAACCTGTGATTTGTCTGGTGCAAGTTTCTGTTCTAAAAAATGTCATTTCTCCGAAGAGAAAGAAAAGATAACACCTTCCGAACCACCATTTGTCCTCAGAATTTGTGTGTGACTGGTCCAGACAGTAAAATTTCATGAAGATGTGTATGTTGTTTAAGAAGTACTATTAAAAATTAATCCAATTTTCTGTTCTTCTGGTGTAAATAAATGACAAAAAAACCCAGCTTGAAAACAAAATGGCCACTTTCTGAGTTTTAAGCAGAATAAAAGGCTGTTTATCCTTTCTACTTTATTTTAAGCTGTGGTTTTGCTGTTCAAGAGACAAATTCTAATCAGCCACCGTATCAGACAAATGGGAGCTTTAGCGAGCAGTTCGTATGTTGGAAGGGAGCACTAAGATTCTCATTATAGTGCACGTCTGAATAATTAGTAGGACCACTCTGCACTTTTTTTTGGCAGTAAGAAGAAACTTGCTTTTCACTGCAGCGACAGGCTGACAGGAGCATCTAGCAGTTCGGTCATTAGTGTGTGCTTGCCATCAATGTCATGTTACGGTGTCAAATTAGAGTGTGCCCCCTCCGGAGCCAAGCTGGACCTGCAAATTATCCTTCTACATCCCAGGAAATCGTGTTTGCTAAACCTCGGATCAAATGGGAACAAATTATTAACATGGCTCATAAATTAACTAGTTTACAGGCTTATAACTTTTTACAAGTAGATAATAAAGACAGAAGTTTCAGGACTCTGTTATGCTTAGTTCAAAGCCGTGATGCTTTTTGGGTTTTTTTCCTTCTTTCTTATTTGTTGTAGGTAGCTTGGCTTTCCTCTTATGGAGGGCAGGGGGAGTTGTGTACAGCCAAGGAATTAATGTTTAGAAAATCTAGTGTCCTAAAGGAAGCAAATGTAAATCCACTGAAAACAATATAATTAAGTTTGTTATCTCATTGCCTGATAAGTCACTGACAATAGTCTTTCTTCTTGTAGTGGCAGTTGTTCGTTAATGAGTTCACCAATTAAGTTTGAAAGATTACAGCCTTTGCCAAGAGGATTTATCTGTTAAAAGCATTATATTTTTTGTGATACATTCTTACCATATTGTAAGCCTCTTTGTTAAAGAGGTATAAGAGTACCTCTTAAACACATTAAATCCTATTATAGGCCCAAAAATAATTTTACAATCTGTTTACACATTAGCATCTACAAAACTGTAACAAATCTGCCCAGAGATGTCTGTTTTGAGAATAGGATGCTAACAGATAGTGCACTCTCTTTGAAGCTGGATTGCCCTTGTGAAATGAGTGCTTTTTTGCTACAGAATAATTGTTTTATAATGACTTATGACTATGCAAATAATATTCTTTTTATATCTCCTCCTTTTTAAGCCTCTCCTCGGCGAAGTTTTTCAACCAATGCAGAAAAAATACAGAATTGTTGCTGCTCTTTTCCAGCTTTTGGATCTAAAATAAACTAAAAAGAGCAAGTTTTGTGCTTTCTACACATTAGTCTCATTCACCCACATACAAGCTACTGCTACCTTTCTTTTGTACCTTCAAGGGGGTGAGTAAGCCTTGATATCAGAGATCAAGTCAGCATTTTTGAAAGGGCCTAGCATGCAAAAACATGCAAAATATATCTATTCGTAAGAAAACGCCTGAAAATGCCAGAGGTTATGCTTAGTTTATCTGTCAGCAAATTTAACTTAAAGTAGGTGGTAGTCAATTTAGTAAATACTTTACTAATATTGTAACTATAAAGAACCATGAATGCAGTCTCAGCATCCTGACCTGTGCATGTTTTAATGACTTTGCTAGGGAAACACACGCTCTATTGCAGATTAGCAATAACGTAATTTCTGCAAGAAGGTTTGCTTGTACTCAGTCATATTGAAAGAGAGGAGAGAAAATTGTGTGCTGTAGTTAATCCTGGGAAAGAGAACTTTTTTTTGTTGGTTATCATATCCAGTGCCTCTGGGCAAATCCTGTTCTGATGCTTGTGTAAATCTGTTAACTTTATCAGGCATAATACTGAGTTATAATTTTTCTGAAGTTTCAGTGCCTCTTTGCTGTGTCCTCCCCTTCACCATCCAATGTGCTCATTGCAGTCTTTTATGCGCAACTGAGGAAAGTGGGGGCAAGAGTGATTTCCTACATCAGAGCTACCTTAAAGTTCATTCATGTGAATTCCCTGTTGCTACACACCTGCAGACCCACTCCTAGCACAAAACCCTCTCCTTTCAGCCTTGCGGATGCCCTTGCCTCCAGAAGCAGCACCAGTGCAGCACAGCCCAAAGCAGAGTAGCATGGGCAGGGCAGCAGCACCTTTTATTTCTTTTAAGCAAGACATTTCCTTGTCCTGTTCTATGAAGCTAGAGTCCTAGGCAATGTGTTGTCCCTGGGTGATTTCCCAACCCCTCTTAGGAAATGATGAGGCCAAGGTGAGGATACTTGCTAATATGATTAACCAGACCCATTCTTTGGGTCCTCAGTTCAATTCTGCCTTCTGTGATTCTCACCACTTTCTTAATATAAAGTGCTTGCTGTGAGCTGGTAGCTCATAGCCCAATGGTTAATAAATGTGATATATCCCTAAAGCATTGCAGCAGATGCCCAGCAGCTATAAATGAGTAGGGCAGTGCTAGATCGGGTAGCAGGGGCTCTGGTCTACATCACCTTGGAGAACTTAAATGTCTGAGGTTCTAGGAGCAATGTTAAAGTTGGAACTTTGTATTTAACCAGCCACCTTATCGTGATTTAGACATTACAGCATTGGAAATAAGACCACCCACTACCTCACATACACTGTGTATGCTGCTGCCCTGCATGTGGCATTTAGGGAAATAATGAAATGATACCTGTGAGATAGTGCTATTTGGTGCCTGTTTAACAGGACAAAATTGTGCACCCAGTTGTGAAAAAAAGAAGTGTGAATTGACTATACTATGGGTTGCCTAATTGTTCAGAAAAACAAAGGACTTTTTGTTGCAGTATCGGCCATCGTCAGAATCCAGTTTATGGTACTTCTCAAAAGCTTTAGTGCTTTCTTTTCCTATTCTTAGTGTAGTTGGTACCTGTGAGAAGCAGTGCTGGATGTTTCTGCACGTTTTGGCTAATGGGAGGTTGATCTGAAGCACAGTGGGGTTTTGCCCATCGCATCGGTGGCTATTGTGTTCCAAGCATCCGTCTTTGGTCTGCAGTTTCTGAACATGCGCTTTAGTCTCACATCAGACTTTTCCTTCAGTTCCAACCCCCCTTAACTTCTTCTGTCTTTGCTCCCTTCCTTACCTTCATCCAACCACATAATTGCTTTATATTGCTTTAACACACCAATCTGTGAAACTGCTCCATTTTCTCGGTTATTGGGCTATTTTCCTTGTTCTTTTGCAATAGAAATCCTTAGAGATTGTGCCTTTTGCACAGTAGCAGATTTATGTTTAAGGAGACTGGCAGTCCTTGGAGAATGGGAAGTCGCATGTCTTTATCCTCAGCTGATGATACTGAAGAAAGGATTTCTAGTACCAGTAGGCTTGCATGTAGGCATGTAAAAATGATGCCAAAAGCCTATATGTTCTAAATATACGTATTCACAAGTGGAGGGAAAATGCTGATACTGAGCACTGCAGTCTGCTTTGTGTTCTAACCTAAGTGTAGCAAGCTGGCTTAAATCATCAAATATTTTTGAACTCTGCATGGAGGCGGATGTTGTCTTACAGAGTGAAGGGAAAGTTGACATGTACTGGCATGCTCAGAGCAGACTTTATAGCACTGAATAAAGATCACATCATATTTAAATCACAACAGGACAAACCACCCAACCTTCCCTACCCTTGGGAGTAGGGAACACCCCTGGCACTTCCTTTTGGGGTGGGAAAGCTCCCTTCCACATACATCCCAGGTACTGATAAGGAACTTGGAAGCTTTAGTTAAACTGAGTTAATCAGGTTTGTTTTCATTTTTATGGCACATGTTGATGTGTTTGCGGTGACACCCTCTAATTTTTTTTTTTTTACTTTCTGTGCTGTTTAAAAAGAAAAACCAAGGAAACAATGTCCTGTTTGCAGTGAACAGGAGCTTTGGATTACAACATGGAAAATGAATTAGAATTTCTGTCTTGAGTAAAACATACAAATTTTGTGCTGTGATTTTTGATACTGAATGATCAGGTTCTAGCAAAACACACATATCACACAAGAGAAAGCGTTGTATTTATAAACACTTCCCTGGCTCTGCAAGCTCTTGTTCACCTTGGAAAAAGCCCTGTTCATTCTTCAATAAAAATACATGCATTTAATTCTTGAGCAGCAAATTTGTGCATTTTAGTTTTAATTCACAAAGAAGGTTTGGCTTAACAGAAACCTGTAGTTCCTTTCAAGGCAGCTCCATGAATTTACATAGAAAATACCAACTGGCACGAGGAAATAACTCCTTAAGCTTAGAAAGGTCTCTGCTCAGGATCCTTATACAGGGTCACCTCGTTCAGAGGTGCTATGGCATGTGCAATATGCATTTTCCTGTGCTGTCCTTTTGGTTTTCTTGGTCTGATTTTATCTCTGCTTTTGGGAAGTTAAAGATGTAGCAAGTGTGGCAGAAACTTCTTTGAGGGGAATGATACCCTATCCAGGCTTGAGACTGCAGACAGGCATGTCTGCAAGTCACATAGTGGATAACTAATCCACTTGTTTGAAAGTAATATTTTGGTGTGGTTATCCATGGGAAGCGTCAAGGGAAATTCAGTGGTATTTCACGCTTGATGGCTTCTGTGCTGGTGCAGGTATGGACTGAGGAGCCCTGTGCAGAAGGCTGATGTTGACACAGCTTATGCAGGTTGAGGGTCAGGGCTGGCTGTGACCAAGCTGCTATTTCAAGGGTAGGGTGAGTGAAGGACCTATTCTGGACTGGACCCTCTTCCTCCCATGCTCTTTTGTTTTCATTGGATAGGGTGACGGCGAGGCTGGAGGTGGGTGTGAAGGGGGTGTTTTGTGCTGTCCCCAGGTGGTAGGATCCAAGTTGGCCAAGCAGCCCCTGCCCAGCTCCTGGTGCTAAGGGTTATGCATTTTCTGAAGAGCTGGTGGCAACCTTCAGCTGCTGGCAAGCTCGTGTGCTGCCTACACCACTAACTTTGGTCTGACCACAGGCATGAAGAAAATGGAGGTCAGGGATGAACCAACAGCTGCAGAAGCCTTGGGTAATCCTTCTGTAACCATGGGCAGGAGTGTGCTGCCTATGATTTGTGAATTCATCTGCTTTGAAAACATCCTGAGTGTGACTGTACCTATATTAATGCAGCGATGCACTTTCCAAGCCAAAGAGTTAGTGTGACCTTTGATGGGCTCAACCTAATGAGTACAGAGATTACGAAGAAGCAAACCCTATGCTAAATTGGATGTCTCAACTGAATAATCCTTCAGCAGGCATGCAGGACTTGGACAGCCAGCAGCAAGGGAAACTGTACCAAAAATTTCAGGCTAACTTACTTTGGGTTAACTGGTATGACAAAATGATGAATGGTGAGGTTTTGCGATGCAGCAATTGCATGGATGTTGAAATGTTAATTGTGTGGGCTCAGCTGCTTTGGGCTGGACGTGCTGTCCCTCATATGCAGCTACCCCAGCAGCTGCTGACCCAGGGACAGGAGTTTGGCAAAGGCAGTTTGGGAGGAGCTGAAGTATGTGCTCAAGGCTGTCTTGCACCGTGGTAAAAATGGCTTCTAGCTTTCTTTTCTGTTCTTGACGTGCTCACATACCCTGGGGTGATCTGTCGTTGTGCTTGTTTGTGGGCAGGACAATCTGCCTGTGTGTGCAATGTGAACATGGAGGAGCGGGTTTACATAGTCCTATGGGTTTTTATCCAAGTGCTTTGACTTTGCAGGTAAATACACAGGGCCATGCAGTGGTGCTGGGAACAAGAACTTACCTTCCCACCTCTGCAGCAGGCAGTGTTTGGAACAGAGGTCAGGGGGGCCAGTTGTGTAAGGGGCATGTGCAATTTAGTAAGTCAGTTGCATGGGTTAGCATTACATACACTTTTCTGTAGGCTTCTGACTATTCCCAGTTTTGTAAATGAAGTCCTGAGTAATTTGCCCAGAGATTGAGGGGTAGGAGCAAACCTCAGGCCTCTTGATTTCTCTGCATTTGCTTCAATCACAAGGTCGTGTTTCCTACCAATTTCACACCCATGAATGCATGGGTTTGAACACACAAAATTGTAGATGCAAATTTAGATACTCTTGAGGCACCTTTGGTCCTTTCTTCTGTTGTTTCCCACACGTGAGGCCTTAGGGCTCTAAGTCTGTTAATTATAACTCCTACATTAGTGTGTCAGTGCAGAAGCATCACTTTCTGATTTGGATTAAAAAGCCCTTCATCTCAACAAAGCATAGTCAGTGCAGTTGATAGCAGTGTGCACTGAAACATGTTAGATAAAAGTGATGCATTTCATGTGTGATACCAAAATGGCTAATGAATTATTTTAGCCTAAGTTTTATTACCCATTACTTACTTAATGCTTCTGCAACTTACTACCCAAAGCTATGAATTTATGTGTAAACTCACCTGCTGTTTTATCTTTCTGTTCTACCAAGAGTCTCTCTCTATAAGGTATCTGCCCTTAATTTTAGTCCATCCTGATGTGGACCTTCCTGTGACTTAGATTCTCATCTCAGTAAAAGTTCATTCTTAGGGGTGGAGCTGGACTTGGAGGCTTTGATCCAGAGAGCTTGTAGTTCCCTGGCCCTGTCCAGGGCCACTGTCCCCATGTGTATTTGCAGAGGAGATAACATCTCACTCAGCTTTCCTCTCTTCTTCCCCTTCTCTGTCCTTCAGGTACTCTTCCTCTCAGCTCCCTTGTCAAGGGCCTGTCTCAAGATATCGCTGGTTCATTTTTCTTTGTCTTCATGTGTCCCCAGGATAATGGGAAGGTGCCGAGGAGCATTGCACTGGGCTCTCTGAACAGTTTCTGACTATCTGACTTTGACAAGAAGTTTTGGGGGCTGCAGGCACACACAGCGTGTACTATACTGTGGATAGTTTTTTGGGTTTTTTTCTGCTTTTGTTGCTCCTGTGCAAGGTTATATTGTGCATGGACAAATCCAGCCTTCTGGAAAATGTTCAGACTGTAGATTTAAGGGCAGGAAACATTGAGAGAATCTACCTGGTTTGTCCTAAACCCACGAAAAACAGAAAGACCATCTGAGAACTAAGTTATAAGGACTTCCTCTTGTGTCCCAGGTTCTTTATACCAGGAGTCACTAGACAGTGGTATGGCTACGACATATCCTATAACATAGGATACACAGTTGTCTTCAGTGGAAAATTGTCTGAAAATAGGATAAGACAAAGCACCTATGTTTACTGGGGTCAAGTTTTACACAAGTAGGTGAAATGGCCTGGCTATATACAAAGATATAAGAACAACATTTTTTGCCTTCAGGACTTGTTGGGCAGAAAATAACTTGGTCCTACCGAAGCTGGGACATCTGGTGCATAAAAGGGTGTAGTGTTTTGTAATGACTTGAAAGTGGCATTACTGCAATATATATAATAACATGGAGATGGTGTGGTATGGTGTGAGGAGCTTGGGTAGAATATATAAAATGTCATGGTTTTCACATACATTGTGGGAAAGAGAAAATAACTTCAAGTGTAAAGGATATGGAAATTCAGTGAATAAACATCAGTGCATTCGAGGATTTTTTCATGCAACAAGCTAGATTTATCTTTCACAGGAAAAAATCTATAAACATCAATGACTACAGTTACACAAGGAAGATTGGGTGTGCTACTTTTCAAGAGATCTCCATTTCCTTAAATTTAAACAATCAAACATTAGAAGATCTAAGATCTGATTCATTTCTCATTTGTATCGGTTTCATCCAGGACACCTCCTGAGATTTGAAAAAAAGCTGTGCTGTTCAACACCTGAGTAAGCGAAAACGAGGTTCTTTTTTCCTGTTTGAGATCAACAACATTTCAACAGCCTGTTTCTTAACAGGCAAAATGAACTAGAACTATCGAAACACTCTGTTCACTTCGGGCAATAATTCACCAGGGCTGTGCAAGTTGTAAACATATTGAGAAACTGCCCTTCCAGATTAAACTGGGGGTGGGTTGGAAGTACAAGGGAAATCCAACATTTCTTGAGAAGCTAGGACTTATCTTTCTTTCTTTTCAAGCTAAAAAAGCTCTCATGAAAATGCAGGTGCAGCTCTATCTTACATCTAGGCAACAAATGACTCAACCAAGAACATTATCTCCTAGTCCAGAAGCAGTTGTGTGCTTCTACCTATCCTATTGCATGGGAGAAGACATGGAAACCTGGAACTGTACGACCACCTTCATGGAATATTGCATATTCTAGTGTTTTTGTTAGCGCATGTGTTCACAGACTACATCCACATGGTATAATGCCCCAGAGACATATAGCATAACATGATGCAGTTTACATCTAAGTCAAGCCTCTCTTGTATGACCTAAAAGCTTTGTAAGAATTTAGCAGCAATATCAAGAAAAAACTAATATAAGCGGTCCATTAATGAATAAGTCCTTGAGTGTCAGGAAGCAGACGTTGTTGGAAACTTGGGTAATATTACTGTTGGGTTTTATTAATTAAATGTAGCTATTAATATGACCTTGGATTTCAGCACAATGACCTCTTTTGTGAGTATGATTAGCAGATGTTTACCATAATTCTTCACTCTGTGAAAAATGCTTGTTGCACCCAATAAAAACAACCATATTTACTTTGCTAAATCAAATATTTGCAACTTGGGTCTTACTTTATATATCATGGCTCCAGTGTCTTATACTTTCCAAGTTTAAGGCTGAGGGCCCTTGGTGTAACATATGCGGTAGATCTCCAAGTACAATGACCTATTGTATTAGTGAGTGTTTTCTTCCTCCCTCTTTGGCATTGTATCTCCTACAGTGAAACCACTGTGCTCTACGAGCCTCTGGATTTTAGTTTTACAGAAGTATGGGGAGACCATTTTTGAATCCATGAGGATTTCTGTATTTTATCCGTTACTTGCAGGCAACTTCTTTTGCAGAAAAGCTGTAGCAACGGCAGCAAGAAACACAGTTCCAGCCCTTACTATAACTTATTTTCCTTTTCAATAGCATCTCACCTAATTTTAGACTTCAAAAAGTCTATTTTCCAATAACTTTCCTTTTCTTCTACCAAATCCAGAATTTAGAAGAGATAAGTCCCATAAACAGTCCAGATCATCCCCCCAAACTGCCACCTGCTGCCCTCAAACTGCAGCTGGGATTTTCTGTATGTATGATCATTGTTTCCTTGCTGCTGGGGTCAGTTTTAGTAGCGGATCTGCTGCCTGCTTCTCTGCGTTGCTGAAAGGAAATAGCAAGGGTACAAAACTATGCTTTTCTTGGGAAACCACTCCCTTTGGAATGAAGAGATATGGTTTGCCACTTTTATTTTGTTTCCCCCTCCAAAGTAAGCAACAACATTGCAAGGATCAGGGACAGCAAGAAAAGAATATTATTTAAAAGGCGTCATCTATCTAGCCAGTGTGTTTCAGGAAAAGGAGTCTCCTGCATCATATTTTAAGAAGTGTAATAAAAATAGCAATCTGTTTAAGAAAAGGGGCCGATGGACCGGACAAAGTGACAGCAGTAGCACAGGGAAATAGTGCTCCATTTATCTGAGCGAGCTAGCACATTGATAACGCTCCTCTCTGCAGTAGGTGCTATCAAATCAGAGACAATTTGTATCCCTGGTGTGTCAGGTTACTTACATGGTAACAAGTCTCCCCGACATTATTGCACATCGTCATTAACTAGCTGCTGCTGTTTGGCTGCAGTTACCTGCTAGACAACGTTCATGAGTCGTGTCATATCATTTATATAATCTCGCCCAGTTTAGGGACCTACTGCTTCTGAAAAGCCACTCAGCCTGGGATCTCTTCCCTTGCTTAGTTTTATTCGAGTGGGAAAAAAGTAAGGAAAAAAAAACCCTGGTTACAGCTTCCCCCTTGCTTTAATGTAAACAAATGAAGGTTGTGTAGCATACGTTTAGCAGGCTGCGATGAGTAGCAGCAGTGGGCTTGCACAAAAGAAAGGGACAGAAGTAAGGAAGAAAGATAACCTCTTCTCGATTCCCAGATGTGATGTTGGCAGGGGTGTGTAAGGGTGTAAGAATCCAGATAAGGTTTAATGGCTCTCGGTGGGATGTTCTGCTTTCTGAAGATCTTTTGTCGGTTGGACTGGCATCCTATAAGCACTTTTCTTACTTGATTATCTGTCTCTGCATGTTTTGGTTTCCTTTTCCTTTGTTCAGTAATATTTGTGGTTACTGTCTGTTTATTAAAATGTGAGATCCTTTTCGGCTCATAACCTGAAGGCTTTTTTTCAAAATTTTTGCTGCTTTTTAAAGTTTTATGTGCTGATTCTTCTAGCCTGATTCATTTTCTTTCAGCAGCATATTTCAGCCCTTTACTTAAAATACGGGATCAGATCATCACTTTACAAGTCTTTGGAAGCCAATTTTAAAACATCCATTGAAGCCAGTGCACCTCTTGATTTGTACTTGATGGTATGCCCCATTATATCTATCCTAAATAGTTGCAGGTTAGGTCACTTGGGAGGGAAGGCTGTAATTTTGTATGAAAGCACAGTTTGATGAAACTATGATATCAGCACAACTGTTATAAAACATGAAGTGCTTTGTCTTCTCTTTTGTAAAATGCGTAATTTTTACCCATCATCACTATTATTACAAGAGTCCTTGCAGTAAGCTTGTCTTTTGATAGGCAGAAACTTGTCTTTGCTAGGAATGAATACAGTGAAGTGCAACTTCTCTTTTAAAGGAGAATAAATAACACGATGAAGTTTACTAGAACACAATAAAGCCATTTCCAGGAAAGCTGCTGCAGAGGCAGGTAGGATATGCTGAAGATTTATACCTGGGGTGAACATGTGCAAGTACTGTAGTGATGCTGTGAAGAACATTGGAGTAAAATATTTGATCAACAGATATGCCTAAAGAAGATAGAGGGTTCGGTTTCTGTACTAGCTTTCAGCTTACGGTAGGACAGTTACATGAGGGTTCCTTTAAACCTATGCATGAATAAGTCATCGTGGCTGAAAGGGGTCAGATCTAGAACAGCTACCTTTCTCTGAGACAGAGCAAATTTTGACTGTCCACCAATCCACCAGATTGTTCAGTTTGTGGATTCAGAGACAAGGACCAGGAGAAGGGAGAGCCTGGGAAATAAAAGGTTGGTCTTGACAACATCGTCCAACTCACTGCACAGCTGCTACCACGAGAAGGGTTTTAAGACTAAAGAAAGGCTTATCCTGGCTAGGTGTGCAATTGTTTTGAACTAATTCAATCAAGATTCAGGAGATTATAGTGAAATAAAGCAAAAAAGGGGAAAAGATCAATAAAAAGGGTGGAGTAGCTTCTGTGATTAAGAAAAAAGATTACTGCTGATTTATTGATTCAGTCTTTGGCTTGCCATCTCAATCGAGGTCTTTTCTTTTGTTAATGTTATTAATATTTATACTTTAGTACCATGTGCCAATTAGAGTAGAATGTAATTAAGTTTCCAGGCCTGAAAGTATTAGGTCCCACGTAGCACAAAGCCTTCGCATCACATCTTACTGAAAAGCGAAACTTTTAAGTCTGAAAATCTGGTGAAGAGCACAGAAAAAGGCCTGATCTCTTTTCAGTGCAAGAAGCAGTTTTTGTGTTGCCCTTCCTGGGAACTTTGAGATAGATGCCTGCAGAATCCTATTGCTAAGGTTTCTGAGTTCTAAGGGAAGTCCCCCTGGCCAAGCCCATCTTCTCCTGTGTCTAATGAGAAATGTTCTTCAAGCTCATGTTGAAGCTCTCCTTTTCCCTGTAGAGAAATCACTTTTGTGAGTCGCTTTGGGCAGTGTTTTGTGGTGCTGGTGTCTGTTTGCTGGGTCTGAGACTCCCCTGAGGTAGCAGGACACCTTGGTGTATGATCTTAATTTACAATGATCAGCACAAATTCTAAGAGCTCTCAAGGTCTTACCTTTGGCTCCAGCCGAGGACAAGATAGTTGAAGACTTTGCTTTCTGTGCAGAGAGAAACATGAGAACTCATTGTTGTGAAGCGGCAGAACTGAGTCACTGAGGGTTTAGTCAAAGAAACACCTCTCATCAGTGCAAACCAGAATAAAAAACGTGCTTTCTTCATTACTCATTATACCGCAATGAGAATCAAAATCACTCAAAAATTGTTGTAACAGCTATATGTTGCTTTGATAAAATAGTCTGGAAAGGATAGATTTTGTGGGAATGGCTTCTGATTTATGCAATGCAATATGTGAAGCCAACTTGCTGTGATTTTTTTTTTTCATTTATATGCAATTATGTGAAGATTTAATCAGAGAACTTTGAATTACTTACACCATTCCATAGCGTTTGCATAGTACCTCTGGGTGTCACTGAACAGTTTGTGACCATTGAAGTGTGTTGCTCTTGCAAACAACACAGTGAGAAAATGAATTTTAAAATTCTTTGTATATCTGGATGTGTAATTTTTAGAGTTGTGCTATGTTTTGTGTTCTTTTGCTGTATCTTAAGTGTAAATCCTGTATTTTAGTGTAAACAATATGCAATTCTATTTTACTTTTACAGGATAAAACCAGTTCTTGTTTTGGGATGGGAGGCTGAGTTTCACCTATAGCATCAGACCCTGTCATTTAACTTCCTTTCCCGCTTCTATATGGGTAGTCAGTGTGGTTGAGATTTGAACTTGAAGTCAATGTGGTATAACACATCGCAGGGCACATTAGTTCAGAAAAGGTACTGGGCTGTCCTGCCCACGAGCCCCTGGGACAGAGCCACATTGCTTTTACGGACCACAAGGGATGGAATCACCAAACCTTGGCTGGCTGCAGTGATGGGGACAAGCTGGTGGCGTGCAGGTCAGCTGTCACTCCTTGAGAGCAGCTGAAGCTTTGGGAGCGGGCAGTGAACATGTGTGTAGTTTATTAGCCACATCTCTGTCTGTGAACCCCACCTTGCTGGCCTCTGCAATGGGTTTTTTGCCTGTGGAGCTGCATCAAGTGTGTTACAATCTTCTTTTCTTTTTCCTCTGTTCATTCACTCACTGGAGCTGCACTCCAGTATTATTAGAGGGCAGGATTTATTAGTTTCTACTGTTTAAGGAAGCTTAATTGGTTTCTAGAATATTTCATGTTTGAAGTATAGGAAAAGTACAAAATGGCTCTTTAGGAAAGTGGAGCTAGCTTGGAGGAAGAAGCCCTTCTCTGTATGAGAAACTTTTTTTTAAAGGAAATAAGAGGACAGAAAAGTTCTGCTGGCTCTCAAGTATCCACTTAATTTTTTTTTTTTCCTTTTGTGTATAGTGACTGCTTCACATTAGTTAGTTTTGTATGAATTTTCTTGGTGTGAACACAGGGGTAGGGGAACAAATACAACATGAAAAGGTCTTGGCCAGTTCTTTCTGCAAAAGGGAAAACTGTGTTGTCTGTGCTGGTTTGTGCTGGGACCGGTACTGGTAAGCCCTCCACTGCTGTGTTGGTGTGTGATAGCCAAAGCACTCTTAGCAGGCTGAGCATCAGGGACTTAGAAGCCTTTGCAGCCCTTGAGTGGCCAAGTAATGGAAATGGGATTTTATTATTTTTCAGAAGACCCTAGCTTTGTGCATCATCAGTTCAGCATATTTGAAATTGAGTTCATCTTGCAACAATTGTGAAAGAAGTGTACTCTCTTTAGTAAATCTATATCTTAGGAAAGACAATAACTGATATTTAACCAGACAAAATAAATAGCTATATAAAAATGAACTTCCCCCCCAAGGAAAAGCAATAAAGCCTATAAAAATTTATTATTTTAGTTAATCTTTACCTGCTGTCTTGCAGCTGCTAGAAAAGTGGATTTGTGTCCGTAGAGCCTGGTGTACAAACAAAGGAGTAAATAAGTAAATAAAAGGGTTTGCTGACGCAAGCATTGCGAGGTACACGTAGCACGTGAGTGGAAAACCAGGCAAATCGGCAAACAAAACTGTGTGCCTTTGTGAGTGTCCTGAGCAAAACTGGGAGGCATAGAAAGCAGTAGTGTTTTTTTTCTTTTTTAGTGTGAGTGTTTTTAAAACATTGTCGACTGTTAGTGTCAACAAGAAGTACCGAGGAAGAAAAGCAGAAATAAATGCACGGCTGGAAAGGTGCATCAGAGTACAGTAATCATATAAGCTTTATTTTTGTTAGCTTTGATGCCAGTGTAAGTACATGAAAACGAATGCACTGCAGAGGACAGGTTTGTGGTTGAAATATACTTGATAGATTTTGACAAATTAAACAGTTGTAAAGATGTTTGGAAGTTTTCCAGATCTTTACTGTTATTTATGTCACTGAACTAAAAAAAATCAGTGGTTAATTTGCAGTTCTTATAATTTTTATGATACTTATGTTGTTGTAAATTTAGCAGCGTGTGGCATCAACTCAGCGGGATACATTTTATGTTGTCAGCTACCTTTTGACATCATAATAGATTTCAGTTGCTAAAGCTTCAGGGAGAGAGAGAGAATAAAATGTAAGAGCACGCTGCGTGAGTGCTTGGATCCAATCCACGTAGGAAGGAACCGATCTGTGGGGTGTCCGCTGAAACCAGTTTTGGTTTTTGGGGTATGGTGGGAATACTCCAGAGTCATCGTGGATATATGTGGTTAACATGGTAAGGATGGATAGGATGATGATAGGACTGGGCCCCATGGTATCGTTGGCAGGGCCTTTGAAGTCTGGGTGACTGCTTATGGTTGATAACAGCAGGAGTGATGAGCTTCCCAGGTATTGTCTCCCCACGTGGACCTTCTCCTGACCCCGTGTCCCCAAAGCACCTGGCACAGGCTGTGGCTGAAGAGCAACAAGTTGAGGTTTGGTCTCCCAGCAGTTTTCAAGCTCATGTCTATCTCAGTGTGTAACCTAATCCAGGGGTGGCTGTCGCTCACCAGACAGTTTCTGCTGCTGACTTTCTCCATACATAGTGGTCCATGTTATGTTTCCTGGGTAAATACAAGACAGAGAGACCCAAGTAAATCTTCAGTGCATTGCGGTTGTACATGGGAGCACCTTTTCTCCTGTGGGATGGTGTTGATCAAAAAAGCAATCCCAAACAGGAGTTTTACGGAGTGCCTTTGATATGTTTTGCAAGGGGGTTTTTTAATAGAGACTTTTTGCAATATTTTTCTTTTTTATAGAGATTCTTTATTGTCGCTGGTTATAGAGACTTTTCTTCCGTTGTTCTATCCTGGAAGAGGGAGAGACATCTTAAGTTTAGGTGGCTTTAAAGAATAGGTGTAATGTTTTTGCTCTTGGGAAGCTAATTTTAGTGTGTTAAAAACAATGGGTTTTAGTCTGAGGAGTGAGACCGTCCTTGGGAATGTGAGAAACATGAAATGGACTTTTTATAAAGCATTGCTGAGCCCTTCCTATCTTCTGCTTCTTTCAACATTTGCCCTTTGCCTCCTAAGCCTGAAAAATATAAGAATTTATTAATGGTTGTTTCCTCAGTGTTTGTGGCATTAACCACGTTTCTCAAGGGCGTTTCACATGCTCTTTCCACTCTTAATAGGATTCCATAGAGTTCATCTCCGGCACATTGGGGATCCATTCGAACAGATAGCTGATTAAGCTGAACCTTCCTCATCTGTAGGTAATCCCAAAATATGCAAATTGTTAGAGCGAGATTGGTTTTCTAACATTTTTGGGGTTTATAATTAAGCGCTTTGTAGTTGCCCTCCTCCTCTACCTCCCTCCTCATCAGAGTCATTAGCTGTGCTGACTCCAGCTCCCCCATTCCCTTTTTTTGACTTGATTGACTTTCGTTTTTTAAATTTTTTTTTTCCTATTTCCCTCGAGATAGTTTTATGTTTGACTCTTTCCAGCCAGTGCTGGGGTGAGCATGAATGGAGATTTGGGGAAAAGGCACACATTTACTCTTGACTTATATTTATCATCCCTGTCTTTTGGCAAAGCAAAGATTGGAGGTGGGACGACTGGGGGGGTTCATTTGTAAACTGGCAGGAAATGAGATCACAGAATCACAGAATCACCGGGTTGCAAGAGACCCATCGGATCATTGAGTCCCATTAAACACTAAACCGTGTCCCTCAGGACCCCGTCTACTCGTGCCTTAAACACCCACAGGGAAGGCGAATCAACCACCTCCCTGGGCAGCATATTCCAGTGCCTAATGACCCTTTCCATAAAAAACTTCCTCCTAATCTCTAGCCTAAATCTCCCCTGGCGGAGCTTGAGGCCATTCCCCCTCATCCTGTCCCCTGTCACTTGGGAGAAGAGGCCAGCTCCCCCCTCTCCACAACCTTCCTTCAGGAGAGAGATGATTAGGTGGTGATGAGCAGGAGCATGTTGACTGCACCATGTTCCTTTGGTGCTCTTCAGGTGGAAGATGCTGCTCTTGTGTGTTGGAAGAAAAGGATGAAATTTCCATTTTGCTTTGCAGCAGCAGACTAGTACGTTAGTCTGTGTTCGCTGGCTACACTTATCCTGGCTAATGTTTGCCAGATTCTTCTATTACATATTAAAATAAGATCTTATGAGTGGGTTTTATTTTTGTGCGTATTTCAAAAAACTAGGCCAGCCCTAACAAGCACATTTTCATGTTTTTGTTTTTGCATTTTGTCATTTTACATATTGAAAAATGGAATGCAAAAGGGAAAAAAAAGCCTGCTAACATCAAAAAGAAATAAAGCTTTGCATTATTCTGCATAACTGTTAAAATCTGACTGATAGTTTGTATATACAGACTTCATTTTTTATGGTGTTTCCTTTCTCCACCCAAAGATCACAGATGCTATGATAAAAATTAATGCTGTTTTTAGTAAATGCTTTTCTTTTCCGAACTTGGCCTAAAGAGGGTCACGCAGTGCTTTTGTAACTAATAAATGTGGCAAGATTTAGGTACAAATAATAGGCAGACGTTAATTTGTTGGGGCAGGAACTTCTAAAAGCAAATGCAGAGCATTTCTCCCTCCTTAAATCCAGCTATTCCAATATCATAAAGTTTTTATTTCAACCATCAGGCGAGTAGCCCTGTTTGAAGAATTCAGCTTTAAAAAATGTCTTTGTAAATTGAGATTTTAGGACTACCTATTTGGAGGATGTTCTGTATGATAAATGACCCTTATAAGACAAAAAAAAAAAGTAATTTTGCATGTCTGCTTCCTAGGATGTGTGATAATAATAAATGAACATTTTATATATCATTATATATATATCATGGCAGAACAAAAATCAGAAGATATATTATTCATTATTCCTGTTACTTTATATTTAAAAGGCAAAGGTTTTTGCTTCTTTGCCAAAACAATGGCTACAGAATATATTTGTAATAATCCCTGCAAATATGAAGGGTGGAGAGATCTTCCAGGTCGTTAGCACTGGAGAAAATAGAGATGCCTTTAATTGTATTCATCTGAACATTAATACATTAATGCTGAGATTTAAGTACTGTTGCTATTAAAAATTAAACTGGAGGGCCAGTGTGCAGATCATATGCTTTAGTGTAAGTTGTCAGGTGCAGTGTTTTTGCATATTTAGCCTGGCATTCCAATGCTAAAATGGATGTTTGAGACCAGATTTGGCTTTCCAAGGAATATTTTTGTACACCAGCACCCCGGGTTGATTTCTGGCAGGAGCATTTCTTTTCACAGATGCGTTTGCACCACCTGAGCAAAAGTTGCACTGATAAAAATCAGAGGAGGCTAAGGAGTAACTTGTTTGCTGTCCTGAAGTCCTCTTGTTCTTCTCCCCATCCTCCCCCGCTCTGTGTCCACAGCTATTTTGCAATATGCAACCCCCTCCGAGCACCGCCTGCGGAACTGGAGTAGCTCTGGCATGTAGATTTCCCAGTGGGAGAACTTGTGTGGATGATAATTTTAATGAGACCTGATTTAAGCAGTAGAATAGATCCATAAAACTAATACAAGCAGACTTTCAAGAGCTCTACTGTTTGTCAGGGCAGTGAATTTTAGAGGTGCATCCATTGGCTTGGTAAAGAATATCATAATCTCAAAAAACTTAACTGGTATTAATTCAGATTGTTTCTATGCAAAGTACTATTAAGAACTTCTCGAATCCAGGGCAGGCCAAATATAGACTTATTTATTTTTGAGGCTCAGCTTTCGTCCAAAAATCATGCTGGAACCACAGGACCTGAAAACTGTGCTCTATATGAATGAACGCAAAGTCTGTACGAGTGCACACAGCTGTGCCTCTAAGCTGTGACAAACCCTTAGCTTTGCTTTTTTTCCCCTCCATTTAAGGCCACCACTTGGTCCGTACGTATTTCAGCCTCTCCTGTCCTGTCACACCTAGTTATATATGGCAGTAACATGGTTTTCTTCTGTCCTGTGAGTACAGGCAGTACACCCATCCCAGAACGTGAACCCCAATTCAAAAAATACACTTGCTCTGTGTCTTTTATTTTTCATCCTGGTGCTCAGGAGTGTCTCTTGCTGTTGTTGGAAATTGTGTAGTTCTGCTTGGCTTTATTAAGCTGTTTTCTTTCCCTTGCTCACCTCGCCACCCCCTTCCCTCCATTCTGTTTGGGTTTTTTTTCCCCCTCCCTAACTTTTTTTTTTTTTCTTCACTGCAGCTGTCTCAGATGGCAGGGAGAAAGAGAGCAGATGGGGGAAAGACGGGGCAGGAGCTCCAGGTGGGAATGGGAAGAGCTGGACCACGTTGATGGAGACTGGGGAGACCAACAAGGAGGGAAGAGGGCAGAAAAGCATTGCAGTGAGGCAGAAAGGGGAAAAAGCATGGAGGGAGGGAGGGGTGGAGGCAGAGGGCAAGGGGAGGGAGGCCAGGGATATTCTGCATGCAGGCTGAGCAGAGGGATGCTCTGCCCCGCGGGAGGGGGTCCCTGGTTCTCCTACCCCTCTCTCAGGCTCAGGCAACCAACAATCTGCGCAAACACAGGCGGAAAGGAGGAGGCTTCTGTCAGAGCCAGGGGTAGCAGTGATGTGCATTTAAACGGGGAAAAAGTTTATTTGCTTTTTCTCGCAGGATATGCTAAGTGATTTTGCAGTTTGAGTGGAGTGGCATTATTGCACTTAGCTCTGCATTTATTAAATAAATTTGTTCTCTAACTCAAGTGTTAAGTGTGTATTAGGAAACCTCAGAGCCTATCTTAGTGGTTGCAGTGTGCAAATATTTTTAAAATTATGTAATTAAAAAGGGCTTGGGCTGCAGTGTCCACTGAAGTGATTTATTAATTGAATGGTTTGATTAAATTTAATGTTATTTTAGTTTATACAGAAAGGTTTGGTATCTGTTTCACAGATAGGGACATCTTCTGAGGCTGTCAGTGATGGTTCAGAGGGCCTTAGGAGGAGTCTTTAGCACCCAATTAAATATTAACCAAGATGATGTGACTCGTTCTTTCTCCGTCCCTGAAACTGTGTTTTGACATCTAAGGCTGGTGATAAAAATTTGCTCAGCAGAATCACTTGCAATGCACTCTATTTATCACTAGATTATTTCTAAATTAATCATGCTAAAAATCTTTCCATTGTAATTGTGCTGGGGCTCAGCGCTGTATGATGTGTGTAAATAAAAAATGCCCTTTAAATTTCACATTAACTGTATCTCGCCGCTGTTGCAGCCAAACTGTGTCTGTTTCGGTAGATGTCATTTTAAAGGTATTGTGGTTACTGAGCAGCAGCTGTGATTGAAAAGTATGTAAACTAATCTTTAGTTGCTTGTGTCATTTTTATAGTCTTATGTCAGAACACAAGAAGGCTGCTTTAAATTTGTCTTTCACTGTGTATTAATTTTCAAGTCTAATTTTTCTTGGGTTAAAGCATGTACTGCGTTCTCTGCTACAGATTACCATTCAGTGCCAAAGGAAATGGCTACTTGTGAAAAAGTGCAAAATTAGTTCCTGCTTGATTACTGTAAAATACATATTTATTTTCATAGGGAGTGGTTTTATTACCAGTGCATAAAGTACAATTATCCTGCATGGTATCAGTGACTTAGAAGACTAAGTAATCAAGCACCATATATTTATTACTGTGACGAGCAGTAAGCTTTAGACCTGTGCATCGCTCTCCCAAAAACGAGAAGGAAGGTGCAAGAGGTTTTGGGTTTTTTTATTTTATTTTTTTTTATTCTAGGCTTCCACTCTGCATCGTTCCTGCTCTTTTAAATACAGACCATTTAAAACTGAATCCTCAATAATTATGTCTGCATAAGAACTTCTTTGTCTCTTGGTGCCCAACCATTGAAAATTAAATGTGGTTGCGGATAAGTATTTATTCATACCATACCTCACACCTGATCTTGTGTCAGTATGACATCATCTTTGCCACAAAGATTTCTAGTGGTTTAAAAATGTTCCGTTGTGGAGTAGGTGGGAGACGTAGAAGAGAGTTAAGGAAGGCAACAAAAATATACTACTAATAGGATTTAATGTTTGCCCAATTAAAAAAAAGAATTAAAAAAATCGTATTCTGAGGTCCACATGCTTCCTTTGATCTGTAGACAGGACTTCCATTTGTGCCAGTGGCTGTTCAGCCTGCACAGGGAAGGCTGTATATGGCTTAATTTGTATGTTGTGGGAAGTACATTTTCCTAGTATGTGGTCTAGCTTACTTGAAGAATCTGAAATGCGTTATAAATGTAAATGCTGTGTTTAAGTAAAACTTCATTATGTTTTGGTGGTTTCCAAAAATGCATAGGATTTGACCTTAAAGTGTTATTTCAAGGTGTTATGATGTATGAGCTAGACTTTGTAGTCTTCTAAATTAAATCTTTGAACATGTTATTATTGTATTTTGGCATCGTCAAGATGTAGTTTTCTGCTATTTTCTGTCACAGCCTTCATTTTTCTAACAAGAGTGAAGAGACAGGACCAGATTCTTCTGTAAGAGGCGTGTGCGGGATGGGGATTACCCTGCATTAACCGTGATGTAACTGAGGACAAGTCTACCTTTTGCATCCAAGGTCACAATGACTGCTCATTCGTGGCTTGTCATCAGGATGGAGCCGCTGCTCCCGCAGAAACATAGGCACAGCCACCAACTACCACCAGCTTCCCTTGACTGTTGCAGAGCCCCATGTAGGATGTGGTAAAGGGCTTAGCGTTTGGATCCAAATCTGGTTCATATATAAAAGGGGTTGTGTTTCTCTTTGGAAAATATGAGCCCCTTTTACGTAGCCCAGGTGTGGATTAGCTCTCCAAACCATTCGCCCATTCCTGTGTTTGTGGGAGACTGTTTTCAATTCTTACAAAGAGGCCGTACAAATCAAGCCGTACAAACAGCAGAAGCAATCCAAAAATGGATTTTAAAAAAGATTAACAAAGTGTTTGTGATCTCAGCTTGGTAGTCTGGATGTAGGAGCAGACATAAGTGCTATACATATGCTTATTTCCAAAGAAAATAGTTGCACAACATTTCCACCTATGCCACGAGTGCTCAGGGCTTGTATTTCTCCTTCCCTGTGTAACAGCCGTATAGTCATGCTAGAGCAAGGTGAGGAGCGGTGCCAGCTGTGGGGCACCGTCCACGCCGTGGCGTGCATCCCCCTGGGCAGCTTCCAGGCACAGGGAGGGTGCAGCCAGCCAGACACGGCCACGGGGAGAGGCAGGGCTTGGGCCGGGGTATGTTTTTGCAGAAAAGTCGATTAAGAATAAGAGCTCTGAGTCAGCGCCTGGGCCGTGGCCGTCAGTCACCGAAGCGCCTGAGAGAGACAGTCTTTGAAGTGTTGTTTTTGGTACCGGTTTCACGTTGCGCGCTCGCGGTATGAATCACGATGGTTACGCGGGTGATTTTCCCTCAAGAACGAAGCCAACCCAAAACAATGGTGGGGCCACCCTTTCGGTCACTTTGCACGGCTGGTTGGCTGCTGTTTGTCCTGGGGTGGTTGTCCACCACGTGCTTGGGGCAGGAAGGGAGAGAGACTGTGCAGTTAACACTCATTGGAGGCTTGTCCTCCATTCATCTCTAGAAGCTCCCTGTTCTCCTCCTCCTTCACAAGCAGGCTGGTTTCTTCTGGTTTTGGGGCAGCCCAAAACAATCGCTGCAAATATTTGAGGCTCTAGGTGGGAAAGGCATGTAGGGTAGTTTGCTTCCCCTCCATAATTCCTTCCTTGCATCTCAAATAGGGCAACACTTAGAAACGTATCCAACATCGAGTTTGAAATGGATTGCTTACCTGTGTTTCTTGAACAGCTAATTTTGCTGGCACATTATTATTCATCCTCTGCTATTTTCACACTGTGACACAAAACTAGAAAGAAGAAGAGATTGAAATTTTGACCGGTACGTTATCCTGATACCCGAGACACTGTGTCGATATGAGAGTATCTTTACCACAAGGACTTTCTTGGTGGTTTTAGAGATCCCAGTGTGAATAAGTAGAAAAAACAGAACTAATAGCTCAAGAAGCAAAAATATTTTTTTCTTAAAGAAAATGATTAACATGCAAATATGTACTGTATGCATATTAAATATCATTTCAAAATGTGATGGGCAGGAAGCATAAGTGATGCCATTTGGTTTTGTGGCATCAGTGTGGGTTGATTAAGGGGGTGGGGATAAATTTTGGGGATTATTGATATAGCTTGAGTAGAGCCAGATGGTTGTATTACACATCTTTTGTGTTCTTGTTTGCTTCTTAAAGCAGTTGCAGAATTTTGCCCTGGGCAAAATTTACTCTTTGCTCGTATGTTCCCCTGTGAATTCACTTTTGACAAAGTACTTCATGAAGAAGGGAAATGCTGTGCTTTGTACCCACAAACTCATCTCTTCCCTTTGTGTTTGTGAAACTTATGAACTATTTTGTAACTTGTGAAATAAATTAACAAGTTCAGTGCATGTGTGTTGTGTATTGCTACCCCTCAGTATGTGATACTGATTAACAGAGTATGCAATTTTTGAAAATTTTCCTTGCGGTGTTTTGGAGAAGAAATGGTGGAAATGCCAACCAATTTGTTTTAATGTGCTACTTATGTAGTATCCTTCCATCAAAGAAATGTTGTCTTAAAGATTAATGAGCTAATTTTTCCACTACTTTTTTTTTTTTTTTTTTTTTTTTTTTTTTTTTTTTTTTTTTTTTTTTTTTTTTTTTTTTTTTTAGTTTTGAGGTTGTGGTATACCTGATTCATGTGATCAAAAAATGCATAGTTCGTGGTATTTAGGTTGAGTGGGAGAAGGTTGTGCTAGGTAGGTGGTTCTTCACTGGGTATTTGTGACATTTGTTGGAACTGCTTATCACCGTAACCACCAAAATTTACATGTATTTATTATTTCCCTTCGAAAGCAAATTTTTATTTCCCATAAAAAGATGAGTTTTGTAAAGGCTGTGTAAGAAAGATTTTTGTCTTATTTGTGCCTCGCCCCACTTTTTGTTGGTGTAACTCCATTGACTCAGCGGAGGTTGCTTCTGATTTACATTGCTATAGCCCCTGGATGACGAGGTCCCTCCGCATCTGGCAATTATAATGGAAACAGTTGTGCTTTTAAATATGTTCTGTCCTCTGCCTTTCCCCCTGTGAAACAGCGTGCTTGCAGCAGGTAGGTTGGCTTACCTTGTTCACAGTGGTAGGACTTCTGCTGGGGACCAATTAAAGCACCTGCTGACTTAGTTGCCCCATGCCTGCATCCGCTCTCAGGTAAAGCCAACACCCATATTTTGCCTGAGCTTTAGGCCCTTTATTTGGAACCAGCGCTTGATGTGAAAATAGGGAATGGGCAGCTCTGACCCTATTGAAATCCCTGACTAGTTTAGTCACAAGTGTGAGGCTGAAGCAACTTGCTCCAACAATAATGATGCCATTGTACTCATCCTATCTGATCAGTTCTTGAAATGTTTTAGTAAGTCTATCTTACAACATTATAAGAAGATAATCAGCTGCCTTAGAAGGTCCCCATCTGGAGTATAGAGTTCTTTTACTGAAAGATGTTTTGCCTTTCTGAGATAGCTCTCGCATTTCATCATCTGTTGTGCAGAGATGAAGTGCATATGAAAAGTCAGTGACTCTGAATCCATCTGTTGTTATTATTTTCCACTGATAATTGGCTTGAACAATGAAATGTCTGTGTCTGTAGCCTTTGAAACCGTACACCCTGTTTATTTTCTGGAGGTCTCACTCCACTCTCATCCCCTCCCCCCTAGGTGGTTCTTTTTTGTTTTATTTTGGGTGTATTTTTTTTGTTTCATTTTTCTCTCAAGCTTATAACTAGTAGAGCTTGCATGAATATGACATCTTTGACTCTGTGCTTCAGTATGTGTCATTCAGCATCTAAAGCTTGCCTGCCAATTTTTGTCAGGGTCCTATGCCTGTTCTGTGTAAGTATCGAGTAGGCTTGCAGCAGGAAGGCTGGCAGATCCAGAGTTCATAGATATCTTACCTGAAATGTAGTATTTATTTTACTTTCTCTATTAAAATATTATTTTAGAGCTCAGTATCTAATACCTATGGAATTAGATACTATCTGTAATTTTATAATATATTCAGTTGCATCCAGTTTTGTTGCACGATGCAGGGTATTAATATTGGATTCCACTAACAGCAGTTCCATTAGCTTGCTCAACCAGTATGAGATATATATGAGCAGGGAGGCGTAACTACCAGCCAGAACTGCCAAAACAGTCATTAGAAGCTCCATTGGGATGGACAAAGGCTTTTACACAGTGATATACTGATTAAATTTTGTTCTATGGTTTATTTGCATCAAGGTTAGATCACTATCATCTATGTGAACCGTATTATCTGACACCTTATTTGGAAGGTCATTTCAATGCAAAAATAGTGAATGATACAGGGGCTCTAAAATTTCTTGCAGGATTCTTTCCTGGAGGATTTTTATCCCGTTGGGCTTGGCTAGCTCTTGTTAACGATTTTATTCTTTTTTAACGTGGTAAGTTTATCCAAGGAAAAGTAAAAACTCTCCATTCTATACGAGTGCTCAGTGGAACTGAGCATGCTTGATCCACATTAAAACTGTGAGTTACATCCAGGATCCTTTGAAATAATCTATGCCATGTGCTTGAGAATCCAGTAAATTTGTGTTGCATCTTTTAAATCCTGAATCTCCTTGTGTCTGCCTGGTGTATAAGTGCTTCTTCAGAATGAAATTTTGGTGCTGAGCGCAGTCGTGTCATCCATGTTACACTGTAGTCTGGAGCGCAGGAGAGTAAGGCAGAGGAGTATAATCTTATTTGTGTTTCAATGGCAATCGTTTAATACTGCAAGTTATTAAAAATAATTAAATTACTAAAACCAACATGTAGCTAGGACTTAGAATTTCTAAGAGGTCAATGTGATTTGACTCTTTAACTTAGGAAGGGACACTGGTGAATTCCAATTGCTTTAAAATTGTGCTGCTTCATTCTATTTCTGGAATGGAAGGATAAATGAAACTGAAAAAGAATTTATTTCTCTAGAAGCAAGAGTAAATCGCAGTATATAATTATGTATATTCAATTATAATAATAAATGCTTAGAGGTGCTTGGTGGTTATCACAGTCTCTCATTTAGTTGCTTTTTGAAATAAATACAGTTTGGAGAGGTCATTTTATATAAACAGTATTTTGAAAACAATGTTTTGAAAGGATATTTCAGAAATGTCTTCCTTTTCCCCAAATAAACTAATAAATAGGTGTGCATTATGCAGTGATTCATAACAGCTGAAACAGGTCTCTGTGTGGAATGTCTTTTAAATAGTAAACAAAACAGGGACAGTACAAGCAAATTCAGATTTAACCTGTCAACTCTACCAAAAGTCTCTGCATTCATTTAAAATCATCGTTAAGAAAAGACCAGGCCAGGAATGTATTGGATTTCAGTACAGTTAATGCAAATGAATTTTACAGGTGGTGTTTGGTTGTGTTTCTTCTGCTCTGGCGAGCTGGGTGGCTGAGCCAAAGTGGGCACAGCACACGATTCAGCTCTTTGCCAGAGCAGTGCTTAGATTAGAAATGAACGTTTGGCATCAAGTTGTTGGTGCTGTTGTTATTTACTATTGCACGAGCAAAGCGTTTAGCACTATGATTTGATTTGATTTTGAAGCTCCTATCCCCTTAAAGAAGCCCTGTAGCTTGTCAGAGATCAGGACAGGTAGAATGCACAGCAGGCGTCTGATTTGAGCCAGTTACTCATTTGCTGAGTGTTTGTGTTTATGCAAAGGGGCCTCTTCCTGCATATTTAATCTAGAGTAAGGCAGTGGCTTTTGTTGTGTTTAGACCACATACCTTCAGTCCTTCCTTACACTGCAGCCAGTGTTGAAGCACAGAAAGGCTACCTAGCACAAAAGTGCTTTAGTGTTTCCAAACTCTCAACTTTCTGCAGTTGGTTGGGAATTACTGCACAGCTGTAAGCCTTTTTCTTCCTTGTTAATGGGTAAGTTTGCACTCGGGTGGAATAAGATACTTTTGTTTCTTTTCCGTGTTATAAATGCTAAAAATGTTTGTTTGTTTTTAATTATCCAGACCTCTTTAAGCAAACCTGGTCTGCTTGGGGAGTTTGTTGCAGGGAATTAGATGAAGAATACAGGTGTTCCTGGAATATACTTCTGAATAAAGTACTGAATGCCATGTTGCAATAGGCAGGTATTTGCAGAGTTGGGGGGGGGAGGAATGAGTTCGGTGTTATTATTCTTTGTACTAACAAATCCTGTTTTGTAACTATCCTGAAGATAATGCTTCCATTGTTAGCTAAAAGCTTTCAAACAGTGTGCAATGTAGAACTGCAAAAGCAGCAGCAAAAAAAGAAAAGGGGTGGGGGGGGAGAAACCCCCAGCCCTCTGGTCTTTATTGTTTCCTTCGCAAGGGTCCTCAGTCGAATGTCTGCGCTGTAATAGGAAGGTTTTTCTTATGTGGAAATTGAATCGTCTCTTCATTGATATTAATAGCACACTAGAGATGTTAGCCATGATGCAGAGTACCAGAACTGTAGAGTAGGAAACCTGATATTGCAGGGGGAAAAAATGACAGTCCTATTGCTCCTCAGTGTGGGAGACATCCCTCCCTGGGAGCAGAGTTTGCATAATGGCATCCCGGCTTTACTGTTTACTTATAGGTATTTTAATCTCGGGCTCTTTCTTTTAGTAAAGGCGTAATTACTGTCGCTCGCTCTTGCACTTATTAACTGCGCAGCTCGGCTTCTGCTTCAGTCTGGACAAATTAGTTTTAAACATGAGTTTGGAGAAAATCCGCGTGGTGTGCCTGCACAATGTATGTACTGTATGTGTAATGTGTGCCGTGTTAGGAGAACATCGGCATCCGATGGGAGGGAATTGATATCAAAAATTAAAGACGGGATGACAAAGGGCACGTCTTCAACGCAGACAGCTGTAGTACCGATAGTGTTGGGAGAAATGTGGAAAATGTGCAGCGAGGCCAAGAGTAGTAGTTTTGGTTAGCAATTAACTATTTCCTTCGTTTGAGTAACTCCTCTCAAACAGAAGAGTGTGCTGTTCCACCGCATGTCGGAAAGTGTGAGAATCTGAATAAAATTTCATCAACCTTATTAAAATATGTAGGGACTTTGGTCTTCTTGGGTACAAATCAGCCTACAGACTCGGAGGCATTTATTAACAATAAGACTGCTGAGAGTTTTTAATAACAAAATTACAAATACCGTATCTAATTGTAAGTGTATTACTTTTATGCACCAGTTGAAAAAAAAAAACCCAACTTTTTATGAGGAAAAGAACCTCAGTCAAAGCACCTTGTGTGATTAGTGCTATTGTATTCTTAAATTTTGATTGATAGAGATAATAGTTTTCACTTAAAAATACAGACAGGTACTTTAACTTTCCATGACAATAGCTATTTGCATTTCTTTTATCTTTTTGTTTAACATTTGTGGGGGTTGGGACGGATTTGATTATTAACTCTTATTGCACACCGAGGTAAATGCTAAAACAAAGCTTTTGTTAAAGCTTCAAAGGTAATACAGCAAATACTGGTTTTAGGCTTCAATATTTAAAGGCTGTTAAAGGATACCTCGGAAATATTTTCACATGGCCGCGGCCAGGAGACTGACTCGCCAGGTGAGGGAGAAGAGTGTGGGGGCCATGAGGGTAGCGGGCTGGGCAAACCGGGGCGGGTGTATGTGTAATATGTGGAAAATGACGTTTTGGAATCGTGGGAGAGCCGTCGGCCTTTCCCGAGGACCTGGAGACGTGTGTGAGCATTGTAGGAGTCCTGAAAAGTAATAGGTCTGGCGGTGGTGCCAGCAGGCATCCCGTGAGCCCTCCAGCTTGCATAGTGCTGGGGAAGGGATGCTCCTCTCCAGGCATTCGTTAGGTGAGGTCAAGTTCGGAGACGAAAGTTGCAACGCAGACATGAAATGGTTACGGCTGGCGTTGAGGCACGGAGAGTTATTTTAAGGAACGGGGAAGATCTGGCGAGTATAAAACAGGCGGCCGTGTTTGATCTCCCGGCTCAGTGAGGTGGGCTCTCGTCATTCGGGGGGCACCCAGCAGGTCTGGGAACGCGTGATGGTTTTTACCTCCGATGAATTCTGCGAGAACCAGCTCTGTTATACAAAGTAATTCATGTGAGGCAAGTAAGCAGTCAATCATTAAAAGATGCAAGAGTTACATTCACAGTTTAAATTCCGTATTGGACGCAAGCCGCTCTTAACTCGTCCGTTAACTGCATCCGTATTTCCTATTGGAAAGCAGGGGAGGAAGGGGTTGTGATGAGTTGTGCAGCATTGGCTCACATCAAGTGATTCTTTTCCAAGGTTACAGTGGACATGAAAGGTAATACTGTTTTGAAAGAGAAAATGTGCTGTGCATAGCTTTGTCCTCATGCTGTTTTTTATTTTTATTTTATTTTATTTCTGTTTAGAATAAATAATAAGCACCAGCCAGAGATTTTGAACAGCCTGCTAATGACTGAAAATGAAAATACAGCCTGATTTGCTCCCTCCTTCCACCTAGAAGCAGCAAGGGAGTGAGCATTAACATCCCTGTGTCTTGGCCTGTACCAAATCCACTTCCCCCTCTTCAAAGCAAGGTGGAAGAAATGCACTTAGTCCCTAGCAGTTTCACTCTTCACCAGCATTTTACTTTCTGAGGAGGTAATAATGACTCCTGGTATAGAAAATCTCCTGTACTGTGCTTCCCCAGATTTAATATACCCTGCAGAATAAAAAGTAGCCACCTTAACAAAGATCAGAACAAATATTTCTCCCTTGGATTATTTAAAATATTTGCTGTAATATTTTTTAGGTTGCTGGATATCTCTTAAAAGAAAATAGGTACAACAAAACTGAAGAGATGACTACTGAATGTCCTGAAAGCAGTGGAATGTATGATTGTGTGTGTTAGTGCAAGTAATTCGATCAACAGCCCTGGGTGAGAAAAGTAACCTGTATGCAGGATTGGGCCCACAAGCAAGTCTGCTAGCAGATGTTGCTCTTTCCAATCACTGTAGATCCTGTATTTTCAGGATTAAGAAGATACCAAATGAAAATGATTTTTTTTTCTCTTACAAATGTGCAGTTGACAAAATCATTGAGCACATCTACTCCTGAAGA